>VZRW01013468.1:325544-361202 GCA_013398125.1 Aegotheles bennettii | reverse complement strand
GAACACTCCGCACATGCTTCCCAATTACTTCACAGCACCCCCATTTCAGCATAAAGCAGGAAAAAGGCAGGAGGGCTCTGTCCCAGATTACAGTCCAATTAACATGGGATGACTCTGAAGATTTCAAATTCCTTTCAAGTGTTGATTTGTGAATCCACCTACCTGCATTCCTACAAATATACAAGAATATCCAGAGCAATAGACTGACATGCGAACACTCCCATAAACACAGTGTGAAAAAGAAGACTTCTGCTTGGTTAGCTTTGGCCAAGATATCAATGGAGCTTCCCACTCATAGACATGAAACTGAATCCAGGCCACTACCGTTATCAGAACAAGCAAATCAGTTTCCACAACAACAGAGGCACAAAAATCTGAACTGGTATAAGGAAAGGGCAACACTTATTTTGAAAAGAAAGGTGACAGGAGGCTGAAGATTGACCAGGTCAGTGATGGAAACCCATCAACCCATATGGCCACTCCTGTATTTCTGTTATTCGTCACAGTTACCAGCAATGTGACAATTGCTTTTTGCCATTGAGCAGCAAGACAGCATTTTTACAAAGAGAAAATGCTGACATTAAGGAGATCTTGCTGGGTGACCAGCGAGCAAGACGTGGCTGATGTGGCCGAGCGGTTCTCCAAGGACACCAGTGCTCAATAGAGTCATTTTGCATTCCCATCCAGAGTGCAGCCTGCTGTTCCCCTGCCCCCAACCTTTTCTGTGACACATACTTTACAAAACCCACATTCATTTTTTTCTTCCCACGTCTTCCTGAAAGAAGAACCTAATCCTGTATCAGTAGAGACAGGCTGTTATTATTATCTACAGGAAAAACAAAAGATACTCATCTTATCTAAGGCTCAGTGTAAACAATGGATGAGGAGAAAGGAAGTGGAGACCACACTGCAGAGCTGCCACTCGGTACAGCCCTTATGAACACCAAATGTCCAAGTGCTTTGCCCCTGTTTTGCAGGCAGGGAAACAGAGAAGCAAGGACAGGGCACTGCCCCAAGAGGGGCAAAGGCAGAGGTCACCGTTAGCAGTGGGACCCACGGGCAGCACTGCCTCTGCAACTCAGGGTTATTTCAAGCAATGTTTCTAAGACGTGGAGATCAGCACATGAATGAATCGTGGTTTTCCTCACATAAAAAGGGGAAAAGGAAAAATGTTTCCCATTCCACAGGCAGGTGATTTCAGCCACATCACACGCGTGTGATTGCAGCTACAGGGGACAAAAAGAGGCGCTGTGCAGTCAGATACAGCCCAGCTTAGATACGGTTGCAGTTAGATGCAGCCCAGATACAGACCCATGTTAATCACTTCCTCAGACCGGCCATGGAGGAGCAGTGCTGTTGAAGATATTTACACCACCCTTCCCTGAGGCAACCACAGGGACTTGCCTGAGGATGGAGGCACTTGTAATGGCAAAGAACAGAGTGAGGGCTACCACCATGGCACCAACCCTGTCTGCCCTTCACTACAGCGGGCTCCTGTCCGGGGAATAAGGAGCACGTCCTGCTGGGAGAAGCTTGCTCTTGTGCTGTTTTGTATTTGAACATCAGCTGTCACTGTAAGTCATATAGAATGATATAACAAACCATCCATATATTTCTCCGTTTTCCTTAAAAATAAATAAAAATCCATTACTTTCTCTACAAAATAACATGAAAAGTGAACAACAATGCTATGTTTACACAGACTTTTGTGAAGGAAAAACTAGCTAGGATATTATTACAAAAGAAAGACAAAATTGATATAGACTCTTTTTAGACAGCTGTTTTGCTTATTTCCTTCTAAATAAACTAAAAATACAACAAAAGTTCTTGTTGAAATACAAGATAACTTCTTGTTGATTTTGAAGTGATAAGAGAGGGAGGATTTAGGGGACAACAGAAATGTTTTGTGAAAGGGCAGAAAAACACAGGGAAGAGCAATATGTTAGTGTCCGGTAAGAATTAAAGCAACAAGTCTGCAGGGCAATATGGGTCTCCGGAGTTCAGCTGCTCAGTAAACTTCAGCTGCATGAAGAAAACATTCAAGATAAACAAAACATGCCAATGTTCAAAGTCAGGTTCATGAGCAGCTCCATCACTTCATTATGCTTGAAAACAGCAATAGGAAGATGCAGTTATTTCTAAATGTTTTGCCACCACTTCTTACTCAACAGCACAGAATCACTTTTCATAGGTAGCCATTTCAGACCTGAAACAGAATTAGATGTGCTACAGCAAGGATTTACAGCTTCTTCTGAAGGCCTTAACGTTGCTTCCTGCTAGCATGGCTTGGCTGGCATAAAAGGAAGGATATGCTGCAATACAGTGGCATTTACTTGCAATTATCTGTTTGCCTCAAGATATTAGCTTCTTCAAAATGTCTTGGGTGGAGGAAGGAGGTGACAAATCATTTAAGGGGTGGCAAGAGAAGGAGAAGAATTTCCATTACAAACTCTGTGTTAGGTAGTCCCACACAAAAAAGTCATGATGCTATACTAGGATGCGAGAAAAGATCATGTTTTGTGTGTGTCAAATTACAAGAGCAACATTCACATTATTTTAGGGCAGCTTACATCCCAAAGCCGCAAGAACATTATCAACTTTGAAGGAGGTCAGCTCCTAAAATCTTTACAAGTGACCCTTGTATTTCAGCCCAGCTTGAAGAGAAGTTTGGATCAGAGCTTTCTCCAGACATTGCAAGAGTCTTTAGCAAATACTTTCACACATAAACACTTACTTTTAATCCCAACTACAGTAATGGGCCAGGAAAGCAGTTTCCCAAATTAATTTTTACACTGGTAGATGCCCTATTAAAAAAACCTCACAGCTCTAAGGAGGCCTAGAATAAATAGATTATTTGACTCAAGGTTTAGCTCACCATAAAACATCGAAGGATGAGAGACACTGTCTCATTCATCAAGAGACTAAAACACAAAACGAAATTCAGGAAACGTACTTTACAGAGGCCACTATTTGCTTTCTGAATCTCTAACCCACTTCAGATGGGTGAAAAACTATCCTTCATTTTGCCAGATGAAGAAGGTTTTTAAAGAAGTTAACAATCACTATTTTGGAAACACTATTTTGAGGATGTAGATTATGCTACAAAGTAACCTATTCCTGAAAGCTTGTAAAATGATTTTTTAAATAAATTGAGCCCTACCACTATATCACATTCTCACTTATCTTTGCTCTGTTTTCCTTCAGAAACTGAAATCACAGGAGAATTTCCATCTCTGTCTCTCTTTCAGTTTATACACATGAAGAAAATAAGAGCTGTTGTTAAATTTTAAAATTTTACTGAGTAATGCCAAGGTAGATTCCAGCTCAGTAGACGGTAACCAGGGAATACAAGAGACGTTCACAAGTTCCCTCGGCAGAACTGGCATACCAAACAAATGTCTACAGGTCTCCACCACCAAACCCGAAACAAAACAAAGCAAAAAAGTAGTAAATTAAGCTGTGCTTAACTTGATTATACGTAGCAAAAAAGCATGGGTATTTCCTCCACCAAAAACATCAGACCTGCTGATAAACAGCAAGCAATGGCAACTAGCCAAAAAACGCATCATAAATAGCAAGAGTGTTTTTTCACTACCAAAAGGCAACAGTGAAATGAACTGGACTACAGGAACCCAGCTGGGAAGAGAATTTTACAGAAGCACATTCATTATTTTTTAAGTTTATAATTTCAAACATGTACATATGAAAAGGTTAATGTTCTTCTCTTTCTTCCCTTTGGAGGTCATGAAGGAGGCAAAAATAAAGCACCCTTTGATACTATCACAGCCTACACGGAGATGCTATTTAACAGCATGAAGCTGTCTGGAGAACGACTAATTTTCTTTAAAGCAAATCCCAAAGTCTTCTATGAACTCTTCACATAACAAACCTCTGTTTCACATTTTTCAAGATAAAATCTGGGGAAAAATCATTACTCTAAAGTTTGTAAGTCCTTGAATTCCTGTGTTAAATAATAAGCATTAATCACTGTTTTAAGTTAAACCTAGAAAAACACATTTTAAGAAAAGGCAGCTTTATAGCCTTTGCAGATGAATGTGCTTGGGTTTGCACTTTGGTCTTTCCCCTCTCCCAGCACATATATTGTTTTACATCCCAGCAGCAATTTCAAAAGAAACCTTTAAAAGAGCTTTTTGTTGTGTTGCAGTGTGTTCTAGCAAAAATGGAAAAGTTTCAACCTGATAACAAATAATGTATCAAGATATAACTATGTTCATTAAAATTCTCCATAAAGTTTAAGCTTTTCCACAGCAAAACCTCGTGCTACGGACAGTTTCCATCAGTTCCTGTTCTGAACACTGGCCACAGACTGTCTCGGTGACATCTATCACACATTCACTCCTATCCCTACTGCATAGCAGGGAAACTGAGAACCTGATGGACAACTGCGTGTCACCAAGAGGACTGTGAAGAGCTGAACTGCAAGACTGGTACCCATTATATGGCCCAGTCAAAAATAATTCTCTGTTTCACCGAGATGTTGACATGGGACAGCACCCAATTGGCCTCCAAGACATGGAGTGTTATCTAACAGGATAGATATTTCCAATCAGGAATTGCAAACTGCTGGGCTGTTCTTTTCCACTTCCTCCCTGTTTTCATCGTGGCTGACGCTGGCTGAGGGAAGTATGTGTCCACATTTATGTTCAGCAATGCCTCCATACCAGAACAACTCCAGCGTGAGAAGCAATGCCAGGTGGTGACAAGCCAGCAGGTCCCACTATATTGCAATTGAATGTCCTGGGGAATGCAGCAATCCAAAGGTGGTGGTTTGGGTTTCAGCTCTCTGAAATTATGTCAAAAAACACAGGAGAGCAAAACCAAGACCATAAGACTCTCCCTTCTAAGAGGCAGGCAGAAAATGGCACAGGTTTGAGGGGGTTGGGTTTTATCCTTTGCTTATTGAAACAAACTCCTCTTCACAGCCCTTTTCCTTCACCTCTAGTCCTCAGACAGCTTCATTTAATTGATCAATTGGGAACCAAGCTTCATTCAGCACCTTAAAATCTACTCACTCAGATTGCTCCTTCAGGCACTGGTAAAGTTTTTAGCTAATAAGCATTTGCATGTTAAACCGAAGATGGAATTACTTACAAAATGAATTATGTACCTAATATCTTTCTGGTTGAACTGGTTTTCATTAACATCTGGAAGAAAGGCTTGCTAACAGCTTAGCATTTTGCCTGTTTCCATGCAGGCTATGGCCAGCTCTGCGTGGAGGGTGGGGGAGGAACATCGACAGCCCTTGGCACCCACAGATGCCACTCTGGCCACCAGCACCCTTCACAGCACAGGAGGAGAAACAGAGCATCATCACTGCAGCCTGGAAAGAGCCAGTGGCATGTTCACCACGATGGTGAAGATGAGGAGGTTTTACCTAATGAAAGGATAATGCCATTGCACCTGTAATGGCTATTTACTTACCCCTATGTTTCTACTCACTAGCACTTTAAAGAGAAGTAAGAATCAAGCCTGACACAAAGGGGAGAAGAGAGGAAATAGAGGGATGGAGAAGTGAGAGCTCAGGTTCTGCTTGCAGCAAAAGAAGCCCAGTTCTAATGAAAGAAAAAATTAGAGGAGTTACTTGAACTTCTCTATGCATTCATCTCAACACAGCAGACAGGAACTCCCAACAACTCACTAGGCAATACAAGTCTACAAATTGCATGCATGCTTTGAAGCAAGCACTGAGTTTACAGTGCAGACAGAAAGCACCTTCAAAGACTCAAAGGAAAGGCCTGAGTTTTCCAGAGTTACAGGAAAGTAAACATACATAAAGAAGTCAACTTTTAGTCTGGAAGTCATGCCTTTTCCCTTTTGTAAGTAAAAAAGAATCAATATTTTTTAAAACATGAATAAATGCTCACATAAGCCCTGTAATACTAGGCTCACAACAACGACGACATTAATGAAGTTGGTTGGCATTTAAACAAGAATGGGTAGAACTTGTTTATCATTTTCTTGTATTTAAGCCAAATAGCTGTAAGGCTGGCGTAGGAGGGCAGCGTCTAAACTTAAGATATCTAAGTAAAACAGTATCAAAGTAGTAATTAACAACAAAGTAGCCTCAAGAATGATAATATCAGGTAATCATCAGTAGGAAGATTTAACTGCAAGACTTGGAGTTGGTTTATTTATTTTTTAAAATTTTTATTACTATTTGTTTTGGATTTGCCCAACTATTTTGAAAGCATTTGGAACTATTCAAGGCTACTAAATGTTGCATTGTCAATTGAATTAATATAGGAAAGAAACAATGAAGTATCTGTCTTTCAGCAAGTATGTTAACCTTTAACATCCACAGTATGACCCTCCACCTCTTAAGACAATGAGGAGAAAAAAAAAATAAAAGAAGAAATTCTTCCCAAACCGGACAGGGCTTCAAAGAGCAACAATTAACACACCAGAGCACAAAGCATCCATACAACTGCCATATCCTACCTAGTCCCTCCAACACACTTTCCATGTCTGCTGTGCAGCTCTCAGCTCACCACAGACAGATCATCTGCCCACACAGAGCCAATTATGAGTTTCTTAGTCACTAAGAAATTATGCCAAGCAGAATTTACCCTGTAACTTTCTGCTGGGATGGACGATTCATCTTCTGTTTCAACATGGACAGAGGCAGACAGTTTTGAGAATTGCTAGTAATTACTGGGATCATTTCACTGTACTTCCTTAGGTTAAGAAATTTGTTCTATCTAGAAGTCAAATTAAAGTAACATATGAAATGTTTTATACACACACATATATATTCTATATACACACATACTATATATACCACAAAGATATTTTGAATAATATCTACAAAGTTGGATTCCAGGCCTTAATCCAACTCAAACAATTGGGACATATGAGGAAAATCTTTGTGCATGGGGAGATCATCCTCCATCTGCATTCTTTTGGCATCCTTGAATTTCCTCACCATTTCAGAAGCTGACCACAACTAGGAATGGGATCCACTTCTAATCCATTGCCCAATCAGATGCTTCTTACGCTCTTTCACCCATGAGGGTTTTTGCGAGGAGCAGCAGGGGTAGTTTGCTGGAGGCAGGCTGTTTGGGGTTTCTTCTGCCAAGTCTGGGACTGTGTGTCACACAAAAGAGGTAAGGATGGTTGAAGAGAGAGTCTAAATTATAAGCACCGTCATGTTCTAAGTGGTAGACAAAGGCAACTGAACCAGGAAAAAAGCAAACTGCTATGTTTACCATATGTACACCATTGTTAGAGACTATCAAAACAAGAGATTTCCAGTATCCAAAATTGATCAATGGTATCATACCCTTCTGAGGCAAACTGCATTGGAAAAGACAGCTGCAGTCAACTACTCCTAATAAACAACTTATTGTAAAATAAAATAATATACACACTTTTTCTGCATAAACATAGCTCTGTTTTACAAGTACCCAAAATAACAGATTTTGCTCTGCCATAACATTCTACTAGATGTCCTCTACTGGACTTAGGGATCTCATCATTCTGCATGGTCATTGCACCACAACAGAGCAAGGATAGTATAGCACGTACAGTATAGTATAGTATATAGTATATATACGAGAGTTTCACTACATCACCGGCCCAGCATACCATGACCATGCCAGAAAAACTAGCTTGAGCTGCTTCAGAGGGTACCAGTGCCATTGTTTAACCGGTAGGGAAGAGCAGCTCTGTAGACACTCAGGCTCTCTCCTCAGTCAATAGCAGCCAGTTCTGCTCCAGACGCTCCCTGCCCTTGCTGGCTACTGGGCAAGAGACACAGACTGTTCCTTAGGGCTGCACTCTCCCCTAAAAGCAGGCTGAAGTTTTATATGTCTTTTTAAAGACGTGAAAGCTCCCTGCCCAGTATTTCTTCTGCAGACACCCTGCACCAGACCCTCCTGAGGCTGATGCAGGGAAGACCAAATACTAGCAAAATCCACTGCATTCCCATAAACCACCTAACAAAGGTTTTTATTTCTGAGAACAGCAGCTGAGCCACTGCATAAGCCAGGCACCATGCAAGGCCACTGAAACACAACTTCTGCTAGTGTACATCCCCAGAAACACAAAGGCACTTCTTACAATTATTATTAAATCAATCATAGCAGCATAACTCACTCATTTTTACATCCTGCACCATTTAAATCTCGGGCTATTGGTAAAGGCCAAATCAGTAAATCAGGAAAATTCCAGAAAACACAGCGCTTTTAACATCTATACACCTGCTGAACTTCACTGACAAGTCTTGCTTATGCATGTATCAAGACTTAAGAGGTTGGGATGACTTAACATGAATGAACACATTTATTGGGATGAATACAGGAAACAAAGGGGAACAGTGCTATTTTATCTGTGATAACTTTAATAACGACCTCAGCACAGCTCACTCTGAAAAGAAGTGACAGAAATGTAAGCCACCTGGTTTGGCTGGATGCCTGCATTGCAGGGCACTTGACCCCAGGGCTTCCTGAGCTCCCTGCTACACTGGATCTCCAGCAACCGCCTGGATGAGTAACAACCAGACAGCACTGACATGTGGCAGCGGGGTTACAAACAACTTCCTCCGCTGAGACATCTCCTGCTGTAATTATGACCGAGGCAAGCAGCACGGGCAGGGAGAGCATGCCAGTGCCTTGTTCAGCACCAGCTACCCTGTGTGCATCCACCGGCTACACCAGACCGAGCCCGCGTCTGCGCCTGTCCCCTCACGTAACCCAAAAAGACTCTTCAGCACAAGGTCGAGCAAAAGAAAAAAATGATTAGGAAGTGGAGCTAAACAAGACCTTCTCTTTAAGGCTGCTGGTTTACCTACAGGCAAACAAAACAAAAGCTTATTTCAAAACAGAAACTAGCAGAGCTTCCCACCACAACCACCAGGCAGCTGACAGCAGCAAGAGCCGAGCAAGCAACATAAACCCAAAGCAACAGCTTTGATGCCTGCAGCAGCCCCTGGCTGTGCTTTCGGTCAGCAGGCCTCCACCTTTCCCCGCCATGACTCAACGCCTCCTTTCTGCGTTATCGCACCCAGCTGCTCGTGCCAGCCCCTGCTCAGGGCAGGACCTGCCGCCCAAGCCGAAGGCTTCACCTGCTTGTACTGGTTGTGCTTTTGTTTGGCCCAAAGCAGACCAGACAGATAGGCTTGTGAAGTATCATACAAAATAGGTGGCAAGAACAGCAGTTTTTCCTCATGCCCTACAGCACAGGCACACCATGAGAAAGGGATGGCAAGGTCCAAGGACTGCAGTGCCCAGGCCCGTGATCCCAGTGAAGGCCAGCGGTCACGCAGACTGCTGGGTACAGAAGGGCCAGCCTTTGAAGGAGCTAGATGGAGGCCCTGACCCCAGCTAAGAGCAATCTGTAGACATGCAAACTGCCATAGAAAATTAAAATAAATCTGCAGCTACAGCTTAGCCTAAATTTCTCTTTTCAGAAGCTACCCGAAGTTGGTTTGGAATCATCTTTTTGTTTTGGTTGTTTTTTTGTGTTTTGTTTTTTTTTCCTCTTTGTTCCTCCTGGAAACAAACCCACAAGTATGCTTCAGTATAAATAATAATTGGGCAGTATCATTGTTATTTAATGAGCCCTAATAAATCCAGATGAGAGACTCACAAAGTTGGTATCTCCCTTACTTCTGTAGAGTTCACCAGGTAATTCATAGTCACAGTCAATTATTTTGATTATTCCCCATGCTAAAGAGAGAACAGCATTTTGCTGAAATTATTTGGGGGAAAGGAGGCAGAAGCAGCTTTAATTATATAAATTAAGTTAGACCGTAGCATGGAACAGACTGACCTCCTAGACCTTCAATTATATAACTAAACCTGCCAAGTTTAGAACTGGATCTCTTCCAGAGTTTTTTTTGTGAAACCTGTGATTTTCTCCCATGTTATTACAATCCCTTTTTCTAATATAGTGATATAATCAGAGCTCTGTGCTTTTGCACAAATACAGTCTATTTTGTTCAAGCAAGATCTTGAAATAATTGAAGCTCTAAGGGTGGGCGCAGCCAATTTGTTTTGATAATGTTTCCTGTTTATAACAATCCTAAGTTTCACTGCATAGGGGAATGAGATCATCACTAAGGCATGGAAGGAGGGAAGTAGGATGTTTACAGCATCCAATTCATTTCACCTGAGCTTACAGACTTCATCACTTTGCAAACCTTGAATAATCCAAGCTGCAGGTGCATACAGGAAATACAGACTCAATGAGCAGGACACCTATGGCTGAACAGTCTCCACACAGAGGCAAGTCATCACCCATTCTCCAAAGGCCGTATTGTAAGCATCCTCTGCATATGCTACAGAACAAGGAAAAAAGAAAGCTGAGAAGTTCCAGGAGAGAAAATGCAGGCTAAACACATCTGAAATTTGTTATGGGCTAAAGAACAATTTCAAGAATTTATCTCAGTAGAAAACAACTGGAGTATTTGAAAGCTCTGCAATTCTTTAACACTTGCCACTGCAATTCTTTAGCACTGCCTGAAACCTAGACTGACTCCCACCCTCCACCCAGAAGACAAAGTTCAGCTTCTACCTGGCAAGAAGAATCACAGAGAGATGGCTCAGATCAAAGGCGGGATCTCACATCACTTAAGAACAGGGAAGAGAGAAGGACACAACAAAAAAGCTCAACACTTGAACCAGGAGTATCCATGAATTTCTCTGAATCAGTACTTCCAGATAAACAGTCTCAACTTGTGCAGCTCATTTTGAGAATATCATCTGACTGACAAAAGAGGAGACAGCAGGAGACAGTAAAAGTGGTTTTCAATTCAACTGGAATAACAATGGGCGGAAAATAAAGCAGAGAATCTCACTCACTTTTACCAACTACACGTCAAATCCAGGCCACCGCTTCTACTGTCAGACATTAGCCCACCATGTATTATTCAGCCTTTTCATTATTAATGAGGCACAGCAAAAGAAATCATGGCAGCACTCTGACTAACACGTATTTTAAAGTACAAGATATAGAAAGCACCTCTCAGTGTGAGCTTGCCAGAGCAGTGACCAGCATTTTAACACAAACACTGCTACACTGCCTTATCTTTGGGGCCCTGACTGCTGCCCACATGGTTTGTTTGCCTTTGTACGGAAATTTTCCAAAACCTACCCAGGTAAGCTGTCTGTCAGAAAGCACGAGAGTCAGCCCCATGCTGCGAACACAGCCCCTTTCTGCCTTCTCAACCCCACAAGTTTACTTTGAACTACTGGCATGTTTAGGAATAAGCTTTTGCAGCTCTTATCATCATGCATAGTTATTTCAGCATGTCACCAGCAAGGTCCGTTCAACCCCTGACCTTCTTGGACTACTGGCAGGAACGTCCCACTGGCCACAAATCGTGGTGTTTCTTCACAAGACAGGCTGGGAGAATTGGTGGCAGTGGGTAGGGAAGCAGGGCCCCGACCCGCTCCTGAGCAGCAGTTCAGTGATGAACATGTTCCACCAAGTCAATGTAAGACTTCCCATTGAGTTTTGCCACAATGTAAAGAAAGCAGCAAAATTTTTCCATTGCTATGGTTTAGAGAAGAAACAGAGAGGCTACACCAACAGGCACAGAAACAAGAACTAGTGAGGCAGATCAGGTAAGAGTTGATTTAAGATGTTGTAATATTGTCTTCCAACTCAGAAATGCAATACAACCTTGGAAAGAGGGCAGACTTAAGCTTCTATATATACTTTGGTATGTGACAACTTGCTCACACTATTGTTCCCTGTAGAAAATTTCCAGCCGCCATTTCAGTTCTGTCTTTTATTGTACTACTCCTGGCATTACTCCAGCTTTATCTGACATACAGCTTAGTCACATTAGACACTGAATTTTGAAAACAGCTTCCAAAGCTTTCCATTCCCCTCAGAAGTACATCACAACATTGAACTTCTGGACCTCACAAACTGGACCTGTTTGGGAAAAAATTACTCCCAGCTTAATATTTCATGGAGGTGTACATGCTGCTCACAATACTCATTCTTAAAGATAACATCAACTATTACATCAGGTACTCATGTTTGTGTGCTATATTTTAATTCTGCACAGAGTACTACTCAAAGTAAAATTACTATTGGTCAGTATATACACCAACCCACTACTGGAGACAGAAAGCCTCCAGTTCTTTGAAAACTACCTTGCTGACACATTTTGGACACATACCTTTACATTTATATACTGTGGAAGTAAGCAGACATGAATTTTCACTGTTCCTGCCAAATCCGGGGCTTATCTTTCTTCAATACAGGGTAACAGCATCACACAGCAAACGCCTCCCACGCATACACACACATTGACATCTCCTGAATATCATGAGAGTTAATATGTAGCTAACTGTATTTTAAAGATCTAATTATTGATTCTCTTTTTAAAAGCAATCTGCTTTTATTTTAAAAGGCAATTATGTATTTATTAAGTATGCACAAGAGGTAGGTCCTGAAGCTTATAGAAACAAAACAAAATCATTGTGTTTTTCTAAAGGCTCCAAAAGTTTTCAGCAGAATTGCTGCTCCAATCAAGTGATGAGCTGTGGAGAATGGGCCTAAACCACCACTGATCCAAACACCAAAAGCTTTGGGATGTTCCAAAATCTCCCTTAATCCCATCTCTGCTATGCTGCGTTATGAAGGTTTATCCATTAAGTCTTCTCTTGTGTCTACTGGCTCCGGGACTCCTTTTCATTTCTCAATGCATGGTAATTTCCAGGCTGAACCTCAGCCCTCAGCTGTACTCCCATACAGCAGCTTTATGTCTGCTGCAATCACAAAAAGTGAAGCTGTGACTTGCAAAGCAGGATGATATCAGAGAAGATTTCAAGAATTAGACCCTTTTCTTGCATTTATGCTCCCCTGTCTTCACTGGGCATCGCCTTCATTGAAATTTGCGTGTACAAGCATCCAGGAGCCCCAGGTCAGCTGCCCAAATCACGGGCACCCCAGCACAAACACACACATCCATACCACAACATTATAAAGCCCATACAAGAAGGAAGTCAACAGGCGAAGAGAGAGATTTTGTGATTCAATCTGTTTGCTCACACCGTAATTTTACTCCCTCTGCTCTCGATCTACCCAAACTGAATTAGTCAGTACCTGTCCATCTAGAAAAACAGGTGACTGTCACTTCCACCAAGCCAGTTTATTTATATATTCTGGCAGCTAGGCCAGAATGCCACAGAGCGTGTCTAGTTAGCATGGAACTAAGGACATTTCCAGCTGAACAAAGGCAACAAAAACCTCCAGAATACTGCATTACCAAAACTTGTCACAGAAAATCAGGTAATGCTAATACACTAGGAATAGTTACACAGATCTGATTTCATGGACCACTGATCCTTGGACACTAGAAATGATGGCAGAAAAAACTACGCCTATAAAATTGTCTGTCACTGTGCAGAATACCATGATTACAGAATGCTGTGGCCATTAACTGCAGCAAACTGATATATCATTTACACATAATCAAAGACAGCAGAGATTCATTTAAACTTGGAGGTAATATCATGAACAGTAAGACATGCAGGAATTGTATTTTTATTAATTAAAATAAAAAATTCAGTAAAACAGTCTTTAGTGTCTAAAATAATGTGGTCAAGAAATAACTACTTGGCAGCTACATCATGTTCTCCCCTTTCCTACAATGTTAAGACATAAATTCACCCTCAAATAGTTGGGGCAGATTCTTGAAGGTACAAGCCTTGTTGGGAGGAAAAGAGATCACTCAGTCAAATTAATCTAAAGCTTATTATCATATACAAAAAGGAACATTTCCTAGCTTTTAAGCAGATGTAGAGAAGGGAAAGGACAGTATATGTCAGTTCCAGTCCCATCTTCTTTAACCTCAGGAATGACTGGGTTTTGTTTTTGACAACTGTCACAATATACCAAATAAAATTATTCACAAGGATTTTAAAGAGATATAAATGATTATACACATGGTCAGGTGCAAACAGATAACCGTGTAACAGTTGAAAACACCACTGAAGGGGTTAGGACAGAAAGCAAGTAATGGCATATCAAGATATCCGAAGTAATTATTCGGCAACTAACAGCACTGCCACCCCACAGAAGATTAGACTGAAAAGAAGTGTATTTCACACACATATTTACCAAAATAACACCCTTTCCTCATGTCCACCCAAGTGTCTGTCACCCAGGAGGAGGATGAATGCAGCAAAGCTCATCACTTTAAAGCAAGAGATGCCAGACAGAATTCCTGAGCCCATGCCATCCAACACACCCCCATGATTTTCCATTCCATTCTTTCCAGCAACATCCCAAAAACCGCTCCAGTTGCAGGCTGTTTCAGCAGCCACAAAAAAGACAGACTTGACCACAAGAGAAAGATTGCATTCAGACTTCATTTTCTCCTTTTGGCAAGGGAAAAAGCTGGTGTAATGGCCCAGCAGGAGACGTTTGTCACAAATATGGAGGACACCTTGATTATAGCTGTGGCACCACAGTGGAAGTACCTGGCACACAGCTCAGCGACCACCACAGCAGAGCCGCAGTTGAGGCTGGTCACGGGGCTGAGCCAGCACCCCAGCTGGGACTGGGGCTCGGGGTACTTGCCCACCCCACATCCAGTGCCGCGCCACCACTTATGGATGAGGGCCAAGCACAACCGCCACGACAGAAGCACTTGAGAAGCACACACCATGAGGAGCCAGCTGAGAAGCAGACCAGCGTTTCATGTGACACTCCAGTACTATTTTCTACACAACTAATTTTTGTATCTGTTTCCAGTATTACCCACTAAGCAAAAGATTTACTGATGCCTATCCCAAAAGACATTCTGGTTTTTACAAAGGGTGAAATCTGAAAGCCCACCCTTTGTCAAACCTTCACTGACCCCTTCAAGGTGCCTTGCATGGCCAGCTGCCAGCATCAGGGTGCTTCCTCCAGCATGCTTTGTTAACATCAGCAAATTATGAAGGGTAAGTTGAAAGCAAGACCTGTCTGTGCTGTTACCATGCAGGCTCAAGGCTGAACGCTCAATTTCAACAGTCAGTTTCAATAATTCCAACATTAATGCCTAAATTAAGGACAAAAACTAGAAATTAGGCATGATCTTCCAAAATTCTAAATACAGTCTGGGGATTACTATTACCCCAATTACTCCCCTGGATCAATACAGTAGTATGAAAGCTCCAGCAGGTGCTCCACAAGCCCTGCAACGCCAGCCCGAGGAGCTCACACCAGTGGACCTGGAAGAAACACGAACAATACTGTCTCTCGAGCAGTCCCAGCATCCAAGGGGGAAATGCTGGTCCCGCTCAAGGGAATGGCAACACACCCATAAATTCCAGTGGAGCCAAGCTTTTATGTCTGCACATCTAGAAGGTAGTTCCTGAATGGCAATAATATTTACCATTATTGTTATAGACCACAAATGTAAACCCAGAAAGCTGTGCTAGGGGGGAGGAAATGCCAGAAAGGTTTCATTAGGGTATTTTATGAGAGGTTAATTGTAAAAAGTAAGTGACATTCGAAGAAATAGGTTAACAACCAGAGAAGATAGATTATCCCACAGGCAAACAACTATATTTTATGTCAGTGCTACAGGGCTGCTGTCTCTGCCAGCAGAAGACAAATGCATTTCTTCTGCTAGCCTGAACCTGCACGTACTATATAAACATATTGTAGAGTAACATCACATATGCAGGGAGTTTATACCAGGCCTGCAGAACAGATGGCCCCACAAGCCACAGACAACCCTTCAAGCAACTCCTTTGTCCTGCCATACTATCTTAACCTCGGAAGGTGAAGCAGGAATGAAAGGCAAGCAGGAATGAATGCCTTTCAGAAGATCAATATTCCCTATACTTTGTTCCTCCAAATAAAGGAGCCTCTGCATCCTCTGATTGCATGCTAGGCTGGCTGGTCTTGAAAAACCCAGGCCACTGCCAGAACTGCATGTGTTAAGGCACGAATTATTCAGTGGAGTAATTTAGACCTAGGTGCTCATAAGGATGCACTTCAGGATGCAGGGCTCAGGAGGGCACAGCCTGGGGAAAGGGGCTGGCAGTGAGGGACCTGCGCTGCTCTGCAAGTCGCGTCTTGGCATGTTTCCTTTGCTGGCTGTTAGGTTCATGATCAAGCTTATATTTTACATGTAAGCATTCAAAGGTTGCAAGAGATACTGTGCAAACTAAAATACCATCATCCTTTACACACAGTCTTCAGGGGAGAAATAATTGTGATTTAAAGCAGAGGGAAGTCATGCATCAGAAATAAATCAGACAGGACCAATAAAGGTGAAATTACACGGCTGTAAGGCATCTTGCTAAAGCAGCGTAAGTACAGAGGAGAGAAACCGGTGGGTTACTGGATGCTATCATGTGCCACCACATCCTCCCTCTGCCGAGCCTTCAAACAGAAGTGGCCAGAGATTGGTTTGGTTTTGGGTTTTTTTGGGAGGGGGTGTTGTATGGGTATTTTTGGTTTTTTTAAGAGACTTTGTAAGGCTAGGTTACAGAACACTTTTCTTATTTTGGTATAATAAACTTTATTTCACTTCTTGGTTATGTTGGAGCATCACTCAGTTTTGGGAGCTCCTTTGGCAGTCAGTGCTTGGGCCAGCAGAGGGAACTGATGGCCACTGCCCTGGCTCCTAGGGACCAGGTACCCTGGCTGTTCTGGGCACCTGATCTCAGAGAATCCAGGTGTTTTATGCACTGTTCACAGAAAATCCTGCCATGACATAATAAAACCCACAGGCCTATCACTATTTTAATCCTATTTTTTTGATTACAGAATTCAGGGATTGAATTTGTAATTTAGATCTATATATTGAACACATTCCTGAATGTTCAACACCTCTTACTCTTTAGAGACAGGATATGGTTTTATTGGTGTTTTAAGCATGAAGTTTCATGGAGCCACACACCAGAGAAAATTACTTTTTAAATAAAAAAGTCAACATTTTTAGAAACCCAAGTGCAGCTACAAAGTAGGTGCCTTCTAATACCACGACAGAGTGCCTCACACACATATTTTATCACCAGACAGTTCAAAACCAAACACAATACAAAATTTGAGGCAGAGTATTTTATAGCCCTATGATAGACACTGATGTTCAAAGAGGAATTTTTGACTGAAATGGTTTCAGCTCAGAAACAGGAAAAATTACCTGGAAGGTTCAATGTTCACAAGGTACTATGGTGTAAAATCATTACTGGTGCGTTCCTGTGTGGTCACACAATGCATTCTTCAGTTAACAAGAAATACCTGGGTTTGGCTCCCAGCTGGGTGCTAGTTTTAAGGACACGTGTTGAGCCGATCCCCCTGGCCACAGCAGACCTGCCTACAGCCCATCTGCAGAGGCCTCTCTACAGAAACCCTGCAAGGCAGCAATGCTGCTGAGAGCATAAGTCAAGCAAAATCACAGCCGACAGAACACACAGGATAAAATCATTTCAGAAGGCAACAATAAAGCAGGAGAAAAATTCAAAGAGAGTGAACAGATGAAAATAATTATAAGACAATTTCAGAGACAGACTTCAGGTAGCTTAAAAGGAAGCAAGACGAAGTTGAGGAAGGGAAAAGCAGAGACAGCCAAAGGGTCTCAGCTATTCTGACAACAAGGAGAGAAATGTCACAGGGGATCAACACACTGAATTTAATAACCATTTGGAGCCAGGATGAGGTGAGAAAGAAGACATTAAGTTTTTATGAAAGATGCAAGCTTTGGCAACAGAAAGATGATAACTCCAAGTGGTATATACTGACTTTCACAAGCTCTGGAGGAGTACAGTAAAAAAAGGAAAAACCAGCATCATTCTTTTTTGAACACCAGATCCACCTAAGCTATCCAGTACCAGAAGTGCAAACGCAGGGGTCATCGGTTGCAATGTGAGCTCGCCGTGGGGCCAGCTCCTCTCTGAACATTAGGGAAGTGTGGTTGGTTATGTGCAGACCTACACCTTTACAAAACCAGGTGGGACGTTCCTTCTACATTCATGGGGAGGAAGAAGAGGAATGCTGAAGCCTCCATGCTGGGGCAGCAATCACTTAAAAGACAATTCTTAACATTTGCAAAAGGGAATGCTATAAGCATGATGCCCATACTGCTCCATCCCGGTGGAAACACAGCAGTGCATCATTCCTGTTCCCCGCTTCAGCTCCCCTAAGGGCTCCCTCTGTTTCGAACAAGCACCTGCAGTGGTTTCATTACAAGCTGACTGGAATGGGAAAGAGATCAACAAGCTCAAACGGTTTCAAGAGTGAATTAAATATAGCTGTGAGACCGGGTCAATCTGCTATGGTAAAAGTAATGTTTACAATGTGGTTTGAGAGCACAGACTTCAAAAAAAGGACTGGCATCAGCCACAGAGAGCTCCTTTCTTATCACAAAGGCTTTGTGAATCACAAAGCAACCTGTCCCAGGTATTTAAGGCATGCAGAAATCACTGTTCCCTACTGTTCCCTCTCTTCATTTAACTTGTTCGTTTGTTTTCAAGATTTGATTTCATTCATTTCGCCTTGAAGGCCTCTCAAGCAATTACAGTGTATGTTCTGCAATCATGAGAAACGGTTAAATGTACTTTCAGATCTGTGGTGTGTAGATATCAGCTCTTAACTCTCTCAAATCAATATTCCTTTCATCTGGAACTTATTATAAATGTAAAAAGAAGCCAAGTATATCAAACCTTTACAATTCATAAAGCAGCAGAAATTCTGGTTTATCCAGTGGCAGCCAGAAGAATAAAGTACTCAAAATTCTGAATATTTAACAGATATTATAAGATGTTAGGTTGTGTATCTGGCAAACCATTAAACAAAAAAGTCTTTTTCAAGCAAGAGTTCTGATACTAAGAGACCCATGTAAACCCCTAACATTAAAATTTCCATTCAGTCATCCTTCAGCTATACCAACACAACCTGAACAGACAGCTCTTCTAGACCTATTAAAAGGAAAACTTCTGAACAAAAAACATCACTTTATATCTCTCTCTTCCATTCATTCATCTGTCTTGTAACATGCTGGAAATATTTGTACTGGCATGCAAGAAAGCAACTATAGTACACCATTTAAGGATTAAAAATGCTTCTGAATAGAGGATTCAGTATCTACAAGCCATTGCTACCTTATAATGCTGGGTAGACCCAGACGTTGTTAAATTCCTTACATATTTAAAAGGATACTTTAGAGTACATTTATTTTCCCTCAATTTTACAGCTTCCATTAAACTAGACAATGGCATTTTCTCCCCCATTTGTATGCTGAAACTGGAATTGCTTGCCTTGGCAACAAAATCCTGTAATTTTTATTCATGCCCAAAGCATCCGTCTTCCTGTATCACTGACCAAGTTTGCTGCAGCTATGGCAAAAGCCTGATCAGAAAGCTGCATCACTGGCAGAAAGTGAAGAACACCCTTCTGAGGGTCTGCAAAGAAAACAGTCATGGAAAGCGAGTGGTAAACAGACAGTGAGTTCTTTTATCAGCTTCCCAATTCAGAAACAGATGAAAATTTCCCACGTGTCAGCCTGTCTCATCACACTCATATGAGGAACAAGCCTAGCTCTTACTGTTCCTTATTATTCCCCTTGTGGCTAGAGCAATTAGCAAAAGTCGGGGGCCTTTACGGGATTGTTTCTCCTGGTGTTGTGAATGCAGGTTTCAAAAAGAGCGTACAAAGTTCCATTTCCCTGAACAGAGTAGAAAAATTAACAGCAGAGACTTCACTTCTCAGCAATCCTGACCATCCCAGAGACTTCTGGAAACAAGACATTTTAGGACTTTTCAACATCACGATCCTCCCTCTTCTCCTATAGTATCAAAAAGGCTGGATCCCACTAAACGCAGGGAAGTTCAAACGCTGCTGAAATTTGGGGGAGCAGGATGCACTCCACTGTACTTCATCCTTTAAAAGCGTGAACCAACTGTAACAAACAGTGCTGTCGTTTCAAAATCTGAAATACCAGTCTTCCCAACTCTCTGAATCTTTGTAAGAGCAAAGTAAAGATACGGTCCCTTCATTAGGATGAACATTTGTTTCCATACTTTTTTGTGCTTTTCTTTTTAAAACTACCTTATCGTTCTCTAGATGCCTTTAAATCCGCTATCCAACAATTTGCTTTGTATACTTCACAATGCTGGCATTGCATTGGCTAATTCCCTGGCTCCTCACTCCCCCCTTTTAAGATAGGCATAACGTTTGTCTGTCTCCAGTCTTGCGTTCTCCCCACCCCTCACATACTCAAAAATAATCTGTATAAAATCTCACATTGCTATGGCTATTTTACATTTTAGTTTTTCAGCCTTTTCTGGTTGCATCCACTATTTGCATACCTTCCACATCAGATAACAGATCTTTATCATTTATCATTACATCTTACATATTACATACATATATACATACATAACTTACATCTAGCATATTTACAAAATCATTCCCATTTTGTTTATACAGAAGAAATATGGGCTAAATAAGGCCTAAAGGAATGGAGGAAAGTCTCTCCAGAAATGCACAAAATGATGAGCCACAAGTGACATATGATACCTAAAACTATTTGAGAACTAACAACTCTTGCTTGTACTGCCACCAGCTCCACTCTTTTGGTGTTGTTATGAGAAAATGATGCAGTTCTTTTGGAGCTAAGAATGAAGGGGATGATGAAACTTCCATGGAGATCTAAGGGATTCCTACCAGCACACCCACGGGAAGGACTGCTGCAAAGGGACCTTTAACCGTGACCTTTCACCCAGCTCCACAGCACTGCAGATACTGAGGCAGTGTCAAGAAAGAGAGACTGTGCTGAAAACTTAAAAAAGGGGGAAAAATGGAGGAGTAAAGTCCAACATTTCTAAGTTGTGTGACACGAACTGAAGGCAGAGGAAAACACAGACCATCTTCCATCAGGCTCTGAAAACACGAGAGGTGTGAGGAAGGACAAACTGTGCTAGCATATGAGCAAGAGAGAAATGCCTTCTCAAAACAAGGAATAAAAAACATGGTTGTAAAGAAAATCATGGTTGAGGCAACTCAGCAATCAAAAAAACATGTTAAGGGTCTACACATACACTATGTAGCGCGTATGTTCAAACATACATATGTGGGACCATCACTTAGTAGTATTAAAACAGCATAGTTGTCACTAATATTAGCTTAATACAATACTGCCCATTCATTGGATTTAATCCCCTGCACCTCATGAAAAACTAGGCACAAGTCTGAATTTGAGAAAGTGTTACGCACCTGACTGAAGCAGCATTTGTGAATGCACGGTCTGGATGGCAGCTGGAGCACAGGATGAGCCGCCAGCGCTGGTAAGAGTCACACCAGCCAGTTAAGGAGGCAGCTGGATAGGAAACCAGAAAAGTAGGAACGCCAAGCCATAACCACTAGCTACGCTTTGGGGTTAATAAGAAGAGGTGTCAGTTGACTTCTGTTTCCCAGATTGGGGGGAAAAAAAAAAAAAGAACAAAAAAAGAACAGTTGTTTTTGCATCATCTAAGAATTATTTTCTGCCTTCATATCAAATACAGAAGCTGTGTGGCTTCCCATTTGCAGAAGAGAGATTAGCTGAATCATCGCTTTCCTCTGCTTTGAGATCTAAAGCAAAAACCTCTTCCTCTCCCCCTCCCTTCCCCACTCCCAGGCCCCATAATTAGTTAATTGTTATAAACTCTTAAGAGCATTCCATTACACTTTATAAATGAGGGGGGAATACGGGGAAACGATTTGTCTCAGTAGATGGAGGAGGCAAGTAAAACACCTCCTTCACTACTCAAAGCATTACTTAAAAATGTAAAAAGCAGTTAAAATCTTTCAAGTCTCCTAGCCCTAAAAATGTTATACCAATAAAAGCAGGCATTAGTAGGCAGTACATTTTCAGTCACAGCAAGGCAGAAGGAAGAGTAAGATTCAGACTATGCTTTTTTGCTCATCTATTTCTGGCCCTATTTGGTCACCATATCTTGTGGCAGCGTACAAAGCTACTCTCGTATGAGAGATTTACTAAAAAGGACTCTGCAATGAAGACTAACAGCTCAGAAAGAGGGAAGAAGAGGAAGGATTACATTTAACTGCACTTATTTAAAAAAAAAAAAAAAGAAAAAGAAAAGAAAGAGGAAGTAAGAGTGTTTTTACTACACCTCTAATAGAAATTAACCTCAGGAATAGAAACGGGACATATGAAGTCTTCTTACTCAGGAGGCTGTACATACCAGCAGTAAGAAAACAAGACCCTGTTGCTTTCTCTCATACTGGAGCCACTCAAACCCTCCAAACTGGCTGTTAATGGGCATTATTGTTGCAAAGCTTAAAACACTCCTATGGATCAGACCTTCGAATTCTTCTGTGACACAGTCTACAGTGACTGCAGGTATGAAAGTAGTCCAAAGAATATCAAAAAGCAGGTAAGCCATGTACAAACATACAATCTCAGGTTAGAAATCCATCCTTCACATTCACACACACACTAAAAACAAACCAACAAAGTGACAGTCAGTGTCACTTCGAAAGGCCGAGCCGATTTCATACTTATGAGCATCACATATTCAGGAAAATGACAAGATCTGTTTGGAGTGTGGAGGGGTGAGTGGTACAGAGGTGGAATGCTTTTCTCTCCAAAGTTGTGCTGAACCTTGTTCATTTTCCCCTTTTTGGGCTGCCTTTCATACTATTACAAAAAAAAAACCCACAAAAAAATCCTGACTAAAGTCTAAGTGAGAGCTGATGAGTATAACTCTTAATTATCACATCAATTCCTAAATTCCTAGGCAGTCCTATAGGATTAACCTGACTAAAATCATTGTTGCAATAGCCCTTTGTATTTCCAGTACTCCAGCACACCCTCAGGGACTTGATTCCACGTTCTCTGTGAAGGTGGCTGAAAGCCTAAGCGACACGGTGACACAGCTAAGGCCTGCCAGGGTGTCAGTGCCACAGAAGGAAATGACCTACAGGTTGGGTGTGCAGAGCCCACTCATCTAGAAGAAACATTGCTCCCTCTTCAGCATCAGTTTTAAGGGAAAATTCTGTGCAAACAAGCCAGGTATCAGACAAATCAAACATTTTCAGCCTGTAGCACTGCAGAGATACGGACAGTTCTGCACAGCACTTCCTGGGTAGGCAGCTCAGTTAATTAACTCTGTGTTGATTAACGGTGCTCTCTCACATCAAGAATTTATTAAGTCTGTTGCTATATACAAGGTCATAATTGCCAAACAGCCACAGCTAAATACCATTCCTTGCAGTCTACTCCTTAAGCATCGTAACATAAAATTAATTGGTACTTGTTTGTTAATTAATATAAAATATTTTAAGTCATGCACCATAAAACTTACTACTGGTATGCTCTTTTCTAAACAGCCATGAATGAACAGAACTATTGTAATACTTTGGGAAGAATCCCCTCTTTTGAATTGGGGTGGGATGGGGGGCATCTGTGTTCCTTGTAGTGGGGTTTTTCTGTGCTCAGCCATTTACCAAAAGGGCTGTTCTCAAATAATTAGTCAGCATCTATTTTACTTCCACGGCGCATTAAGACAGACCAGCAGAAGACATTCTTATGCAAGAATATGAGCACACACACCAAAATATATATTCAGAATAATTATTTTGGAGTAGCTGTTTCAGTAAATTTCCAAGCACAACTGAGATCAGCTCACATCAAATGATCTAACTTCACCTCCAGGTAGCAACAAAGATCAAAAAGACACTTAGACTTTGTCCCTCTGGGATCTTTAAATCCAGGGCTAGCCTCTGTTTAGGGAAAGGGCTTGCAGCATAACAAAGCAGTTCCCCACTGTGAAAGAAAGAAGCTCACAGGTTGGATCCCTAATCCTAAGGATGGGGAAGCAAATGCTTTGCACAGACGTGCCCCTTCCTAGCAGCAAGCACCTGGGCAGTCACTGTAAATAAAGCTATGCTGGCTTTAATCAACCTGTGGCCATCCCCCCCATCTGGAGACAAGCCAGGGCTCAGCATCCCAAGCCTGGCTCTGACACACAGGTAGGAACAGCATCAGCTCCCAAGATTCTGCCAGGGAAGAGACTCTTGCTCCTGCAGCCTTCAACCCAGTAAAGCCCCTTCTATTTGTATTTCTGCAGACAGCTTTAACTGCCCTCTAAGGGCTTGTCAATAATGCAAGCCTTTGCTTCAACTGCATTTATTTCCAAAAAAAGAGCAGCACAAGCTAGGTTTGACTGGTTTTTAAACTTGTTCAAGACAGGCACTGGCAGAGAGATGGCTTTTACGTAGATTCCACTTGTCACGCTTATGAACACCAGGGATGAGCACAACTCCACAAGGAATACAACATGCACACACTTACACAGTAAGGCGCAAGTAACAGAGCTCTCCCCTGGCCGAGAGAACTGTTTATCCCTCTGTGGAAAGAATACCTTATTGGTGAAACATCTATCGTGGCTTAAAATTACTACTGTGTGTTCAAGGTTCAATTAACATATTAGCCAAACACTTTGTTAAAACAGGTAAAAATCTGGGCTGTTTTCTCTCCAAGCCTACTGTTTGAAAGCAAACAAAACACAACAACAGCAGCAGTATCAGGAATGAAACAATCACTCTTTCTCAAACACAATGTTATTCCTGGGATTGCATCCACATAGCTGAAGCACAGTTATTTTACACAGCACTTATTTTTGATGCTCTAATATTCCAGCAAGCAGCAGTGCAATTTAATCCAGCAGACTCTGAACAGTTCAACAATCTCACAGGGCCAGATAATAGATGAAGAGATTTTGTTACTTCGGTGGGTCAGAGCCTTCCCTTTTTGCTGGGTACAGGCCAGTCAGCTGTAAACATGCACTAAAGGAAAACTTGCTACATGCTAGAGCTTTCTGGAGGCAGAATACAAAGCAGCAAAGCTTAAGGCACTGAATTATGGCTTCTAATTTTTGTCTCTACAACAGAGTCAACCAAAGAAATCTCCAGACAACTGTCTGAAAGTGTGCAGGTCTTTAAAGATCTCTTTTAAAGGACTGGAGACCATGTGTCTGCACAGAGTCACCTCTAAGGAGTCACACGAGGGTTTTCAGACAGTTGTCTGGAGTTGTCTTCAGCCAGCCCTGCAGGAATAAGAAGTGCTGAACATCACATGCTTGCTCTGCGGTTTGACATCATTTGTGCCTCCTTTTCCAGACAGCTCTCTGGTAAGTCACATACCTGCCTTGAAGGGCATGAAGCTGTCATAAATACCCATTAAAGAAATACAAACTCTAACCAGGAACAGGAACCAGATCCTAAAGGCAGTCCCTGATAAATGTGAAAGCTGTGCCTATGCCTGGGGGAAGAGGCTAACAACAAGCCTTGCTGTACTCACCTACCCCAGGTAACTGCACCTGCAAAGCTAGGGCATGTGGGTGCTTCAGGGTTGTAAGATCTCCCCACCAACAGTGGGTGCATCCTCAGAGGCTCAGGTCTGGATAGTTCACTCTCTGAGCTACCTGAAGATACAGGCTACATAGCTGTGTGAGCTAGCCTTACCCTTCTCTGTGGAGGAGGACAAATCTGTTCAGCTCCATTTGTTTCTTTGTAGAGAAGAAATAACACTCCTCTGGGTAGCAGGGGTGATGCACAAATTCACCAGTCTTCATGAAAATGCTTCTAAAAGGAACACCCTCTTCTAATTAAAAACTAGATTATATGCCTATACATATTTACATGTAATAAACGAAACTTAGTGAGAAGCCTGCTCAGTTTCAGCCTGACATGAAATGGACCTTGTATGAGCATACCCGAAGGGCACCACCTGATCCACTGACAGTAAGTTTTCATATTTGAGAGGCTGTGTCCATTTCTCCACACCTACCCAGCTCCATGTGTGTGCTCTGTGGCCAAGAGTCACATAGTCCTCGAATATTTGGACATTTATGCTAAACAAGTGGCACTGATCCACAACAGGCTGATCTCATTTTTACCATTTGCACTGCCAGAACACAACGCTAAGCCTACGGCACAGGATTAGCAACCAAAGACAGCCACCCACTGCAATCTGCCAGAATAAACCTTTACCTACCAGGTGACCTAGAAACCATTTCCTAACAGAGCACTTTCTCTTAAGTAGTACTAATGCTGACTTTACACTTTACAGGACAAATATCTAAATAAACTGTATGTTCACTGAATTTAACACTGTGCTATGAAACTGTATGCCACCATTCCTTTCTCATCTTGCATCATGAGATTGGCATCAGCCCACATGGTAAACAACATTAAAACAACTTGCAGGGAGGAAGGGTGCTGCTGTGAATCAGCCACTGAAAGGTAAATCAGGATTCGGCTCTTGCTCTGTCACCCACTCCCTTCTCAGCCTGGCCTCAGTCACAGGGCTTCTCTGCACTCCAGTTCTACCACTGTAAACCAGAGTAACGACCACCTTCTCTTGACAGTGCCCTCAGGCAGCAGCACTGCTCCTCTAGCTACACGTTGCCTGCCTCCTCTTCCGCCTCCTCCTAGCATCTCTCATGCTCTCCATTTCAACTCGGCTCTGCAGGGCAGCTCCTCCCCCTTCTCCTCCCTCTCTCCCACCTCCAAAGACCCCTCGGTAGCTTCTTAAAACAAAAAAAAATCTCAGATTTGCTTCCAGCTAAGGGTATCCAAGCCATGGCCTCAATCTGCAGAAAACCCCACTAGAAGAAAGGCCACATCGCCTGTCACAGAAGCAGGATTACACATATACCTAAAGGATCAGGGATTGTTTACATTAAAAGAACAAGATTTCCTCATACAAGGCTTGATTCACACCAAGCGGGATGCAGCAGGATCTCTCATCTAGGTGTTCTCCTCCCAGACAATGGCTGCGGGATCTGGCACACCACCTTTACTTGATTGGTAGAGCACTTTGGAAATGTTTCCGGAGTCAATGACTAAATAAGTCCCTTTCTTGATTTTAAATCGGAGATAAATGCTGTGTGTCATATTGGCAAGCACATTAAAGCAGCTGGAAGCACAAAGACAGTACTGGGTATTTGAGGCCTTTGTTCTCTCATTTTTTCACCCTTGGCATGTTAAACAACTAAAGACCACACTGAGCAAATCAGTGTTTTACCAGATAATACTGCAGACTTCTAGCTTCGAAAGCCCAGGCTCCCTGCTGGCACCAGCTCACACGGGAGAGGGCTCCTCAGGCAGAGGAAGCAGCCCAAGGCAGTGGCCAAAGGACCCATCCTCCTACAGCCTGTGAGACCCAACAGCACCGGCATAGCTTGCTGTGCTGCCTTACTGCACGGAAGACAAAAGAAATAACCTTTATTAAAAAAAGCCAGAACACCTAGGAAGGGGAGAATGAAAACACTAGTGAAAAGGACAGGTTTTCCACTTTTGTCTAAGTATGGAAAAAATTACCTTCATACATAGAAACACAGAAAGGCAGGTGCTGCTACCAGCATGTTACTATAAATACAAAACAGCTTCCCCATACTCCTGCAAAGCTGGTCCAGATTCAATGCAGCCGAAAGCAAAACTCTGTTTGAGGATGAGATTTCAGAAGGCAATCTGTGGCTCTTTCACCTTGGAAAGGCGAGGAGCCTATCATGTTAAAATGATGTCATGATAAAATGGGTTATGTTCTCCATCTGAATGGTGCTGCCTACATTATTGATGATGAAATGCACATAAAAGCTTATTAATGCTCACAATAGTTTCCTTTCCCAGAAACAATTTGATCCTATTTAGAATGTGAAAGCTTGTGCATCTAACAGTACGGTTGGCTGCTGTCTTCTCTTCAGTTTGCACATTGTAGATAGCAATACTTGATTTTTACTACTAAATTTCTTGAAGTTTCATGCTCTCTACTGCTGGTAATACTTCATACACAGAGGCATCAGTTAGAGGTATGCAACTCAGTAGGTACCAAACAACTGTTCTGCGAAAGCTTTTGCATGCACGAAAAACATTTGATCAAGCAACAAGTCTGTAAATTTACAAAGGCTGCAAGACGGGGAAAAAACAGGTCATATAAATGAGATCACAAAACATGCCAGAATAGAAATGCTAATGCTTAAACAGCAAATTATTCATCACTCCTGATTATTTGCAGGCTTTCTGTGTGTCATTAAGGATATCAACATGTGGTCCTTGGAGCAATCCAACACATACATAATTCAATAGTACAAGGGGTTTTCATATGAAACCAACTCCTTTATGGGAAAAAGCTAAAGCCTTAGCTCAGTAACTAGATGCTGTCAGGTGTATCTGTTAAGACTGTGTGCAGAAGTCAACCATTATGGTTTTGCTTACTTCCTCATAAAGATGCAGCAGCAAGCAGCTGCGAGGAGGAAGCAGGGGCTCTGCGAGGGCATTCTCCCCAAGCACTCCTCTTAAAACAAGAAAGCAAGCCGTTGCAAATAATTCCAGCACAAGAATGCATGTCCATACCAGCTCGTAACACAAAGAACAAACATCAAGCAGTCAAGCCTGCGTTAGGCTTAGGAGGTTTAGCACTGCATGGCAAAAAAGATTTAAACAGCCTCCATTTTTGGTTGTACATCTGCAGCCAGGAAAGATGTTTTCTTCCCCCAAAAGCAAAACATATGCAAATGTCTGTCATTAAAAAGCAAACACTTTTTCAGAATGTCACAATTACCTAGCCACAACTAAGTGCTGTAATTTGTTGCCCAACTCCTTGCAAACTTCCATAATGACCTCAAACCCTTGGATAGAACTGCAAAATAATTTCCCCCCTTTAAATGTAATTTTGTAGTGTTTTGATTCCCACCCATCACCAGGCTGAAGGGCTCCAACAGCATGCTGCTACATGTTTCCAGCACAGCAATTAAAACAAAGCTGAAGCCACAGACAGCAGCTGTGGGAACTTTCCAGCCCAAGCATTTCAGCTAACAAAAAAAAAGTGACAAATGCCAGATAGGTACTTCTGGTAAAAAAACCTGTAATTTAAAAATGGAAACAGCTGAAAACACAACATTTTTCAGCTGATCAGCGTTCAAACTAAATGGTTAAAATACAGAGGTACTCTGCCAGCAAGTTTAGCTCATGTGTATGTTCTGCAACATACACAGGCTTTCAAGAAGAAAAGCAGGAATAAAAAACATAGTCAATGTTATCAGAGAACACCTTGAAACATTTGCTTAATACACTTATACCTGCAATATCTGGTTCCTGCAGGCATCTGATGACACTAAAACCTGTATTAGTACCACTGAAAGAAAAAAAAAAATATCCAGACCACAGAGTAAAAAAAGAAACCTAAAAAAATAATATGATGAAGTGTTAATTACTTTGCACAAATATTGCCCAAGCCTGCAGACAGCCTGGAACGATAGCTCCTAAAGAGTGAACTGCTCATTTCCCAAGCGAACAGTCACAGATTTGCATGGGGAAACCCTTCCCGTCAGCACCACGTCCCAGCACCTCTGCCTCTCTGGCAACAAACAACCAGGATCAGATATGCTCAGGCTCTAGAAACAACCCTGAAATATTGTCTTTGCTGGCTTTCAGGGATTTGCCCCCGAGACCAGCGCACAACCAACAGCATGCCACAAGTGCTGTCGATGGAGCAGCATCAGCTCAAAGCCATGCCCTGGAGAGCCACAGTGCAAGCAGCCACCATGCTCAGCGACCAGCTAGCTCCAGCTTGGGCACGTTTACTCCCAGGCCACAGAAATCATCTGCCAATCCTCAAGCAAGGATCCAGATAAAAACACCACCTTGCCTTAACCAAGCCATTACACAAGCACCCAAGCTGGGAGGAACATTTATTTCTCTACTAAACGTAGTCATGACAACCACATCTTCATTTCAGAGAGGAGCAGTAAGGGGTCATGAGGCACTTGTCATGCAGAGATAAAATACCACACCTCAGGTGTGCACAGGAGGGCAAATTTTGCTGGATGCCATCTGCAATTCAAGAAAACTAACATCCTGATGTGACAGGCACAACCCCCTCAAAACAGCCTAGGCAACCACTGCAAAACCCTCACAGGATGACCAAACGGCAAACTTCTAGAGGATCTCTCTGCTATATTACAGGCTTGAGCATGCTACACCACTCCAGAAACTCTCCCGAGTGCTTCCTGTTTACCTTGAAATAAGCTACAAAATTATCAGAAAGTGATACTTGCTGCAGAAGTCATGACCAAAAATAGCAAGCAGCTTCCTTTTCAAGGCTGTATCTCGCTCCCTTTGGTGACTCGAAGCTTTCACACACACCCCCTCCCATGAACAGGACCATGCCTGGAGACATTTAAAGATGTGTAGGGACACGGTATAGTGGTGGACTTGGCAGTGCCAGGTTCACAGTTGAACTGGATGATCGTAAAGGTCCTTTCCAACCTAAATGATTCTATGACAGCACCTGAGCTCTGATACATACTATCTATACCAGTCGGCAGTAACCATCATTCCTACAGGTCTGAACCAGGGCAGGGATGCTGATACATCCCATTTTTTCCCCAAAGTTTTTATTTTAAACCACACAGAGCCACATTTTGCAGTATGTATGACACACCTAGGAACATCACGGCTCTAGGAAGTCAATGGCTGCTGCAGTAGAGTTACTTTGGTCCAACCACATTGTCATTTTACAAGAAATAAGAGAGCAACACTCTTGTGGGTGAATTCCTCCTTCCTTCCCCACAGCTACCTTTGTCCTGTGGCTACTTGAGTACTAAAACAGATTCTCTCTTCCTTGCTGTGAGCCCTTTCAAAAAACACTTGAAAGCCTGCAAATTAATACACACTTTAGTATTATCTAGCAGTAGTATGAGGAAGGGAGTAATTGTGGGACTTCACATTGTGCAAAATTAACCCACTGGCTGGCTGTGGCCACAGGGCACAGGTTCATTACTCCTCTTTTATACTGTAGATTCAAGGGCATCTTCTCAGATGCTTTTGCTTGTCAGAGAGAAAGGCTACACAGAAAGATTGTCTTGTCAATTGAATAATTCTGAAATAAGCTAAAGTTTCCATCATTTGGAAATTTACTTTTTTTTAGGAGATTATTGTATCTATTTTGGTTTCAAGTGCATTCAGACCCAACTCCAGCCTTTGCCCAACCAGTTTTTATGATCTTTGACATCTGTTTAAAATTATTCAAACATCTGCTTAATGCTCTCTCTCTGTGATCATAATAAAAAGGATCCTGATGGTCAGCGGAGAACTGTCAAACACAAGAAAACATTTGAGAAAGGGAGGGAGAGAAATGGTCCTTTCAGTTCCAGTCACACTGCATTATTCTCAGCAATCAAGGACAACAAGCAAAATATCAGGAGACAGGATGAGGTTTTGCAGGTAACAGCAGCCTAAGTGCACACATTAACCATTTATCTGGGCTTCGTTACCCATATGCATGCTTGTAAGGGTATCCTAAAAATAATTCTGTTGTTTTGTACATACAGGGCCTGAGCCGGTGACACTGAAGTCACGGTCAATTTTGCACTCCCACCCCCCCCAGGTGCGCTGGCTCAAGGCTAGACAGAGCCTATGCCTGTCTCAGATTTACATCGAGCTTCCCAGTGCATTTGGCAGTGCGAGCTTAAAGACACTGAGCACTACATCTCTTACGAGTAGCTATGCAGGCCTCACCCCTAGGTAACTTCCCATTTTATTTTTGTTTATAGAAAACATTCTCAGTGTCTTTCAAAGACAGAATGATACATTTCCCTGTAAAGGTATCGCTGTAATGAACAACTAGGCAGAGGAGAGCTTGCATCAGCCTCTGACAGGCATCACAAGCAGGACGTCCCCGCACAAGCCGCTCCGATGCGGCACGCATTTCTGCCAAGGTGTGTGAAGGCAGCCCAGCCCACACGGGCAGGGGGCTGGCATCCCAAATCAAACACAGCCACACAGAGAGACTCTGCTGAAGAAGAGGACACAGGTAGCTACAGAGACAACCCATGGGCCTGTGGGCACTGCTGGTAGTCCTGAAAGGAGGGCCCCAGCTGGTGAGGCAAGTCTGGAAATGAGATGGAGACACTACAGAAACTTAGATTCTTCCAAATCAGTTTTCCAAAAGCTAACTCACAGAGGTATACTTTAAGACATTCATCCTCTCAACAGAGTGCTGACAGTAGCAATTGTCTGTGTTTGCTGCCCAGAACCATCAATGGAAACCCAGAACACTAAAAGCACACTCAGCAGGACTTTGACTAACAGGTTTTCTCTTGAAAAGTCTGCAAGTCAGGAACCAACAGTCAAGACACCAAGTTACTCAGTTCAAGTATGAAGAATAAGCTGTGCAAAGAACTGCAGGCAGCAGGCAGGCGGAGCAGCAGCAGGAAGCACCCTGCATCTCCTGATTACTCAGGAGACAGGAGAGAGGTGGGTCCAGGCAACACCTGCTGCTCAAAAAGCCGCCACAAAAGTCAAAAACCAGTTGATACTTTTGCCCTTAGAGAGCTTTGGCAAAGGGGAAAGGAGACTCATGAGACGGAGGGAATGGCAACTCAAAATACAAGGAATGAAGAGCTGCAGCAAGCAGATTTCCTCAAACAGAACCCAAGGGGCACAGCAAGGGTTTTCATACCCTGTCACACGTGCAGACCCAGGCTCAAGCTGTGTCTTGCAACTCATACCTGAAAGCCTCTGGCCACCCACTTGTTGAAGCACTTGTCTTCCGCTCCTTCTGAACTCCAGCTTTAGTGCAAAGGCTTTATAGCACACAACTGCACCCTCATATAGCACAAAATTCTAACGCTTATCAAAATGGAAAAGGTACAACCAATAAACTGGGTGGGGAACAACACAGCAGAATTGAAAAAAAAAAAAAATCAGTCCTTAAAGCAATTTGCATTCTTGCTGTAATCAACATTCACTGCCAAGATGGTGGAAAAAAAAAAAAAAGGAATGGATAAAAGTTTTAAGATTTAGAGTAAGATTTGCAATATTTGTATATGAGAACTGAAATATTTAGAACACCAGAACGTTTGCAACTGCACAGACACACCACTACAGACAAAGATTACAATCCTAGGAATTTATTTTCAGTTTTATGAATTATTGTAGGTTGTTTTCAGCTTAACATTCATTCAAGAATGGCTAGTGGGGGGTTACTGAATAAAGGAAGGCTGGGAAGAAACGCATGCTGAAACAAATTACGGTAGAATACACTTCCTGTAGTTAAATGATTTAAGGGTTTCTCCTGGCCCGACGGATGAGCTAGCAATTACCATCACTGGAAGCAAATTCAAGTAACCTACACTAATGCTAAACTCTTAAACTAAACTCTCCTGCCTAAGTAGTGAATGCAGCCAAAAGTACCAGTAATCTTTTGAAGGACTGAGCATAGCAATACTTTAGCACCTTTCAGCTATATCAAAAAAGAAGCAATAATGAAAGTCTGCCATCAAAGTCTGTATGAGGAACGGTGTGATTAATTTCTCATCTGTTTGAACGCTCCATGTGCTGTTAGATGCAGCTGGCAAGAGAAGCCAAGAATGGAGGCTAGGAGGAAACAGGTTACTTAAAGAAACATGTGTTTAAACTCTCAGCAGGGGGGTTCCCTAGTCTTCTCCTACACAAAGCTCTGCCCTCTGGTCAAGAAAGTCATGGATCCAGAGGAAACCATGTGCTACACAAATCACAATGACATGCAGAGAGAGCTTTCAGTTTTAGAGTCAACCTCCCCTGATCATCGCAACTAAGAACTGAACCAGACCTCACACTCAGAGCACAAAAAGCAGCCCACGCTCGTAGCAGCCCAGGTCCCAACTGCTGCAGGTACGCAGCGTCCTACGTCCTGTAATTCTCATGGCAGGAGTCTGCCAGCACACAGACTGCTGTGGCCTCTGGTGTTTAAGCAAAACAAAATGGTTTCCTGAATGGCTGCAGGTTATCACTGCCACAATTGCCTCGATCCTCAAGAGCAGGAAGAAACCCAGGAGGAGCCTGCTCCTACAGCCTCAGCGAGTCTGACCACAGGCCAGAGTTGTTACAGGAATGCAAATCTTCCCAGGCACGTCATTGTGTCCCAGCTTCACACCTCTGTTGTGCCTGGGTCTGTCCATAAACATGTGAAACTGCTGCTATTGTGTCTCTTTTAGTTAGAGATGGGCCAGCCTGGGGATGGCACCCTTCAAACCTGATGTAGATGAAGTGCAGCTTGGCCTGATGCACACGGAGCTGCTGCCACCGGCTGCACAACCCCAGTGCCTTGGTTACAGCTGCTTGGCCTGCACATCAGAAAGGCTCCACCAGCAACAGTACCAGACACACAGACACACGTAAACTTCTGCACCGGGTTTAAGAGGAAGCACCACAGGCAGCTTTGAACGTATCTTCCCCCTCCTCCATCCTCTCAGAAGTGAAAGAAAAAGATCTGGTGAAGAAACTGAAGAAAATCAAAAGAGATCCAGTAGGATGAGTACAGGCAGACCAATCTATCCCTTCGTAAATAACAGGGGGGACATACCCGCAAACCAAAACTATCAGCCTGTCATACCGTGTCCCAGGCCACAGCCTGACCAGGAACCACCAATATTTTGAGCATCCCCAAAGCAGGCACACTGCAGGGGCATAATGGCAGCTCTAGGGAGCCTCGTTCCTCAGCTTTGAGGGCTCTCAGAAGATTAAGGAAAATGCTAAGACAACAAACAGCCTATCATTGTTTTGATAGCAATATAGACTTCCTCAAGACAGAATCCACTCAACTTAAATCTGTTTTGACTTCTGCTGCTGCTGAAGCAAAATCCGTGCTGTGAGATTTCAGCAAAGGTTTAAAAACTCTAAAGGCAGTAAATTCAAGGGCTTCATTAAACATGTGAAAAGCACTGAAATGGTACAATTTTGGTGCCCTGTAGTGTGTGTATTTTTAATATTAATGCTTGCTGTTTGGATCTTTAGTAAGCAGATCCTACCTGAATCTCCTTAGTAATGAGGCTCAGTCTGTGCACCACGGGGCGGAGAAGCCATGTGGTGCAAAACTTTTTCTTTGCCAGTCATAAGCACCACATCCAAAGGTGAGGATGATGGAGGGACATGTCGGGAGGCAGCCCGTAAGTGCTGCCTTCCATTACACACAAAAACACATTACAGACTGCGCTGGGTCACACAGTGCCACTTTTACTTTAGAAGCAGCTTTATCCTTTTTTCCTTTCCTAACTCTTTCCAGTGTGCTGCGTAGCAGCCTTGTGCATGTGGAAGATTTTCTTAGAAAAGCATAAATAGAGCGCGAGCAGGGCTTGTGATCTGCAAGTACGGGGTGTATGGAGAGGGGCTGGCTGCAGGCAGTCCTTCCGAACCCAACAGGAAGGTCTGAGGCTTGCAGGACACCCACGCCACAGATCACAGACAGCCCACGTTACATCAAAAATAGCAGATTAAAGCACGCAGTGTGTAACAGTTGGTCGAGGACGTGGATAAATCAGGATGTGGGAGCCATAATATCAATTTACTAAACATTTTTAATTGCTTTTAACTAGCAGCGACAAGAAATACTTCAATGCCGATTCCAGCTGCCTGCCCATTGCTAAATTTAACACGACCTGGGGTTTAACAGCACGGCTTTCCCCAGCAGCCCGCCAACGGTGGCGACAGCCGAACCGAACGGGCGCTTCCCAAGTGAAAAGGCGACAGGAGAAATGGTTTGTAAGCACGGCACGGCAATGAAACGAGGGAGAAATCCCCGGGAAGGACGAGCAGAGCCGAGCGGCCTTCCGAAGCGAGCCAAGGTCCGCTTCCATCCCGTCCCGCGGGCGGGAGGTGCCGGGTCCCCAGGGCACCCTCGGCGGGGGCGGGCGAGCG
>VZRW01013468.1:284616-324775 GCA_013398125.1 Aegotheles bennettii | reverse complement strand
CGCGGGCCCGGCCCAGGCCGTGGCCGGGGGTCCCCGGGGGCACCTGCTGCACACCGCGGGCGGGACGCGGCGGGGCGGGCTGCTGCCGGCCGGGAGACGGAGGGAGCGGGAACCCGAGCGGCCCCAGACCCTGAGCTCAGGGCGACAGGGGTCACCTCGGCTGCCCGAGGGGTGACTGCAGCACCCCAGCACCGTGACTGCCGGAGCGGGGGGCTGTGGCACCCCTGTCCGCGCCTCAGACCAGCACCAGGCTTGGGGCATGTGCTTGGCTTCACTCCCCCGGGGTCTTCAGGCCCACTTCGGTTCCCCCATGCTCAGGGAATGTGCTATTCCAAACCTGCGTAAAAGGGGAAGCTGAGGCCTTTGCCTTTCCCTTTTTTCCATGTGTGAGTGTTTGTCAAATCCCATCAAACAGGCACAACTGTTAGAGGGAAGGTCAGACCTAATATCAAGTCTTTTGGGGGTTTTTTACCTCTTTTTAGATTATACAGTTTAACAGCTGCCTTGAAGGACCTGGTAACTCCTGACAAGTCCAAGTCTTTAAATACTCAACGTATTACTTCACTTTTCAAGGACTAGCACCTCAGATAAACTGCACTTCTCTTTAAACAAGCAAGCAAATGAGCCACACAGTCCCTGCCCCGTGCTGCAGAGGAAAATGACCATCATCCAATGTTCCTGTTGAGCTGACCTGAGGGAAACTTCAGTTCCATCCTAAGCTCCGGCTGCCAGTGGGACTCCAACACCAGAGCAAGACTGCACAGCCAAGCATGTAAACAGGGAAAAAAAGAAGAAAAAAAGAAAAAAAGCATGAAAGGGTAAATCTTTTCTTTCCTCTCAGAGCTGACAAGCTGACTCCCTGGAGCATGTCCTTTGATTAAAATCATTGGCACAATGCACAGCAAGAGGCGTTACAAACACACCGAAGGTAATGAGGGTAATTACATTTTTCCAAGGACACATAACTGAAAAGCAAAGGATTGACAATTCCCTCTTCCCCTCCTCCGTGTTGCACAAAGAGGCCAGGTATTTCCCTACATGTTAGATTCTGCAGCAACGAGTTCCCCTACCCTGTGACACATCTGATACAACCGTGATTTACAACTTTTCAAACCTTGATTACAGAATGGGGTGACTTTAATAGTTAACAAAAAAAAAAGGGAAGTGTCCTCTATGGAAGAAAATCAATCCAAAAAGGAAACAGATGTTGGTTTCAGGCTTCTGAGGCATCATTATAAATGGAGATTAAAAATAACACACAAGTTGCAACAGGTTTTGACTCCATCTATTTAAGGGGAAATAGAGAATCCAGTACCTGTTAAGAATGTATGAACACAGGCAGTGTTTCATTATCTTCACCCTGATGGTCTTTGTGGTGCCACAATACCTAGCAGCATTATGCTTGCATCAGATTTGGTCAGTGTCAAACCACGTGCTAAGAAGGGCAGCCTTTCTGTGTCCCACTGACTCAATACGGAAATTCTGCTCCAACAGTCTGTTCCCAGGCTCTGTCGAAACACAGCTCACCACACAGAGGTCAGAAGTAAGCAGAAGTTAGCTTCCAGCTAAGAGCAAGCAAAGAAAAAAGAAGAGAGAAAATGGAGGGAACTTTCCGCATTATAAGGAAAGGTCTGTTTTGTTATTTTCTGGTGTAAAGGCCTATTTCCAAGGACTTAGCATTCGCCATAGCATTTTCCCTGCAGTTGAACTTGGTGGCTGGGAGGACCAACCATGTCCAATGCCACTCCTTGGGAAGGTCCCCCTGGGGTGTGCAGGACAACAGAAAGCGTTTGCACGCCATATTAACAGGGCAACACTCAGTTTAGAGAGGTCCTTACAATTATATTTACACTATCCATTTAAAACATCATTTGCATGAACTGCCAAGATTAGTCACAGTGCTACAATCATTACCATCACAGTAAAGGAGTCCAAGATTTCTCTGGAAATATAATGTCCTCCTCTCCTGTTCACAAAATACCAACAACAACTATGCTCCAGGCTTCTGACTTACCACGCAGAATCAACTCTTTTCTGAGCTATTTTAGCTCAACAACTTCTTAGCCACAGCTGGTACATAACAGTAATTTCATAGCACATTTTCATGGGAAATGATGCAATATGTTCAATTGTCTTTTTTGGGAAGAAGGGGCACAAAGACATTAGCATCCAGAGGTAATTTTTCAAGTAATGATCATATTTGCAACTCTCAAACCTGTAGCATTATGTTGACTTTCCATATTGAGGCATTAACAAGTATCATCAAAACGTGCCTTAATGAGGATATGCTTGAGCTTGCCATATATTGTCACCTCGGATTAAAGCTGTACTTGGAAAGGAATAAGCTCTAGGGCTGCACCAGCCCTCTGACAGGGAAGTGGAAAGAAACCCTCTAAGGACGGCTAGTGTATTTGTTCCTCACCGACCCATTCCTGACCCTAAGAGGATTCTGTGTACCCAGTTGAATCCTTCTATGAAACACAAACACTTTCCCATTACATATTTTCAAATGCAAAATATGAAGTCAATAGCAAGGAAGAACAGAACTGCCCCAAATATTTTGCAGTTGTCCGTACTGAGATACCTTGATCTTTTGGCCACAACACAACAGGGCTCTGTAGGATAGTGGCCCACTACAACAGGCCTCTGCCTTTTTTTGTCCCCAGCAAAACCAAAGTTCGTTCAGTTCCATCTGACACTGGATGAATGCCATTTGTTATTAGCAGTCATACATGCGTGAGCCACTTCCTCATTCAGATTTTTTGTCAGGAAAGCACTTAGCATTCTCATACCCACTTGGGCTCAGCAAAACTCCCAGGCACACTTAGATTTAATCATGTGACTTCAACAGAACTTAAGCATCACCATAAACGATCTGCCCTTTGTTGAGATCTCACATGCTGGTTTCACGTGGTGTAATATTGCAAGTCTTAGTTTGGGCACCGACCTAGGACTTGAAAGACTCACTATCAATTCTCCCTCATGCCACAGTGCTCCTGTGTGCTCCTGGGTGAGCAGTCTCGTGGTGCCTGACTTCCTGCTTGTACAAGGAAATTCTCCCACCTTGCGAGGTGCAGCACTCCAACTCAGCAGGGGAAGGATCTCAGGTAAAGGCCATCAGCTGCTGCTCTGAGCATTACTCTGCCATCACACTCAGTGTTAGCGTTCCCATGCAGCATCAAGAAAACAGTATCTGGGAGCTGCACCAGAGGAAAAGAAAGCAACCTCATGGAAATAAATCCATTTGCATTGTACTTAAATGCTGCAGAGACCCAGGACATGGGTGGGAAGTGGGTGAACAGACCAAGCAAAGGGGCAAGATCAGGAGTTCTCCCTGCACCACTGTTCCTCTTGCAGCAATAAAAACATGTCTGCAAATTATCTGCTGGATCCCCACAAGTGCTCCTACATCTCAGACAGACAGATCTCTGCATTAGTCTGATGTTTCTGCAGCCTAACAGGATGTGGTTGCTTTAAGGCAGCCAAAAGTCTGCACCACCACCCTGCTCCCTGCCCCTGCTCTGCCTGTACAGCTGAGCAGCAGAGGCAGGGGAAGGGCTTGGCTCCGTTTTGCTCTCCAAAGTCAGGTCTGCCGTTGTATTTAAGTAGGATGATCACTCACAGATGGAGGGTGCGATTGTTCCTAGACGTGTGTTTGGCTTCTGCCTTGTGAAGAAAGCTAAAGTAAATACAGTCAGCATATTCCTTAGCAGTGTTTACTTACCACTCTTGAACACAGATGAAAGACAGGACTGATGGGATACATTTGTTATCTCTAACCATTTCTGATGACTTCAGGTATCTAGCATGCCTCTGGTCTCTACCTGTTGCCTATCCTCTAACAGCAGCACATAAACATCCTGCTGTGCTTTCTTCTCCCTTACAGGCTTGGTGGGAGTCGGATTAGAGTGACGTATAAGCATCATTATGAGACCGCAGTGGTGGAAACAAGCAAAAACACAGAGCTGTGTGAATTTGAAATAGCAGGGCAAGCATGGGCTACAGCAGGAGACCAGGCAAGCGAAACACCAGAGATGGTAACTAATCATTACCATCACCATCTCCCCCTCTTGCACACAGGGTGATTGGAGGGTGGGAGGGGGGCAGTCACCTCAGAAGATGCTTCAAGCTGCCTGTCATTGCCCTCTCAAGGTTTTCTCCCTTCTGTATTAGTGTGATTTATTTTCACAAGGTGGAATTTATTTTATTATTTTTTCCCAAGGGAGATCCTTTTTATCTCATTATTTTTCCTCCTAGATCTACTTGTTTAATATTTAGGGGGTAGGGGGATCAAACAAAATGAATCAATCCACCGATAAGGGCAGAGAGGGGAGAAGAGGAGACCTTAGCAGCACCTCCTCTTATCCAGACACAGGCCTCCTCTTATTTCAAATACTTATTGATTGTAATTCTGCAGCCATGTAGTTAATGGCCAGAGAGGCTTAGACATGATACAATCAGAAACTGTGAATTTGAAGCTGAAATCGTAACTATTGCAACCTTGTGCTGTGTTAACCAAAAAGGAATAAACACTTCCCCATATATTAAGTTGTTCTTACAGCTGGCCTTAGTTAGTACCTCTCTTGCAGATGTCCACGTAACCAGTACAATGTATTGAAAACAGGGGAGGAATTATGGCATATGACAACTAGACAGGCTAAGCTGGGTCAACTCCTTTCTGGCTACACCAGTCTAGAAATGCATCCTGCAAAAGAGAAAGACTTCTCTGACAGTGGTAAGCATTAGGCTCACTTCAGTTCTTAAAGCAATGTTATTAGTGACCTATGCAAATACTTATCTATCTTTTTATCAACCCTGACAAGAGACTGCAACAAATTTTTTAGCATTTGTCACTTAGCCCAGTGCTCAATCAGATAAGTCAGTAGAAAGACACATTGATTTCCATGGGCTTTCAACAAGGTTTCACATAACGCAGTGCAGACAGGACAAGGGGGAAGAAAAACCCTACACTTTTTGCTGCCTTGTATCACATAAAGAGGAACAGAGAGATCTGGGTTATTTTGCTGTTTGCTTGGGGTTTTTACTTTCATCTCCTGTCCTTCTTTCCTGGAAAACATCAAGTTATCTGATTCTGCTTTAAGTTTTCCAATAGATGCAAAACCAACAAAGCCAACCCTCTCCCCCAAAAAAACCCCAACACACAGCAACAAAACAAACCCCAAGGGACACTTCAGAGCTGCTGGCCTGGCTGTGGAGTCTGAACTCTGTACCAAAGCAGACACTCTATACCAACTTCTGATAAGGTACTGGAGTTAAAAAAAAAAAAAAAAAAGAAAGAAAAAGAAAGGAGGAGGAAAAAAAACCAATAAGCAAAACCAAGTTGGTGAGAGGAAAGTTCAGTATTTAAATTTTCTGTTCTCAGTCCTATTCCATTTATGGGTATATACAATATCTTAAATCTTCTATGTCACTAATCTTAAATATTCCATGCCATTAATCTAGGGGAAACATGGAGAGCAAATAAAAGACACAAGACAAGTATGCTTACGGCTTCCTCAAGCATAGCATAAGTATACATGAGTTTAAATTTTTCCAATCCTACTCACTCCCCCAACTCAGGCCAACAGTCTTTAGCCTTCAAAAGTAGCACCCGTGGCCTGAAGTGATTCACCAGCTTTGAAGTATTCTTTTTTAATCTGAATCCTTCCTTTTCCACTGACTTACATTTTGAAGTACGTCTGACCTTGAAAGAAGTCAGCAAGTGGTCTCCAGAGGGCAGGATTCCTGTTACATAGAAACATCCTGCGTAGCCTTAGGAGAGCAACATCAGGTAATTGCACAAAGTTTTATTTATCTAATGAATTATATTCATTAGAAAGATAACACTGACAGTTCAAATGGACACTACACCAACCTCTCTTTATACACTCACTTCACCTAAATAACCTACAGCAATTAGTTATTTGTAATCCCTAGCTCTGAAGACTCTTTTTTACTTGCAACCTCAAGATCAAGTTTGTTGAGCTGTTGCACTAACATAAATTACCAGATTTTAATAAGTTGCATCACATCATCATTATTTTAATATAAAATTTCATGTCTTTGTTATGTTTGCTTCTTAGTATCTGCATAATCTTCACTTCTGTCTGGTACTAGGTACAGATGATGGGACACTGATGGATGCACACCAGCGGTGTTGAAATCTATCAGTTGAAACAGAATAATTTTGGAAAGAAACAACCGGGTCGGTTTTCCAAGGCTGCAGTCTTAGAAGTGAGGAGGAGCACTGAACCTGCTAAATTAGGTAGGAATTCATATCAATCCATTCTCAGTGTGCAGAGAGAAAGAAAGGGCCCATGCCTGAGCCTCCGCCAGGACCTCACGAGACCAACATCAGCTCTAAGAGCCAGGTAAGATTTGGGACTGCTCTGCTAGAAAATTCCTTCTCTGAACTCTAGTATATTTTCCACAGTGTTCAAAAGGCAGCAAGAGATTTCATTTCTCAGCTCACACAAAGAAAGAAATCCCATCCCTGAAGTTGCATTTAATTAGAAGGGGTGTGGAAGCACACAGCAACTAACACACAGTTGCCACCAAGGAGGGAGCAGCACTGTGGTAGTCTTCTCTCTGATGTTAGGGTTTAGGTCCTAATCCAAAGGGAGGTTTTTCCCCTTTCATCAGAGAAGCTATGTGGCCAAGAGCTCTGTTCAGAGAGAATAAGTAACAGAAGGTGTCAGTGACATTATTTTTGGAGGAATGATGGAAGTCCGGATTAAGTTCAGATCTGCTGGATGAAAGCTAATGGAAGCTAATGAGAGCTAACAGACCGTACTCCATGTTGCTATATGGTTAAATATAAAACATGCTATTCTCTTATACATATCCTTACAAAAAGGGAACACCACATTAGAACTTTGCAGAATGAAGGTCTGTGAAGTAAACTATAAAAATATCTGAATACACTAAAATATAGATGAGAATTTACAATTTGTTTTCAGGAGAACAAAGCTGGGGGAACTAAAGGGTACATATATTATGGTACCAGCTTACCTCAGGCTATCTGGATCATCACAGGCCAAACTAAAACGGAAAGGTGTCCAAATCCTTCCTAGACGGTAAATCAGAAACAGCCATTATATAACCTTTTGCTGTAGCAATACTTGGAATCAGCGGAGAACCAATATTCACAGTCACAGGCCACAGCCTAGAAGCTTGTCAGCAAACTAAAGGGGATGATGGGGCTCAGCCCCATATGTCTACAAAAACCAGAAAGCCAGAGGAATAAGCCAGCACAGCTCTGAAAATAGGCTGAAACACCAAGCTCTTTGGGGTACAGAATCAGTGGGAGGGGCAGACTTGGAAAGAGTTTGTTCTGCATTCAGAAGCAAAACTATCTACACTTTCCTGCAAATTTAAAACAAGATCATGTGTCACAGCTGACTCACAGGAGTTTCTTGTTCTTTTATCAGAAAATAATTCTGCCAACCCCAAATTTCATCCTGCTACTCATGCAGTAAGAGAAAACTATGTTTTACTTTTAACGTTTCTAGTGCCTAGTCCAACTACTTGGCCAAGTGTACTAGCAGCTACACAGGCTGAAGAGGACGAAGTTCCTCCCCTGATGAGCACCAACTTCGGGAACAAGAGGAACAAAGGAAATCCAGCAGCACAGTTATCTTAGTTTAGTTTCACTAAATTTTACTTTACATGCTTCGTAACTGCTATGGAGACTTGCATTTACTGACAGTATTCATTCTGAAGTGGGTGGTGGTGGTTCTTCAGATTATACATTTTGAGATGTTTTATTCCTCATTCTCACTATTTCCTTGCTAAAAACTGGGATTTTACTTTTTACAATGGTTTATACTGTAAGCCTGAGGGAAGAAAAGCCCATTTTTCTTTCTGTGCTTCAGTTAAAGAAGGAAATAAGTAACATGAGCCATGAAAGGACTTTGATCCAGAACTAGGGAATGTAAATGCTTTACAGATGCCAAATAAGGATGTTTCCAAAGAAAAAGAAAACAAATCATTCTCTACCCCAACCTCTTTTCATTCCCAAACAAGGTAATGGAAGGAGAATTTAGTAAGATTTTGATGGAAGTTCCATTTCTCCAAGAGTTGTTCTGTTTTTCATAATTACATACATTCATCAGAATAAACAACTGTTTGTTTTGACAGGGGCTTATGGTATTCCTGGGAGGGAAAAAAAAATAATTTCTTTAGATCAGGAGTCTCTTAAAGCCCTATAGCAACTGAAGAGAAACAGGGTGGAGAGGCAGGAATTCATCCTTAACTGCAATGATGTTGATGAAATTATAATGACCTGCCTGATGGCCATACTGCCTGCACAATGCATCTTATGGAAGGCCACAGCATGTATTGACACTGGTAAAGCCCATGCAGAAAGTCCCATGAATAGGAAGATCCTGTGGCTGACCTGCTTTATTTGTACTGGATTTTTAGACAGCACATGAGCTTGCTCTGACAAACATCAACATCAGTTCATCTTGCAGGTTCTTTACCAAAACCCAGCCTCTGTGGGTAAGAACTGCTGAGAGTCTTCAGTAAACAAACAAAAAAGATGCAACAGACTAAAATATGAAGGATTTCCAATGAAACCCTATTTTAGCTCTAAGAAATCAGGAGCCCACCCTCTATTCATGTGAGTTTGAACAAGGTATCTTAGAGGAAAGTCATGACTCCACGATGGAGTAACTCTATTGCAGTCTATTCAGATTGCTTCTAAATGGATTTGTCCTTCACTGTGGAAGCCTTTTAGAGCTCATACAATGCGAGTATCTGCTATATGTTTTTAAAAAATAATGTGAAGTATCTTTTATGTATGCAGAATACAATCATTTGAGTTCTTTTGGCATTGCATATTCTTAAACATGTGTTTTGCACAATATTTTGACTTAGCAATGGTTGGAGTAAATAATGCTCAGCACACATGCCTGGTCCCAAGATAAGAATCTATGGATTCAGCCCATATAGATGGGCCCTGCACTTGCATGATGCCTTAAGGACATTCATAAGATTCTGCATGAGCACAGGTACCTTCCCTGATCCTCTTGAAGATCAGAAGATTGGGTCAATGGCTGTGCTCCAGTTAACGTCACTAGTAACATCTTCAGACATAATCACAGACACAGCTACAAGAATAAAGCGGGTCAGAAATGAGCTTCTAAGCTTATGGTACAGCTGCCTTACTCCCGTCTAATTCCCTAAATCCCAGAGCACAATGAGAATGAAAAAGCACCTTGCTGGCAGAAAAACAGCACCATGAAGCAGTAAGTGTTCTGACATGGGAAACGAATTTTGGAGTTCAGAAATGTCAAACCTGTATCTTTGGGGACTGCTAAGGTGAGAGCTCATTCTGTTATCTCTCAAAACGAAACTGCACGAATGTGTCGGGATATAACATCTTAATTGTTCACTTCACATTAAAAACAACTTTATGCTTGTATACTAGTACTAATGATTTAATAATGCATTAACATCTTAACTTTGCTGTCTAGTCATGGCAGAACTAACTAGTACTTACAATAAAAAACACATTACAAATCACACTCCTATCACGCAGCACTTCCTGGCAGGTTCTGCAGTTCCTTTAGTGCAGGAAACGTGTTTCAGTGCAGTATTTCAGTGATTCCATGACTTTCTGTGTCAACTACGCAGGAAACTAATTTTCCAAACAGTATGTTATGGATTCAAACCCACTTACGTGGAAGTGGGGAGGAGGACATAGTCAGGGAGGTGTGAAAAGCTACGCCTGTATTACTAGAATGCTCCCCACTAAAAAGCAACATCTTGAACGAGTATGCCAAGTAGGGCAGACTGGTTTTAATCACGATGGTCTGCAATTCAGCGTGAGACTCCTTACTAAGTCATCTGTGTCACACTGCTGATTTGCTAGCAGCTTAAGATAGCTGACAGCAGGCTGTACTTTTCCTTTCCAGCATCAGGACAGATGGCCCGAGCTCACTCCAGCAGCTCAGTTTAGCTGATATGAAAAAGGAAACACTGAGAAGCATTCTTATCGCAGCACTGAGACACAGCCAAGCCCTGGAAAGGAAAGGGAGCCTGTCTCCTGAAGGATGGAAAGGATTGTTCCGCCACAGTAAATAGCACCAGCTGGGCTCTCGGATACCTTCCTGTGGGCAGACTGCTGGGGAGAACCCAGACTCTAAATATGCCGTGCAATAATTTACCCCAGACACAAGTAAACGTCTAAATTTTCAACAGCTACTAAATTGTAATATTTGTTAAACTGCTTGAATATGGGGGATAATAAAACAGATTGATCCACTTCAGTATTGTTGGAAGAAGGGAGAGGAGGGGATTGCAAGCATCCCTGGAGCAGCACTCCCTCACTGCACACAGCCCAGGTGCTCAAGCCCAGGGAGCAGGGTGTCCTCAAGTGACTCTCATAGGATTTAAAGTGGATTTACCGGCTCAGTCATGGCTTTCAGGCCTATGTCTCCTCAGAGGTCAGATCCTGGCACTCACTCCTCCAGGCCCTAAAACTAGCACTAAGCCTACTGTCTCCCCAGTATTCTTCCCAGGTCTTCTTCCCACAAATCCACCCTCCTAGAAACCAGGGTTAAAAGTGTCAGCTTTCACGGATACACAGTAGTTAAAATGAAACAGAGAACTTTACAAAGTAACTACATACAAGGTGTACACAGACAAAGTGCAAGAGAACAGCAGATAAAATTAGCAACTCGCATGTCAAATACATTTCCCTCCTCTTCCCTTTCTGGGACCAATGCTTTAGCCAGTGCTGCTTCTAACAGCACCTCCTGGAAGAAGGTAACAACTGTCCTCTAATTTAATATGAAGATCCCTTTGACTGCGTTAGGACTGGTTTCCACACACTGATACTACGTGTCACAATTTTTGTTTTGCAGAAAAGTTTAGCAATGGAGTCACTGAGCAAATCCTTTGGCAGAGCAGGAAGGCCCAGTATCCACTGGTATGCTTTAATCACCCTGAGTTGCTCCTTCTTTACACCCACACTCGCTCCATTTCCAGCACGTAAATCAAACTTTCAACAGGGCAACACACAAGGTGTGCTAGACAGTTCCACATTTTAAACCTAAATTAAAACAGCAGAGCAAAGCTGTTTGCTTGCTAAGACCCTTATTCTACGTAACACTGGACCAATCTTAAACTCTCCATCCTCAGAAAATACATTCCGGGATAAACAAGACAACACTTGAACTAAGGCACTGTAAGCACAGTCCAGGACTACTCTCTTGATTGTTCAAGTTACCTGGGGTTTTGGTTTGGCTCTAAGCCAAATAAAGTGGGTGTGATATAACCAGAAAATGATCCAGCTGAAGAGGAAAACGACATAAGTAAAACAATGTAAAGATTTAACAGATTAAACATATTTGAAATAAAAAAAGCTAAAAACAATTTCTCATCAGTTGGTGTGTTAAAAGAGGAACCGAGCGGGGTTGAGGTTATAACAGGACAGCATGTGTTTGCAGAGATGATTTACAAGCAATGGTAACAGAAGTATTACAATCAGATGCATGTTAACTCCTTTGGGGGAAAAATTGCAATCCATAGCAGCAAACCTCCAGAGGCAGGTAACAGGGAGGTCCCACGAAATCCAAAGAAAGCAAGAACAGAGGTAAAACCTTTAACAGATGTGTCAGGAAGTTCTTTGATAGCTGAACTACACAGGAAGTCTCAAAACATCTCCCAAATGGCAGTATCTGTATCACATGGGCATCCTCACAGCAGTGATGGCAAAGCCCCTTCCTGGAGGCCTCTTCTCTGAAGAAAGCTTTGTAAGCTTCACTTGGAAAGTGATTAAAAAATAACCCAATCAAAATGGATGCAAGCAACTAGTGATACAAGCTAAAATGCAAATGTGGTGGCTGTTAGATTTTTGTGGGGTTTTTGTACTGATGTTTTTGTTTGTTTGTTTTTTTTTTAAATCACTGCATATTCTATACTACATGAAAAATAAGATTTTTGAAGAACGGATGACTGTAGTACATGGCATTACATCAGCACAAAGGATGTAGAGCTGGCAGCTGACAAGCTGTCACACACAGCAGACTTGCCTTTCTAGCACCAAGAGAATAACCAACATACGAAAATGTAATAACTCAAGAAAATTTGTACTCGAGCCTGTCTCCGATGACTGAAACACCCAAAAGCTACCTCACCACAGAGTATAGAAAAAAACTGTAACTGGCCATAAGAGAAAAAACAAGCTGCACCCAGGAGCATGTATGCATTTTTTTACTTGCACATGAGCAAGTAAATGTATATTAATACTGGAAAGTATGATATTGAAACTGGGAAGTTATTCTCCCATCTTCAGACAGTGATTCAGAAAAATATATGAGCCATGTGAAGGCTTATGCAATCACTAATTGTAACTTCCTACAGTGAGCAAATGATATGCATATGACAGCATCTGGTAATTAAACATCTTCACTCCTGCAAACTCTACAGGAACGTTCCACTAAAATCTTACACACAAAGCAACAAGACCAAAAAAACGTAGGGTGATGATGACTCGCAGGGAAGAGCTTTGGAGAAAGACGGACTTGTTTATTAAACTTAGCGAGGTGAGAAGCCCACTCGCATCTTCAGTAGAATACCAGGTTAGATTCAGCAAAAAGCTTAGGAAAAGTAAGGCTGAATTTCTTGTACGAAGTTCAGTCAGCTGCTGCCTGCCCCAGGCCTATTGTACCCTGTGTGCAGAAAAATTCAAACAACATCCTGAAGCATAGTATAAGCACAGACACAAAAAACTGTTCTTGGAAACATGTTACCTAATTAAGATAAACTAGGCTTGGAATCAACTACTTGAAAAAAGTACACTTCACCTTAACACCAACAAGCTGTAGAACGTCTTTAACAATGTGTTAGTTTGCACAGGCAAAACCACCCATACCAACAAGCACTTCTAGCCTTAACTGATACCAAGCAGGAAGCCCAGTTTCTAGGAGGAGAATGTGCCAAGAGAAGCTTCTCAGTGACCACCTGAGAGTCATTCACATGCTGCAACTCAAGAAGCAGTATCTCGCCACAGAAAAGCGGGTGGCAGCAGGGCCCATGCCACAGACCCGTCAGCTGGAGATGCAGCTTTACGCCTGTGGTCCAACACACTTCTCCAGCATCATCCGGGCAAACAGCAAAGCTACTGCAAGAGACAACAGCTGCAGCATGGAGCTCTGTGGAGCTCTAACAGCACTTACAAGTGTATTGCTGTGTGGGCAACAAAATGATCCCACAGCCTTGTCACCATGAAGTTGTGCTCACCATTTTCAAGAGAACAAAACCAAGCTGATTTGCAAAGTGTGTTGTCTGTAGTTTTCTAAGCTTTAAATGAAAGCTGTACCTGAAAAAAAATTGTAATTGCATTAAATTATAACTTGTCATTTTATTTTACAGATGCCTTATGTTGCATAAGTTATCATGGTTACATCTTTAACAATAAATACTACAATAAACAGGAGCGAGTAAGAAAGAATTATGCCCTTGATTTTGCTTTTTTTTTTTTAAATGTCATGATGGCTTTTTTTTTAAGGTACTGACACAAGATTGGTAGTATCACGTAACTGGTAGTATTATTACTGCAATATTAACAGTAATATTTGTATGTAGATGAATGTCTAATATATAGTGCAGTGAGACAGATTTCTGTCTGTTTTCACTGGATATTATGTACCATTCAATCTTGTAAAAATTAACTTAGAACCTCGTGTTACAGAAATCTCACCTATATCTCAGCAGAGTTCTTAAGACAAATCTATTCATCATTGTGTTTGTTCTGTGGAAACATAATACACAGAAAAACATCTGCAAACCAATGTGGAGAATAATTAAATTATTTTGTATACATTTAACTTGTTTTTATTAAGTGAGGAAATAGCCTTTTTTGAAGGTCATTTCTTTGGTCTTAAAAACTCAAACCCAAGCCACCTGGTTTTCATTTCCTGGCATATTCCTTCTGTCTCAGCTGCATACTGTGCTAAAAACAAAGGCTCCATTCTTTAATTGTGAATATCAGATGCCTTTAACCTTCATTCTGTTGCTAGTGCCTTGGAATGTGAAAAAGCTAATATATAATATCCTCTTTTATTAAAAAAAAAAATAAATGGCCAGTTCCATTCCTTTTATCAGCTGGGTGCAAGAGCCACAGATCCTTGGAGACTTAGGCTTGGACAGAGACAAAACCGTATGGCTTTCAAAGCAAAATCACTGTATTTGAACACAGTTCTGTTCTACCGTTTTGGATGATAGGCAGGGATTGAAGGTCATTATTTCTGAAGCATACCTAAGAAAAGGCTGGAAAGTCACTTCAGACTCTTGTCACCCTGCAGTGGTTAACAGCTATCACATCTGGTCTCAATCAAAAGCCAGTAACAAATGACAGCCAGCCTATTCAAGGGCTTGTATCATGTATGATTTTACCATAACAAACCAGTACAGAGCATTAGGAGCAGTGAAAGATGGCATTCCCCAGTGAGAAATGCAAGCTGTCAGAGGAAATGGGGCGGGGTAGGGGGATAATGACTTGTACAGCTCATTGAATCAATTTAATAGCCAGCCCAGTGCAGAAGATGATTTCTAATAAAGCAAAGAAATATTTACCTATCAATGGAAAGGAACACTTAGATATTAAGGTGACGAAACGGTCTCCTACTTCTGAAAGGAACTGGAGATTGAGTGAATAAACAAATGCACGTAGAACCTGGAGAAGATCTTAAAAACAAGCAAATGAACAAAGGAAAAAAAAGTCTCTCTTCATCAGGAAAGCAAGCCTTCAGAAAACCTAATTACAAACACTATCACAAGAGGCGACACAGTAACTGACTTGAGACCTGTAAGATACAGTCTTGGGATAAACAGATCCAAGTTTATTAATTTACTCATTTATTCACAGTTCATAAAACATTTGTTGCTGTTCTGCCTGCAAATACCTCTTATTCACAACTTCCAGAACGTTTGTTCTGGGGCTTGCATTAGGAGCGACTGCGTGTAACTGGATAAGGAAGAGGCACTCCTCTCCCAGTGGTGCGCTGGATCTCTTAACCAGGCTTCGGGGAGTCCTTCACATGCCCCAGGACAGCTTCAAGGGGTACAGCTGGGAGGGGAACACAGGGAATGCTGCAATTTAAAACCCATGGGCCAGAGGGAAAGTCAGTACTGGAGCCCAGGTGCAGCAGCCATCTCTTTCAGCTGCTCCTGGTGAGACTCAAGGCTCCCCAGCATGCAGCATCACACTGACGTACAGATTTATACTTTGGATCAGAGAGTGACATTTACCTCTTCCCTTTTTAATCAGCTGGCAGAGTGAGATTCTGCAGTTGGCTTGCAGATGTACAATAAATAACAGGCAGTCACTTTACTCACACATCAACACTTCCCACATTTAGTGAAGAACTACAAATTTGAAAGCCTTTTCCCATCCCACCCCAGCCTATTAGTAATGAAGGTATTCATTACAGCAGCTTAAAGTGAGGGAAAATACGTTGCTTAGCTTGGAGAAAAATGTGTAGAATAATCAGTGTGATGCAAGACTGTCTGAAACTTGATTTCACAACAGCCATTGCACCAAAAGGTTTATGAAAGTGGCCTTAAGAGACAAACTTGTGAAAAGTAACTGAGAAAAAGCTTGTACCATGTAATCTCTGGGAGTCTTCCCATCTCCCCACAGATGGGAAATTGATAAGGAAAACTTTGGTTTGGTATGTCTGTGAAGCCAGTGAACAGAACGCATGCCACAGTGATGACAAACATTCTTAACCATCCCTAGCCTTTATTGTTAAGACCATTCAGTTTCTTACAACCATATCAAGCTCCAACCTTTCTTAAGTGTCAGAAGCTACTTCATAATGAACCATTTTTCAGAGAGCAGAATTCCTTCATTGACAAGAACAAAATGTTGGAAGTCTGTTCTGCTGATTTTTAAGGACTCTCAAATGCAATTTTAATTAAAAATCATCATATCCATACTTTGCTGCATAATTCTTTGAAACTTTGTCAAAAAGCCTCAAAACCTTATGCTGGGCATTAAATCTCTGCTCTTGTGAAAAAATTGCCACTCCTTCAGCAATCTCAGGGTCTCTGAAAAAAGGTAAATTAAAATTTACCTTACGTCTGTAATGACAATTGCCAAAACACTTTAGGGTTATTTGCAAAACTTGATTTACTGACTCCTCAACTCTGCCTCGAGCAGAAACTTGGGCTTGAAGTTCTGCCCAAGGGCAAAAAGTTCTGGGGGACGATGTAAAGAAACAATCTAGATATACTACTATGACATCTGTCCATGTGTAGACAAACATGTTTCTTTTCCAGTAGAAATTAAAATCATTAGGGAATGGGAAAGGTTTACTCCAAGGCTTTGGCTGGTGCTCACGTGCAGATTCCTGATTCTGGATTACAAAGGACAAAACATGTAAATGACTGGAAAAAGTAGGTCACTGCTATTTAAATGCCATTAATAAATAACAGTGCCATTAATACAGAAAAACAGACTAGGCTAAGCGCACAGAAGTCAGTAGTCTTAGATACTGTCCCCTTAATCCAGCCATACCAAATAGAAGTTGGTATGGTTGCTAAACAACGTAGGTAAAATCCTTTAAGAACTGCTGTAGGCTCCTAGAAAGTCACACAGAACAGTGTATGACTCAGAGATGGTCTTTTTTAGATCCGAGTTCCAGATCCACAAAAGTCTTGGGAAGGAAAAAAAAAAGGCCTACTGCTGACACTGCGTATAAAGAATTGCACTTCAATACTGCTGTTTCAAACCCATTTCATATCAGACACTTGGGATAACAAAAAAAAAGATAAACATCCAACTTTTACGTACAATTCTGTTTCAAACAGATCTCCTTTCCCTCTTTCTCAGGGAAAAGTTTGTATCCTCCTCAAGAAGATTTATGAAAGCACTTGTGAGAATTGAAGCAATAAGCTTGAAAGACACAAAAATGAGAACAAGCTGAATTTGCTCCCCTCTATCTTAATGGAAATTTTTTACTTGTTTATAAAAATAGCTATTTTGTTAAGATACATCTAGAAGTCATGAACCATTGTTCATTCCTACCTGTTTCAGAGCTCTTTTTTGGCTCGCCTCTCAAAATTCTGTTTTTTCAGCCCTCCACCCTCTCTACTGGCACTTGCTTGGTTCCTATCTTGCAGAACCACTGAAGAAATGAGATGGCAGGCCATCTGTAATACAAACAATATTATTAATTGAGAAAACACCAGAAAGACTAGAATGCTCATTACCCTCCAAGGGAACATTGCAGCAATAAAGACTTCAAAAATTCCAGCTTTTTTCACCTGATGAATTGTAGAATAAAACACATTGCTGAACAAAGTCACTTCCTTCATACCCTAACAAATTAGTACCTTCATGAACAAAAGGGTCCCAAGTTGTTGCTGCGACACTCCAAGCCCAACAAAGACTTAGGTCTTGAAAGGGTAGGGTGGAATTTTCTTATGTGCTGAACAGATGAAGAATTTCACATTTATGTAAAACAGAGAAGTACCAACATTGCACTGAGCTTGATGAGCTGGAACTTAATCACACAACTCGAATCAAGGAGTCTCAGAACAACATGCCTGATAGCCAACTACTACCTCTTATCTTACAAACACACAATAATGTATAATACTACCAGAATGATTCAGTACTGTGTTTTGTGTAGTTTACTGTCAGATATCAAGACTTTTTTCTTTTTACTGCATGCACAGAAGGAAAAAAGCAAAGGAGGAATAAAATGCTTTTCTTAGCTCAAGCTGAAGCATTTCCAATGTCACACACACACTTGTAAATTGCCTCATCTCGTGTGCTGCAGACATTACTTCCTGAGCACTCTTGGTAGGAATTCCAGCATGGCCTATAAATATTATTTGGATTTTTTTATACAGCCATGCATGCTGAAGGACATACTAAATGTGATCACTACGCATAATCTGTGCAACTGATTTTACACGTACCATTTACAAGAAACTGCTTAACTTCTGAAAATTCAACAATTTAATCCATCCCCACAACCAGGACACTGCACAGGAAGCAGTAACAAGAACCAATTAAACTCTACTTTCTCCATGAAATTAAACTGCCACAACCATAAGCCAGACTACAGCTGCATTATTGCATGACAAAGATACACACATTAACTACAGTTTGTACATTTTTCTTATTTATTCAAAAGCTAGGGGATAACAAAAAGGGTTAAAATGTTTTATACCACCTATTTATTACATAAACAAATACTTAATCAAAAGGGACTCATTTTACAAGCCCCTCTGTCCAAAAACCACACACAAATTAGTTTTTATACACAAATGTTTATTTCTCAAATAAACTTCCCCTTTAAACACAAGGAATGAAATCTAAATCTTCATAAAGATGAATCCAAAATGAAATCCCTCCAGTACATTGTAATCACTGTTTTCTTGGTCACTACTGGCTTTAACTGTTTAACATCAAAAAACAAGGACATTTAAAAAAATCATGCTACTGGATTCCTAGCTCTGCCTCTGACCAGCTCTATGCTGATCTCAAATATTTTGAAATTTTACATCAAATCTGAAGCATTTAATTGAAGAACAGCTGTGCATTAAACACAAACAACTGAACAAGAAGATTATAAGATGTAATCAAGTTCATAACGGATATAGGTGTTCTTTTCATCGTTATAGATTCTTGGATAATGTGATATCAGAGCATCCTGTGATCCGATGTAGATTGAATTATAAATCTTCCAATAAACATCTCTGACTTTCCTGGCAGGGTGAAACAAACCCTAGAAAACAGAACAGAACAAAAGTTTTTAAAAGCTTAAGGTATAATGTCTGTTACTGAATTCAATCAAGTTCTGCACAATAAGAAAGCAATTATACAGTAAGTAACACCACTTGTAACAAAGGTGGCACACTAAATGCGTCATTCCCAATTTTTGCGACTATCCAAATTAACAAGTAGTAATAAAGTATTACTTAGAGACAGATTTTCTCATCTTTTTTCTGCAGGGAGAAATTCCATTGAATATATTTCTAGTTTTGTATTCTTTTAAAATAAAAATGAAAACCTGCTGCAGTGTATTAGGTTGGAAATGAGTCTTATCTTTGGCTCTGCTAACTGTGGTTTGTGCAGAGTGCGCTGCATAGGAATACATGAGAAACTATTATTAAACCTAAAAAAATGAGATCTAGAAAAAAACCAGTTCTACATAATAAGAATATACAAGTAGTATTTGCAAAAAAAATACACTGTGCAAGAGACTTCTTCCACCTTCCTACTGATGTCAGCATCTTCGTGCTGAGGACCCCCACATAAAAAAACACATTGAAATTCCATATCCGCAAATATTTAATAAAACACTATCACATCTCTGTATTACATTAATCCTTGCTTCCCACCTGTTACCCGAGTTTAGACTCTATAGCCAATGCAGCAAGAACTGTTACATGTAATTACACAAAAAAGGAGTCTTCAGATTTTACTGCCACATGCACATTTACAGAAGCTGAACTGATTGGTGTTGATGTTACACTACAAATTCGGAACAAAGCACCGTTTTCTAGTGCTTTACTCTTATAGTTTTAAATGCCTTACTGTTTTTTTTTTGCTGGCAACAAATAATGTTGATTTAATATTAAGCTTAATCTCTCATTTATTTTTTTTCACTTGTTACTTGTTCTCATAGCCCCTTGCACCATTAATATATTCTCTAATCATTAGTGTCCTCAAAATTTGTGATATACTCCTATTTTAAGCGTCAGAATGCCAGACTATTTTAGCCAGTTCATATTCTAAGTTACCTGCTACTTCTATAGAAGTTCCTCAATGTAATCAGCTATCTCGCTACACCAAAATTTCTGTCTGTTGCATATTTCAATTATTGTAGTCCTTGGACAGAACGCCATGTTTAAAGAATACTTTAAAAGGCCATACCTGTAAGCAATACTGCAACATTCTGCAGGGGCCAATAGCAACTCTGAGGCCCTCCAGAGCCCCCATAACTGCCTGAATGACGTGAGGAGATGTTTCAAACACATTAGGCCATACATAATTTAACAAATGATTAAGAGAATCTTCACAGCCAAACCCATAAACACCAAGAGACATGTGTTGCACCACAGCACTGGCTGTTTGTCTGTGTACAAGATCCCTGCAAAGAGAACAAACAGTCTGTTAATAAATTATACTTACAAGCAACATGACTGGACAAGCATAATCTTTCTTTTCAATAGCACCTTTTTTGAAAATCAGTATGTACTTCTAACCCATGTTTACTGACAGCAAGAGACAGAGTAACAAAAAAAATCAGTACATTTTTAAGATGGAGTTTTCTGACAAATTACTGTACTCTAATTCTGCAGCAAAAGTACTAACAACAGAAATTATCAAAAGTGGTTTAATGTGAGAAGTCTCGATTCGCTTAAAATGCTTGTATCATTTCAATCTTCAAAAGCATTAGTAAAATAGGGGTATATAATCTGTATTATTTGCAGGCAGTGGCTTCCAGATTATGCTGGTCACTTAACAGCAAACAAGGACAATATGCGTATTTGCTATCATTAAGACCAGGCTAGATACTTAAAACATATGACTACGGCTAATTGTGCCTCAGACAGAAAGAAGTGCACTCACCTGTCCATTAAAGCATCTTCAAGCAATGGCGTAACAGCGTAAATGTAATCTTTTCCCATCTCTCCAATGTATTCAAACAGGAAAGAAAGAGATTTTAACACACCATTCTGGACGTTCAGTTCTGGAACTCTGTATTCATTCATGAGTGCAGGCAGCACTGTGAAAGGTGAGCATGTTTCAGCTACAATAGCAATTGCTACTGTAGTACATACTCTGTTCTGCCTTTCCTGTACTTTTAAGTTATTTAGCAGTGTAGCCAATACATCATGAGGTCTGAAAGAGATAACAGGCACATCCACGTTAATAGATTCAGTGAGGATTTGGATAAAATTAGTTGAGTTTCAAATAGCAAGTGGCAGAAAAGAATGGCTTAGCCCTTAAAAATTAGACAACTAGGAAACAACATAAACCACAAAACTGTAATACAGCTTAAGCAACTGCATGATCCTATTTTCATAACCAACATTTTTTACTTCCTCTAGACTTAGCTTTTTTCCTGCCTTCTGTTCTGCCTCTTGTAAACGCTGGACAACAGGAGTAGTCTCCTCACTATTACTCTGATCCCACAGGTAATTACAAACTTGTATAAAATCATACACATCAGCAGAGATATGCAACGTCCTGTATAGGTAAGCACAGTTATGGCATTCCTTGGTTGCTTGCTGTATTTGCATTAAGTCAGTAATTGGAGAGTTATTTAACAACATGCGTAAAGATGGGAATTGTTTTTCATTTTACAATTTGCTGACTTGCAGTATCACCTTAGTGGCAAAAAATCCTTTGCAAATCAACATAAGTATTGATTTGGGGAAAAATAAGAGAGAGATTGAGTTTTTAAAGGAGATTTTTATGAAAGAATATAGAAGTTCTGAATGTATCAAAAAATCGAGACAAACAGATTTTACCACCACACAATACTCTAACTTGGCTCATGTACAAATTTAGTCCAAAAGTGCAGCACCCTATGTTAATGAATAGCTGACTGTATTCTCTCCTTTTATAAAACGAACAAAATCAAGTTTACACATTTAACATGTTAAACGTAGAGAACTTTGAATATTTCTCACCAGAAAACTGACAATCATCACTGTCAGGTAACTGTGTGTAGAAGTGTGTAAGCATTAGACCAACTTACCCAATAGCTTTCGCAATATAACCAAAAGTGTTCACTGTGGCTCTTCGGATAGCTTTCTTGTGAGCTTTTAATAATTCAAGCAGTTCAAAGCAGATCCTCATCCATTCTCTTGCAGAGACATACTCTGCACCTCTGAAAAAGAATAAAGTGGGTTACCTCTTCAATGATGTTTTTTTAAATAAAAACACATAAATTGCAGCACCTATTGATTTGCTGTCAGAGGCATACTTAATTAGGTACCTGTTAACACTAGACCTTCACTAGTTAACAGTTTACTCAAAACCTATTATATTGTGTGTATTCCAAGTTTCCATAAATGGACAATATACTTGTTACAAACTGTTTGCAAAACAATATAATTACTATACATTCAACAGACCATCTGCTAAGTATCTCCTCTTAGGCTTTATGCACAATTTAAGAAATATCAAGAGCTATGACAATAAATACCAAGACCAGATGCCAAACCTGATGCTCAACTTTAGCTTTTTCTACCATAACTGCCCACACAGAGAGTCAAGCACTCACTAGTCAGCTTACCTGTCCGCAATGCGCCCAACAAGGTCAATACAGTTTTCCTGTACTTTCTCATGTCTATTCTTCAAAATAGGTGTAAGCCGTGGCAGCAGATCTTTAATTGGTGGCGTCATCTTGTGCATACCTATCGAATTCAAAGAGGGATATTTAGTTTTATATTGCCTTTTGATTTTTCTCTTGAACAGACAAGTAATCAATACACAAACATACCTATAACATTCACAATAGCCTTCAGTGCTCCGAGTATGCTGCCCAGTACTTCAGGATATTCTTCACCCAGATACTCATACAACACAACACCCAAGTGTCCCATCAGTTTTTCCTACAACCAAGTAAAGAGATTTAGAAGTTAACTTTTATTTCCCTCTCATTGACTACAACATACTACACCAAATTTGGTAAGAGAAGTCAATATAATACCTCTTGACAAGTCTTCATGACAACTGCAGTACGAGAGATCAGGTCAGCAGCCTGCTGCCTAACTTTAGCTGACTTGTTGTTCAAACGCCACAGAACTGTACCACAGATCTGTGGCAAGTAGGGTTTAACTCTTTTGCCTAGAGCATTAACCACTGTGCCAAAACCATTCAGCATCACAGAATCCTAAATGTAAAAACAAAGGAAAAATCAGACCAAATGCAACACTACATTTTAATTGAACTTGATATAATCTAAAATTGCTATTGAAATGCTAACATTCGAGGGCTAGTTTCTAGATTTCATTGATTAGAGCACTGAAATTTGAAAAAGGATTCTAAAAACCTAACTTAGAAGCATATATTTCTGTGTAACTAACAGTGAGCTAGCTTACAATTAAAGTGAACCCAACACTAAATATCCTTGGTCGTACCTCTGTGGTCTGTTCCTGAAAGGCGTACAAGATGCCATCAATAAGCTGTTCTTCCAGTTTATGATCAATGTCTGCTGCCCCCAGATTTCCCATTATCTTCTCAATTGTTTCCATGACCATTTTTCTGTACTGCTCAGCCTCATCTTTCAGATCATCCACAATTCTAGAAATAATTTCTGCTGCTCCAACTTTATTTGCCAGCTCCACAGTTGTGTCAACCAACTGAAATATACAAGTGTTAAATGAGCAAACATTGTTAAAATCTACTTTCTACATCTTGAAAATAAATTTCCTTAGTCTGAAGAGAAACAGCATCATGCATATTAAGTGCACTACAAACAACTGTTTTAACCTTTAGAAATCATTGTGTTCTAAACAACATAAATAGGGTGAGCTACCGTATCTTACAACTGATGTAGACTCATATTCACAGATGTGAAGTGTTTTGATAGCCTCCTAAGAACCTGTGAACATTCTAGGTAGTCAACTTCTAAATTGCTAGTCCAAACAAAATTCAGTTCCAGGACATAAAAGAAAACATTAAGCATCTAGCCTGAATGAACATTCTAATGTGAATTTTGTTCTACTGCAAATAATTTTCTAATTAAAAAAACAAAATACCTGTCTGTAATTTCTTCTGTCCAATGCCATTCTGTGCTGCCAGAAGTGTTTGAAAAAAGGTGGCAAGATTTCTGTTTTAATGTAGTTTGCTTCCACACCATCTGTACCACAACACTGCTTTACCACCTGACAGGAAATAAAAACAATTTTAATTCGGTGTAGGGTTTGGGTTTTTGGGTGTGGGGGTTTTTTTGTTTTGGTTTAGGGGTTTGTTCTGTACTTGTTTTGTTTTGGTTTCTTGTTTGTGGGGTTTTTTTCCTGTTTTTTTTTTTTTAAGAAAAGCAAAAACATATTCAATACTAATGCTAAACAATCATTCTAACATACCTTCAGCACAATTTTTTTCATCTCTTCATCAGGAGACTGGAACTCTCTGATAAGGATTAGCATGACTTCTCTGGTATAATAGTTCGCATACTCAGCATCCATGAGTGGAATCAGGTAACCAATAGCCTTCAAAAAGGCAGCCAAACCCTATTTAAATGCAAAAATATGTCTCTAATGAGTTACAGGAGGTATACATGCATTTCAGTTCAAACTAAAGAAAGTATCTTAGCTATACCTTTCCTCTGTGTTGACGTATGCCCTTCCACAAAGGCTTCAGAACAGAATCAAATGACTCAATACCATAGGGAGTAGCTGCCTCAGCCAAAGCAGCAATAGCCAAAGCACTGATGGTGCGAACTTTCTGCTGCTCATCCACCAGACCTGCAAGAGAACAGTGTTTAGTACCACTTCTTGTACTTCTTGTGACTTAAGTTCAAAACCGTAAAAATAGAGGGGCAGTATAAAAGGGATTAACTTATTTTCAGGAAAACTTAACCACTATTCTTCTTTCAGAGTCACCTGAACTGTTTCTTAGTGTCAAAAGACGACATAAAACAAGGACCTTACTATCACTGTGTCTCACTGGGGTATGAAAAATTTTCCAAATATAAAGAGAATAAAAAAATCTTTGCCTAGGAAAGCAGAACTTACCATGTTCAATAATTTCAACCAGGCTCCTGAGATGAGGCAAGATAGCACAACCCATAAGAATAGCAATTTGCTGTACAATCTTGATGCCAGTATGGCGAGCCTGCCAGGATTTTTTGCTTTTACAGACAGCTTTCAAGAAGGGTAACAGAGAAGGAATGCCCAAAGCAGAGGCAACGACAGCAAAGGCTCGAGCTGTTGTATTCCGGACATATTCATCCATATTATCAATATCAGGTCGCATTGTAGAGATCATTGTTGCCAAACCAGCAGCCTGAAGATAAAAAAACATACGAAACATACCAATTGGATTTATGAACAGCACAGTTGATTCTTTCTGCCATGCCTATAAACATGTAGCTATATGTAAGCTAACTCGGTGCCTTAATGAAGGATGGAACTTTACCTTAGCCAAGTTTGAAATAATTTCTCTGCCTTCCACTCTAGCATAGTAGTCTTCATCAATCAGCAGTGGTTCAATAACAACAAGGATCTGAAAAAGATGAACAATTTTAATATTTCCTTTCAGTAATACTTTCAGCAGTATTTCTGGCCCTACTAGATTTCATGAACCCAAGCTTAAAACTTTGACAACCAGAAAAAAACCCCTTAAGTCTATTATGCTCTTTTTACAGCTCTTTGTCTCTAAAGGACCTGGCACAGAGGTACTACCTAGATCACACAAAAGCCTCTTCCCACCCCCAAGTGTGCATACATCGTTTTTTACATCATGCCTTAATACTATAAAGCCCACACTTTGATCACACTGTAATAACTAAAGGTTTGGCTTAACGAGAAATATGAAAGCAAATTTTGTTAAAACAGCACAGTATTACCCTCTTCTGACATGCAAATAAAATATACACTTCTCCCAGCAATGACCAGAAAAAGTAAATTAAAGATACAGGAAACTGCAACCGACCTTGTGTACATACGGTCGGACCAAGTCATCCAGTTTGTAAAGAATTCTGTCAATGACTTTGACAAGCAAGTGACGCTCCTGATCTTCAAGTGTTGGTGACATCAGCAGGGGCAGAATCTGATTGAACAATGGCCCTGCTCCAAATTCCCGAGCTTTATCAGTAATTTGTCGCAATGCAGCCTGAACAAAACCAAACAGCCTATCAGTTAAACTGAGGAAACAACACTGAACAATTACAAAACAGGTAGCTATTAACCAAGTCAAAGTGTCATTCACTGTAACCACAGGCTTCAAGATACTTGCTCCTACCACTGCAAAACTCTACTTCAAACAATTTTATGCTGACCTTTTTAAAAACGAAGACATGAAGAGAAACATCCTAATGTCAGCGCCCAGGTGTTCAATTTCCAAAAACAGCATGCTCCTGGTCTAATACTAAAAATGGCTCCATCTGAGAACTAGTTTATACAGCACTTATTTCCATCTAGGCAGCTTGGTGCTATGGTCAATTTAGAGCAAAACTGTGCAGAAAAGACTGCTAATGTATTGCATAATGTGTAAGGCTGAAACTTAACTAAGATTTAAACTGCTAATTTAAGTGTAAGAAGCAAAAAGCAGAAAATTATGAAGTCTTGTAAGCAAAAAGCACTATAAATCTAGTTTCTCACAACTGTAAAAAAATAAATATATGAACCATACACTATTTAGCGACTGATATTATTGTACAAAGAGCAGCAATACTACAATGCACTGAATGACAAACAAAAAGCCAGAGATACACAAGAGGAAGAAAGCACTAAACAGATACCAAAGTTTAAGAGATTATCTTAAAGAGAATTGCACAGATAAACTAAACCTGGAAAAAAAACCAAATGCATATTTTGAAAAAAGAAATTACATAAATGTGTCTGACAATTCATCTTACCTTTCTCATGGGAGGTGTGCCATTCTTTATTTTCAGAAGTAATTTCATTATTTTTCTCTCCTTCTGTTCTTCAGGGCTCAGAGTTGATTCATCAACATCAACCTGCAAATAATTTCAGACAAATAAACAGACATTGCTACATATTCAAAGAAAATTCAGAAACTTTAATCAGTATGAGTGAAATCTCATTTACCAGTAGTTTATCAAAGTACTGGATATCATCTGGCTTTAGGAATGGGAGATTGCCAGATGGCTGGTCATTAACACTCTTCATAGTTCGGTCTTCTGTCTGCATGTGGAATCCAGTCATACCACCCAAAGGTGTTGGAGTTGCTGTAAGCTTACGAGCTGGAGTCCGAATAGGCACATAACCAGCTGGTGGTGGTAGAACCTACAGAAGAATGAACAAAATTTATCTTACCACAACACATACAAATAAAGAGGAAGACATCAAATACAAAACATTACTAAACTTGAATCTTCCATTTTATTTGTCTGGGGATTTGTGCAAGTGTTACTGCACAAATTAGATCCCATGTTCACAGAAATACAAATTCACCATGACAGTTGTTATTTGTGCCCATCTTGTATTGATGATTTCAGAAGAAAGCTCACTTCTACTGCTGAGAGCTTGGATAATAAACTTCTAAGTCTCAAAAGAAGTATTTCAGTATCTTCATCAACACACCACACTTGCTGACTCTCTCCTATGTTCTTCTACATCTGGACTTAATATTTTTTTATCACTCCATTCACAGCTCATTTCTGGCCTTGACAGGCATTCCAAACGTTGAGAAGCAGAATAATGACTGGACTTTGAGATGACTTATTTCTCCCTTCCTAATGGATTTACAATAAATCACTAACTGAATCTAACAAACATCTACAATCAATATTTAATGTGAAACATTCTACTTCTGGGACAACTTGTGGGTTTTTTTTTAAAAAAATCAGTATCCCCTGGCAGAAAAAAAACCCACCATGGTCTGCTGTATTTTAATCCAGATGTATTACCTTATATCCTTCTGGAAACATAGCATCTAATTCTTCATCAGAAAGTGGTCTGTTTCTCTCATCAATTTCCCGTTCCCAACGCCAAGCCTGCAGCTGTTCAGGAGTCATGCTCATGATGTGACCTGTATTCAAATTAAAATTAAAAAAAATTTAAAAGGGTTTAAAAAGAATCTTGTGTATGCAGATGATGACTTGTTTACCTAACCTTTAAATGCTCTCTTGAGCCACAGTTTCCATAGCAGTTGAAATCTGCAGCCAGTAAGGTATCAAACTTTTAGACAGCCTTTTATCATTTTTTTACCAACTAAACCGAACAGGAACAGACATACAACCTTAGCCTTGACTCCCCACCAGAACTGCAGTGCTGTGGGCATTAAAAATGGTAAACTCAGCATACGCGGACTGCTTTCACACAGGCAGAACACGTCAGGCAGAAGTCTATTTCAAAATGCAATATAAAGATAAATGCTTCATTTGCAAAAAAAGAAGCAAAGCCTTAGACAACAGACTGGGCTTACCTGGTGTAGGAGTTGCCATGTTCATAGCTGGTGTGCCAATGGGTGTTTTGCCAGGTGTCAGAACAGGAGTGCTGCCACCCATCTGGCTAGCAGGTGTTTCATCCCATCGTGACTTTCTTTTACTTGCTCCTGGGGTTGGTGTCTCACCAATGGAGTCACCACCTCTGTCTGTACGAGGTGTCTCAGCCCATCCACTGCCATGTCCCGGAGTATCTAAGGGAAAACAACACAATTTTTGCAGAAAGCTTAACAGCGTATACTCCAACTACAGAATATCTAAGCCCATTTTCAGCATCTCGCCCTCATGCCTGCACAAATCTACAAGTACCAAATAAACAAATACACTAAACAAAAACTACTTTGATAAATATTGAAAAAACGCAAGCATTACAAACATCCAGGGAACTTCATTTTATGAAAAAGCATGTAATCTTGCCGACTCTTAGCATAAATAAAATTATAAAAAATACAAAAGAACTCCAATATTCTAAAATTGGACAAAGTACTCCATGTGCTCTCTTGATAAAAGTATTACGGAGCAGTGGTGTTTCACTGTGCTCCGACACACAAGTTTCATTCAAATTAGGCAGGTGAGAAAGTGTTTCCAAAACCTGCTTTAATGCTAAGCTCTTCAAAAGTAAACCGTTCAAACATAACACACAAATATATAATGAAAAGCAATTCAACATGAGCTCCTTTCCCATGTCCTTTACACATTAAAATCCTAACTTCCGGCAGTCACTAGATATATCACAAAACTTTTCCATTTTTTGAGCCACTGTGCTTTCATAGGTGTGAGTTAAGCTAACAGGCAGAATTCAGTGCTACAAATCCAGACAAAAACACCACCTCACATCAACCACTAGATGTCAGAACATAATTACTTCTTGCCTGATTTCTAAATCTACTGTTTAATTAAGGTGAAAAAATCCTGTACAATTAACCATTCAAAACTTTCCAATTCACCATAAATACCTCTTTCTGTTTTAGGTGTTTCATCCCATCTATTTTTACGTGCACTGGAAGTGGCACCTCCGTGGCCTGGTGTTGCATGACCCGGTGTGTCCCGTCCCGGTGTTGCAGCTCCTGCTGGTGTATGACTAGGAGTTGGATCCCATATTTTTGAGCCTGGGGTGGCACCAGGAGTTTCGCTACCCTTTGCACGGCCTGGAGTTTCATCCCATCGCAGAGATGGTGTATGCCCAGGAGTCTATACAAGATAAAACCAAAAGTATTAGTATCTCTCATACTGTACATTAAAAGGGTACATTGTAGGGTAAGAAACCTCTGAAATTCCAGAGGGTTAGCACCAGTAATGTCTTCTGTAGATAAGCTGAAGAACACTAGGATTATTACCTCTGCTTGATCCCAGCTGGATAACTTTTTAGGTGTAGCACCAGGAGTCTGATCAGCTGTCTGATCCCAACGCCGTTTGCGTTTTGAAGGTGGCTGAGATGCAGCTCCATTGACGACTTTAAGCTCTCCAGCTTTAGCTTTCTCAGCTAGTTGTTGCCTAATTTCCCTCTATTCAAGGGCACAAAAAGACAAAACATTAGAAACAGATTTCTTAAGAAAGTCTCTTCAGATAATACCTTTAAAAGGGACTTTTCACCTGTATCATACCTTTCTATGCTGTTTTTTGAGGTTTTGCTCAAACAACATGCAATTAACTACCGTTTTAATTTCATGTTCATTCTCTTTCAAATTCTTCTATACTGACAGAGCAGCAATGTATTTGGAGGGACTGTTCTAAAATTGATTTCTTATAAAAGCCGTTATTGCAACAAACACAAGTGCAAGGAGAATTTTGAGTGCTATCAGTTTCTGTCACCTATATGTATGCCTTAAAACCTTTACACGTGTTTTAAATAAGTTCCACTTCAGTAAATTAAAGGCGGGCATGTCAGAAAATCTGTTCACAGGAGTTATATCCCACAACTTCAAAGTCTTGCAATTCTTCTTTAAAATTCTGAGATGACAGTTAGAACAGCACCCAAACACAGATTGTTTTTCACTTATCAAAGTATCCATGAACAGTAAGATTGTTTAGATTACAAACTAGTTCCTCAATTAAGTCAAGTACAGTAAATCAAAGTAAATCTATAGAGGTCACTGGAATTACAAGATCTTGCTCCAATTAACAAGATAGCACAAGAGGTTTGATTATATTATCAGTAACTTTTTACCCAATAAAATTATTTTTAATAGCCATAAATAAAGCATGTGCTTTTACTTTTTTTAATATTTAAAACCGTATGTCAACCTTACACCAATTCTTAGAATTGCAACATCTGTTGCAAGTGCTTCAAAGAAAAGCCTTTTAAAACCTCCCCAGATTCCCTTCTTTACACAGAGCTCACAAAACCAAGTATCTGACACTGAATACCCCTCAGTGCCTGTTAAGTTTTTGTTTATCATCCTCTGAAAGAAAATAAACAACAAGTCGTCCAAGTGCTATAAAAAAATCCAGATTAAAATACATTGAGACTATTTCTCCCTTCGTTGTTTAGGTATTATATAGAAAAGATGCTTTTCAAAACTGCCATATTTAAATTCTACTGATTTTCAACATGTGAAGAACAGGACTTTCCAAAGGAAAAGATATTTAAGTCAAGACAAAAAGTCCACAGAATTTTCATTCCCACTTGCTTAAAATGGTTTCAAAGGCTGTAAAATGAAACTAAATTCAAGTGGAAAACTCTCCCCGCACACACCTCTTCTTTTGTTAAATGCTGTTCACGCATGACATCCATGTATGTCCTGGCATTCATTTTAGGATCTGGTGTCTTCCCTCCTGTGGAAGAGAACAGCAACAGGAATGGAGCACAATGAGTATAGGATAAGCAGAAGCTACTGACTTTCTCTATTGTCCTGCTCTAATATTACATTATTCCATGATCATTTAATTTTACTTTTTGACTGAAAATTTTTAAAATTACATGTATCTTACGTTTATTCAGTTTGCTGATCAATTTAACCTGTTTGAACACAAACATAGCTACTGCAGTTTCAAACAAATATTTTAAAGCCGATATAAATGATAAAATGACAACACAGTTAAGAGTCTTCAGAAGTGATGGGTTCCTGGGTTGCTAATCCGGAATACGTACACTTTCGTGCCTTTGTCTCCATCAGCAGTTCTGACTTCAAGCAGCAGAATAGAAGCCTAGAAAATTATCTCTTTACCATTAGTAACACTTTGGAAAGATATTTATATTCAAAACATTACCTTGTGTAAGCTGTTAAATCCTAGTTGTTATCTGACTATAACTAACTATTGCATACCTAAGCAACGTTTAAAATGTTTTATCATAAAGACCCATTTATAAGTTTGACAAATCTGGAGATGTCTCCCAGATCCTCTAGTGTCATATGGTAAAGGGCTTCATTAAAAAAACAAACAAAACAAAAAACCCCAAAAATATGTTTGATGACACTTCCCCCTCTTCTCAAGGTACAGTTGTGATTGGGAGCTGAATGCAATACAGTACATATACCACCACAATGATACTCACAGGTAATGGGTTTTGTATACCATATGCTGTTTTATGCTGTGTATCTTGAGTTAATTAAACTTTTAAATACTTTACAAGAAGCCCAACCTTATAAAAATGAGACTTGTAAAGAAAAACACTTTTCTTTAAGAAAAATGTGAAGATTTGCTATACAAGTGGTATAGCATTATAATTTAGGGAAAACAGAAACTTCTTAAACATTTCTATGCTGAAGATCATTGCCCAATTGGCTGTGTCATTCTGACACTAGCTTTGATAGGACTTTCCTTTGGAATACTTTTTCACCATAATCTACACAGGATGTGTTGAACTGCACCCTTAAGAATGCAGACAGGACTGGCATATAGCAGTACTGCTGTAGGAAAGAAATTAAGGACAGTTAGTATGGGCCTGTGAATTCTGACAATACATGTTTATATCAATTACAATTAAGCAAGTAAAATAATTAATATCCCTACTAATTCATGCAGGCTGAAACTCTAATTTGTAAAACCTGCAAAACAGCTACTAATTTTAAGCCAACAGGCGCCTTATTGCCACACGTGAAGCTCACTCACCTGAAGAAAGTTTCTGTCAGACCCACTATACCCCTTTTCCTGACTGGCATTCTAAAATTATCAGAACAGACTTGAACTACTAATAGTATCAAAGTCTTATATATGCTTTTGTTTCTTTTAGCTATACCACCTAAGTTTACATAGGATGGTAAGAATTAGGTGCTCTATTTTGAGAACTAGCATTTCAAAAGCAGTAACCCTGTAAATCTATGACTCGGAATGAAAACTTTCAAGGTACTGAAAGAATTTGAGCACTTAATACACAAGTTGTTCAAAGTAAAATGCACAACCCAAAACAAAATGAAAAGAGAAACCTTTAACCCTTTGTGTTTCTATGGCAATGGCTCATTATTTTCTTGTCCTTCTACCTGGAAAGAAAACTTGTATTATAAAGATGAAGAATATGGCATCTAGGTTTTCAACCAAATCTCTATAAAAAGGGGATGTTTAAAACAAAACTAAATTTATAAGCATGCCAACAAAAATCAAAGGGCTAAAGACAATTAAAGACAACAAATTTCATAAAGGGTATAGAAAAGTCAAAACAAATTACCATCTGCAAAAGGATCAAGACGCTCAGGGGAAATTATCATCATTCGCCTGTGCTTTTTGTACTCATCTTCCCGATCCGCAATCTTTTGAGGACGGTGTTCTGCAAAAGGATCATACTAAAAAAAACAAAAAAAACCTCATTGGTCATACGTAAGAACAACAATATGAAGTGTGTCTGGTGATCATAAGCCTGTATACATGTTCAGTATTACTTTATTTTTCATCTCAACTATGAAGGAATGTCAAAACACTATGCTAATATAAATTTTACTTCTGTAACTGGATTTTTTTTTTAACACAGAATTTCTTATGAATTAACTTCTGACAATAATTTGCCATTTTGAGAACTTTATTCACTCTTAAAAAAGCATTTCATGCTGTCAACCTCTTCCTTTCTTTTTGCAGGGGGACTTAACACTACTTCATGTGTTTTTAAATTTCACAGAAAAATACCCCAGGAATATAAAACCTAAGCAATTACACTTTCTTCACAAAAATGGAAGTATGAAGGACATTTAGTCTTTCAGTTATTTTCATTTTTTAACTATGTGACTTAACAAAAATATTTTTAATAGTTTATCGTATATGCCCACCTGGCCTTTACATGCAGAAATACCAATTTTTATCACCCCGTAGAATTCTAAAACTAAAGCAGTAACAAGCTTACAGCAAAATTAAAATATCACAGCCCTTCACATATATCTTGCATTTCCAGAAGACAAGACCTGGTCTTGAAAAACATTATCACTTCTTACCCTAATACCTACAACAGTATTTTACTATGCCTTAAATTAAGATGTACCTGTTCAGTAGACTGTGGTATGTCATTAAGCAATGCCACTGGAGCATGGTACCCTGGCTTCTTCTGGCCAAGCAAGCTTGTAGAAGGGTAGTCATCATCATCCTGTCAGTAAAAAGACATGACAAATTAATATTAACATGAGAAATTTACCATTATTTTATCTAAATATAACATACTGTGGTCATAGAAAAGATGAGAATGGTCCACTGGAATAGTTAATTCAAAATCTGAGCAAGCTTCTTCATGCAGCTTGCTTTATTACTCCCAAACTGCTGAATCAGATAAACCTAGGCACATCACTAAAAAGATCATCTTTTCTCTAGGAGACTCAAGTATTCTGCAGTACGCTACATTTTATCAAGTATGCTATCTACACTAGTTATACAAAACATCTGTATTTCATATTAGCACTTATTGATACAGTTCTCTAGAGGGTATGTGAAAACTGGCGCACAGAAACACAAACCATTTTTTTCTTAAAAGCCAGCTAGATATAGAAAAAAACTGCAGTAAATAACCCTATACAAAGCTTCAGAAACAGTGAAAAATGTAGAAATATATTAATGTTGATTCAGTTATGCCTCCTCAATCACAATGACAATAACAAGGACTCAGAACGTGTAAAATGCTTTCACTATCTACTTCCTCATATTAGTAGCCAGTTTCTGTGCAGTAATTTTCAGCAACCCAAAAGAAAAACTTCTCTTAAAACTATGAACTGATTTCAGCGAGATGGAAATGCTTAATTAAGGAATTCTTATAAGTCTACAAATGACATATTACTAAAAAAATACATTAATTAGTACTAAACTGAATATGACAAGCTTCCTTCCTCTTAAAAATATAAATAAGTGTAAAACATAGTTGCATATGTATTTATGGTCAGAACTGTAGTCTGACAGTTGCTCCTGCAACTGAAAATGTGGTCAAATGTTTGACATTAGAAATTAACATAAAGTAATCTTACAAGTAGGATACATAAGGAGAACATAATAGAGCAAAAAAGCCAAGTGCCAAAAATCGCTCTGAAATTTGAAATGAAAGAAATCTTGAATACTCATTTCAGTTTATTGGCCCAAGTTTTATTTTTTTTTCACCATCAACAATAGAACAAGTTAATTGTTAGAGTCAAGGCTAACGCTGATCAAGCACCAGGCCACTTTTTGCCTTCTAATTGGGACTACATGACTTTCAAAGCACAACTCGCGAAGTACAAGCCAGACTTAGAACTTATGAGCTTCCCAGATAAGACATAATTAGTCCAGCATGGCTTTAACAATAACCACTTTTACTTCAGCAACTGCTATTAAAAATTACTGAAAATTAATTCCAATATACTTAAAATGCATGCCGTAAACAAATACATATAATCACTTACATCTTCCAATTCAGTTGCTGCAATAGAAGTCACATATCCAGCAAACCTGCTGTCACTGCCACCATAAATTTCTTGATCATAATATCCTGTGGAATCAAGGCCTACTCCTTGTGCTTCATCGAGAGCAGGCTTTTTCCCTTGAATTTCTCGAATCTGTGCTTCAATATCTAGGGTAAAGACAGAAAGAAAAAAAAAATCATGTCTTTTTACACATACTCACAAAATATAACATTCATGTTATTATGTACAGCAAACTGAGCTTCTCTTCCAAATTCTAAGATTATCTCTAAAGAAATTATGACTATAAAATCACAATGTTTATAAGCAGCTTTTCCTTAAGTTGTAGTATTATCCAGCACAGACTACTTCAATTGTATAGCCTAAAGCAAACTATTCATATGCACCCAATATATCTCATCTTCCAACGATAACAGAGATGTTAATTTGCACCACAATAATATTTCTCAACACTACACTTTTAATGAATGTAATCCTCTCATTAAAAAAGTCTTTCAAAATGCAATTGCCAATTAACAAACCAATTTTGCTAATTAAAACAAATCTGTTCAGAAGAGCTACTGTGTGAGTTGTCAAATCTCAAAAACATTTAATAAAACAACACTGTATTGTGTTATCTAACATATTGCAAGGCTGTATAATCTTTGAACGTTTCTTTTTTTAAAAAAAACAACACAACCCTCTAATATGCCACTGGATATCAAATTAGCAAAAAAAAAAGCTAGGAACAGTTTCTTCTCACTCTGGCAGCTCAAGTGTTATTTACTCTTAAGCATTTCTGCCTGCACAACCATCTTTGAGGAGCCTACTATTCCTCTGGATAACAAAAAGCTTACGCTTCCAACAGGACAAATGGGAGATTTGTCATTCTTTTAACTTATCAGCATCTGACTCTAATCATCTCTTCTGGCCATCTTTGACCTTACAAATTTAGTAATATCAGAAGGAACATTACCTTGTTAACCCAGAAAACAAGGAATCAAATTAAACCATGCTTTCCTCCTACCCATTGTAACGCAACAAGTTACAGTAATTCAACCGTCCTCAACAAATTTATTGGCAATATAGGTATATTAAGGGACAGCTAACTCCTTAAAAACTGTTTCCATCTGAATTCTATTTGATTCAATAGATATGTAAAGATAATTATCCATACAATGTGAATTTCAGTAGATCAAACAATGATTTCCATGGCCAAAACAATACCCAAGAATTGCACTTCATGGCTGAAGGAATATCAAGGATCATGCTTGAGCAGGAGGGTTGGACTATATGGTCTCAAAGTCCCTGCCAACCTCAACGATTCTGTAAGTCACCCTTTCCCATCTGAAGTGGTATTGCCTGCTACATTAACTTGAGGGAAATCTGCCATCTTATAAAAACTACAGGAAATTCTCTTCACAAATCTTAAATCTTGACTACTCACTAGATTTTACAATTGTTGCTCATTTCTCTTTTTCAGGACAAATAAACTTCACAAGGTTTTTCCACTGGGATATCTTGCAAAAGGCACTATACTACACAATCTGCTAACAAGCCTGGCAAAGATTAAGATTAGAATACTTTGGAAAAAAAGGAAGTAAGATTATTACTAATCCAAATTCTTGAACCTGAGACAAATTGGCATAGAGGTGTGTTTTGTTTTGGTGATTATTTTTTTTAACGATTGAAAGACTGCAGATCAGAATTGCTTGGTTTAAAAATAAACTGCTAGCCCTGTAAACTTCAAGACCTAAAGTCAAGGCTGGGTCCTTTGCTTACCACAAACTGCCACTAATTAAAAAAAACCACACCAAAACAACAACCACTGTAAGCCAAATAATGCCTCCTGTATGAAGGAATGTATTCGACAGAGGTAACTGAACATGTAATTTTACCTTACAAATCTTTGCTACGTAGCTATGAGTGGGAATAGAAGGATTAACTGTTCATGTACAGCCCACAGGATTGGCAGTCAGAAACACTGACTTCACTTTAAGCACAGTAAACCTGACAGAAAATCTGCAATTCCTGCACTGGTCCAGTGGACAAAGAAAGAATCAGAAGTATGTTTCTAAAATCATCAAGAATCCCACGAAAATACATCATAGCAGCTGGTGAGGATAATCTTGCTCCAGCCAGTTAAGGCTTCCATCAAACTCGTACAGACATCCAGAACAGGGTAACCCGGACAGCCCCCTCCGCGTTACAGAAACTCGTGGTATCTGCCTTGAACTCATGAGAAGCTGAAATCTGACAAAAGCCTTATCCTGATGGTCACAATCCCCTGCTGAATCCTGCACCCAGGCACATTCAGTTCCCCCTAAAATTCTGCACAGCACAGGGGATTTCAGTGAGTGCAGAGTTTGAGACGCTTGCTCCTCAGTGTATTAATTTCTGGAGAAGCAGCAGAAAGAAACTACCGCTGAATTAGAGATCCCTGCCTTGCTCACAGAGGTCTCTGATCATCTTCAGAGGCACACCACACGTGTCCTGTTTACTGGTGTCACCTTAAGGCATACAATTTTTGTGAAGTCGCCCTATGACATGGTTATGGAAGTGATACAGCTCAAATACTTTTCTCAGAGATTTTTTTGTTGTTTTTGTTTCTTCCAGAGAGCAGATCAAATTCCTGATTCCTTTTGCAGCCTAGTGCAATGCAGCACTGGGGTGAAAGGGAATACCTGAAGCTTCCATTGCTACCAAGGACATTACTAGCACTGAGTGCTTTTAGATTACAATGACATTGTTTTTTATTCTGAGGTAGCAGTTACTAGAACAGCACACTGCCTCTTCAGTAGACTATTAAGTCCTGATTGTGCACCCATAGCTGTAACCAACTTCAACACAAAAAAGCCTACAGATCTTGCCTACGATGCAAAAGCCCTTCCATCATCTGTCCACTGAACCAACTGGACCATATGGCTGAGCCAAATGAAGCACCAGTAAGTACCCTGCCATGCAGGATGGGCCACTGAGACTTGTGTGTACATGGGCTCCCATCACTATTACCATCAACAGAGTCAATTAAAGCAATCGTGGGATTTCTGCAGCAAAATTGTTAAGTATTTTCCTACTAATGGTTCTTACCAACACTTTACATACTAAGGTATTGTTCTCTCAGTTTATTTTGAAAATAGCTGTATTTACTGAAAATGGCACAGATCTAATTTATTACTGGCCTTCTCCCTTAAATTACAATGACTACAGCTGCTTGCAATCTAAGGAGCATTCTCATTTTCTTATAGGAAAACCTGCTGGGTTACCTATACCCTAAAAGGAAGTCTGCATAGGGTCTACAGGGTTAACAAACCCCCAATTATGGCCACCATAATTTTCCACTAACGACAGGCAGCCTCTGAGTGCTAGTTTAAATGAAGCCCTCTGAAGAGAACACCCACTTGACATGACACAAAAACCCCCTTAACCAGAAGGTCTAGAAGGTCTGCAGCCAGAGATAGCCGGACTGCCAGTTTAGAACGCACCACATATTTAGCTGCAAATGACTGTTTTGACATTAAAGATGCGCTTACTTTCCTTGGTCTAACTGGCATTTTCTTGAAAAAAGTTCACAAGCTAATTAATTAGCCACTTAAATACAAATCAAATTAAGAAAGAGTAGATCAAAAAGCTTAAAAATACATTCTGCAAAGCAAAGTACTTGTTAGATGATGAAGTACACCAAGACAAACAAAAAATTCAATCAAAGACAGTAAAGGGAAAAGGATTTTTTTTCTTTTTAAAAAAGGAGGGGAAATAATATCCTACTGATCGCTATTTTTCTGTATTTTACTATTTAATATATTTCAATATTTTAAAAGTTGTAACTCTAACATGCAGAGTTGATTTGAAACATAACAATAAATGCTGAATATTAAAGTCAACGTAGTCAAAGTCACTGAAAATCTAGCTCACAGCCAGATTATTACAGCCTTTCTCAAAATATATACTGCATTTACCATACACAATTCTGCTTGCAGCATTCAGAGTGTAAGACATTATTCGGCATGAAAAAAGAAAATAATCAGACCCTGTACTGAAGTATTTTACAGCATAAGCAGTTTCTGTTTTCATGCCTTATCGTATTTTTGCACATTTACCTTGCCCTGTGCAGCTTTATTTCTAGCTACTTCAGTACTCTCATACATATTAGGTCTCTCTATTATGTTTGGAGATCTCTTCATTCTTTCTGAGCAAGAACCAAATTATGCTAATTAAAAGCTATCTTCGGCAGCATTCAAAACTCCAGCATTTATTGAGGCTTTGCAAGCTGTTGTTTAAAACTTTACTTTTCAGCATAACAAGAGTTCCCCCTTAAGCTATGTAACAGAAACAATCTCAAACTGTTCGAGACCTCCTTCAAGGTGTGTCTTGAATACATCAATCAACAAGTACAAAGAGGTGGAAAATCTTCTAAGACAATTCAGTAACAAACTCAACCTGGGAAATCAAGTCTAGAACTAAAAAAAGATAGGACAGAACTCAGAAGAAAAATAATCAAGCTGTTCCGCTAATACCTCCATGTTGGGAAAGACAGCATTACACAATCATACCCAGTTATACCTATTTTTTTATTTAACATTTATTTATTTTTTAGGTACATCCTCCCCCTTGAAGCCTGTTCTGATACAACACTAAAAAAACCCACGTGTAACTGGAAGGAGGTGTTTTAATTCAATTCAATGGACCACCGTTTGCTTCAACAAATAAGTAATTTAAGTTAAACCAAAAAATTATTTTATTATTAAAAGCTCTTTAGGTAATACGAGAGCCAGATGTGATGAATAGTACTCACTTGGGTAGTATCTCACACAAACATTACACTTCACAGCATATTAACAAAAAATTCATGTAATTCTACAAACATGTTCTAGACTGCAAAAAAAAAAATATATATATATAAGTGAAGACAACAGTTTAAGCTTTTCTTCACCTATCAACTCAAACCAGGTCTGCGGTGTTAAAGAAATTATGAAAAGTTTTTTCAGTACAAAACTCAGGGTCCCCAAAGGCGATGAATGCCTGGGCCCTGCCTACCCCACTGTGTACAACTACGGCCCAGGGGGAGTTCTTTATTCGTGAGTTACGGGTGCAAATTAACACCAAACACAGTTCAGCTCTCACACACAGAAACAGGAGTGAAAACCCAAAGCAAAAACACAGAGGCAGTACAATTCTAGGAATTATTCCCCCTTGCCCGAAGACATTTCGGGGCAGGGCAGCCGCAGGCACTGTCCAAGGAGAAAGCTTTGGTTCCTG
>VZRW01013468.1:257249-277241 GCA_013398125.1 Aegotheles bennettii | reverse complement strand
CTCCTGTCAGCGCGGCGGGGCGGGCGGTGCGCGGGGCAGCCGCGCCTCTCCCGGGCTGGAGCCGGCCGGGCGGCAGCGGTCCCGGGGAGAAACAGAACCCGAGTAAAGCTCCCAGATGTTCTGCGCTGCAGATCATGCAACAGGCGCCTTATCCCTGGTCACGTGGGCCTGGAACAGCTCGGGAGTCAGAGCACCCGCTGGGAGCGGAGCTGGCCCTGTAACGGGAGGGCAGGAACGGGAGAGAGAGCGCAGTGTGCGAATCTGAACGGAGGAGGAGAAAGAGGGTCTAGAGGTTCTTTGTGAAATTCAACGTCTTGCTGTCACCCTCATAAAAGCAGTGAAAAGGTGGAATAGAGATTGGTTCATGAGGTCAAATTTCAAGCAGTCATTTGACATAACTGTTCCTGTGCAGTGGTGTCACCTGACCTGGGCCACCATGTCCCAGTGCGTATCCTTTGTGTTTTGATCTTTAGGACGTGCTTGTAATATTAAAACAGTTCAATCCTGGTAAATAAAATTGCTATTTTATAAGTAATTTATTAGAGTCTTGAATTGAGGGCAAAATCAGTTACTGGGAAGGGCGTTCAGTGTAAGGAAACTCATTAAGTAACTGGTTGTGACCTAGGTTTGAAGGTGTTTCTACTGTAAGCTACATGAATCTTGGCAGCCGGTGCTAAGCAAGTGCAAGCTGAATCCAGTGCGGTGCAGAATTATTTGCAGCCTTGAAACTGGGTATGCTTTCCTGCCTTGCAGTTGTCACTGGTGTACATTCTGTACCTGTTGTCAGCTTGGCGGACCCTGTACTGCGCTGAGCAGCAGACTTACAAGGACTCGGGTCATGAGGATGCTTGTTAGCACACTCATTTTTGGGGATGTGAACAGCTGCCGACAAAGAATTTGAATGAGATCAGCTCATGTCTTGCAGACCATAAAATGGCCATCAGATACCACTAACCTGATGGAAGGAACAGTTGGGATAACAGTAAACACAATTGCCCTGGTGTGCGCCTACCACTAATTTCAGTCTTTATAGTCAGGGGTTCGAGATCCCTTTTCTTCAAAAATATGTTAATCTTCAGGCTTACAAAATTCTGTAGCCATTAAAAGTAACCACTGAATATAGATCACTTATGTATATATACCATACAGCAGTAAATGCTTCCCTTTCAGCCCATGAAGTCAGGTGGCACTGTGATCAGTGCCCAGATGTTTGGAGAGAAATTATAGAGTGGCAGGAATAGAACGATGGCAGCGAGAGCAGGGTGGGCATGGCTGTATTACTGCCCGAGGACAGGCACAGAGGTAGTAGGTGTGGCTAAATTCTAGCACGGACCTTGCTGTTCTGCTGTGGCCTTGATCAGGTTCACAAAAACATGTGTGACAGTTCATTAAAATCCGTGCCCTTGTCATGCTGTGCAGAGGTATGCTTTCCTGGCGTTCTCACAAGCATCTGGTTCTCTTCAGATAAAATCAGGAGAGAGGTGAAGTCTCACCGTGTTTATTAGCATTGTAACCTCTCTTAACCTTGCCTTCCTTGAACGGCAGTCTCATTGTGAAAAGGACTTTGTCTTGCATCAGCTGAAAGATCATTTGTAGAGATTGTTTTTCAGCCTTGTGGCTGAAACAAGCCTAGATTAAAACTGTACGGAACAATATGCTGGCATAGCATTACAGTGAAAAACAAACCAAGAGAAGAAACCTGGCAACTTGTTTGGACTGTGTACTATACGTAGCTCCAGATGGAGAAAGTGATTTAAATTGGCTCTCTGAAATGAGGTCTGGTCCAAACATTTGGACACTTCCTGTGAATCTGGTTGAGGCAGCTCCAATGTGCTGGCACCCTTCCAGCACCAAAGCAGTGCTTTTCCTTAACAGTCTTGTCTAGTCTGTGTGGAAAAAAACAGACTAGGTCCACATCCTTCGAGATACAGTTGAAAACATTTGCAGAGTTTGTTGTCTAAAGACTTTTTTAAAGTTGACCTATTCTGTCTTAATTTTGACACCATACTTCTGTCCCATCTTAAGTCATTCCTTTTCAACTGCAATGATTACAATCTGTGTTGTCGGTCATCTTGCTTCATAGCTGCTTGTTTCTTTCTTTAAAAGCCTGTACAGAATGTTTCTAATCATCTGCTGCTGATGATTTTCCTCTAAACTCAACATGAATTTATTATTTGCCTGTCTCCTAATACAGTGACCATACAAGCTGATGTGGTCTGTCCAGGTTATTGCTGTGTTTCTTCAGAATTTTTAAAAGAACATGTTAATAATAATTATAATTGTTTTAAATTGCTAAGACTACTTTGGCGGTTAGTAAAAAATGCATCATTGTGCTTGAAATTGTTCATTGTGTTTAAAAAACCACCAAAACAACCAAACAGCCCACCAGACCAGCCTAATGCTGAGTGGGGAAGGTTGGTTCCATTTTTTGACTATGTGAATCCAGAAGTGCAGTCCTGGTTGTTTAACTACAGGAAGGACAGTAAGAGACCTAGGTTACTCTTTAGCTTGTGTTTGTAGAATTACTGACAGTAAATAGTGGAGTTTTTAACTTCCTGGTGCCAGAAATCAAAGCTTTTGAGGTAGCATTTTGTATCTTAATTGACTTGATCTAGGCAAAATCAGTAATTTAACAGAACAGACCTATTAATCACAGTGAATATTTGTTAGATTTTAGTGTAGATGTTCACAGTGAACACTGAGGTGCAATCTCAGAATTACTAGCATTTAAAAGGTAATTTTTAAAGTCTTATTTATGAAAACATGGTGTCCAAGATTTTGCATGACTTCGCTGAAGGAAATTTTGAAAGCTGGGTAAACAATGCCCTTTCTGAAAGGACCTTCAAAATGAAACTGTCCTTTTCAGAGGGGGATTATAGCAGAGTTCAACTCTGTATCTCCAAGTGGAACCTTCTCTTCTTTGCATTCCAACAGCGTAAAGTATTGTAGACTATGCCTTCATTTTGCTGTTAAGAAAGCCTGTTCTGCAAATTAAGTGCATATGAGGCTTGTACATGAACTCAGGCTGCCATGAAGCCAGTGTTTAATAAGGGCCTTTACATTTTACTCTGCCAGTAACTTTTCTCGTGACTGGGGGCTATTTTTAGTTTCTCTTAAGGGAAAAAAAAAAAAAGTCCACCGTGTGTTTTTAACAGTTTGTACGAGCCTTTGTTTTTCTATCTGAATCTGACGTTTTCTGGAATGTTTTTCAACAGATTGTCTCACCTGAATGTGTTGGTTTTTATTTTACTGATACGAAACACATCTAAAAGCATTTTCACTGTTTCAGGCACTTGGCTTCTTGTGGTATTCTGATGACCAGAATTTCTCCTTTGCAAGTACCTGTAATGAGCCATGCCTTTTCAAGAACTTTCTTCAACATTGCTGCACCACTAGTAAATAAAAGAAAAGAATATTCTGAAAGAAGAATTATAGGGTTTGTATAGAAGTGTGGAAAGAGACTTTATATGCTTATTGATTTTGTGTTTGCTGCGATTAATCTAAAACTCTTGAAATTCAAAGCCTGAGCATCCCTGAAGACATGCCTCTATGATTCTGCCATTGGAGACTAGAAAGGAGTTTTAACTTTCAGAATTTGTAGAGATCAGGCTTTTACAGTCTGAAATTGAATATTAAAAAATGTAGGAACCCAAACCCTTTGCCCCATAGAAAGCAGTAGCAGTAATAATCTTGCTATTCATGATAAAACAAAAACAGCTCTGAAAGGGAAGAATACACTATTAATTTCATCGGGTGAAATGGGAATAAACCAACAGGTGTCAAAACTCTCAGTTTGTTCCCTTCTGTTCCAAGTACGTGCTAATGGTTGTACTTACATTATGTTGTATTCTCAGCTTGAGATTTTCTTCTTTCTTTAGAAGAAGGAGAATAATTAGTTGTGTGATGAAGAAACATAAGCACATAGAAAAAATTTTTAAATCCTGTTGGCCTTAAAGCTAGTGGGAAAATTCCAGTTAATTTGATGAGACGGATTTGTCCCCAGTCTCTAGTCTGCAATAGTATGAACTATTTATTAGCGTGATTTTTTTTTTTTTACTATGCTTAACACTCAGTTATGTGATAGTTCTTGAACTGCAACAAATTTTGCAGTCACTTAAAAAAGAGCCTTTGTCCAATAGTACTGACTGTGGAACATATACTTAATTTTAAACACAGATGGAATTAAGCATGTGCTTCAATTCTTCTCTGAGTCAGAACTAAAAATTAAAAACCATAGCTATGTAATACTTTACTATGTTAGCATAGAATCCACTAAAATGTTGCCATCATGTTCTTTCATATGATTTCAATATCCTGCTTGAGCAGGGGAATTGGACAAGATGACCTCCAGAGGTCCCTTCCAACTTCAGTCACTCTGCGATGCTGTGAGGTTTTTCCATTGCATGTATTTTTTAATTAAGCTTTTTTATTTGGGCAGGAATAAGGAAAGTAGTGTTCCTTTATTTAAACCTTATGAAATATAGTACTTTTGATACACCTTTTCTTGGTAGCCATGAAGTGTGGATTCTTTATGTGGAATGTCTAAGATCTACTTAAATGAAGACATTGATGTGCCAGAATTTTTTTTTTCCCTCTGAAATGTATGCATATTTGCCTGATATTGCAGAAAGTAGCAGACACCAGGTTCACTGTTCACTAACTTTACTGCTGAATGTTTTGTGGTGTTTTGCTTCTTTATGCAAAGACTTTTATCAGTTTATTACTTTTTCTCTTAATTACCAAAGCTGCTTTTTTAATTTCCAAAAACAGTGGTAGTGTTTTCAGGTGACTGTATGTTCACCTTCCAAACAGCCTATGTCTTTGAAACTTTTAAATACTGAATTTGAAGTTAAAATGCTTTGTAACTGTAATGTCCATATTTCTGTTTTCAGGTACTCTATGCAGGAGATGTATGAAGTTGTTGCTCTTGTGGAGAATTACAAACTATTTGTTCCTTGGTGTAAAAAGTCAGATGTATTATCAAAGCGCTCTGGCTACTGCAAAGCACAGCTAGAAATAGGATTCCCTCCTGTAGTAGAGAGGTACACATCGGTTGTTACCCTAGTGAGACCACATTTAGTTAAGGTAACTTTTTTTTTCTTCTTAGCTGGAACTTCCTGTAACCTTTGTTCGTTGAAATTTGAATATTCCAGGAAGGGCTTGTTTCAAAACAAAACTGATGCTGCAAGTGCTTCGCATAGCTCAAAACTTGTGTTAGTTTCTTTAAAGATTTAGGTTAGCTGGGGAGAATTTGAATGTGCTTTTAAAACATAAGCTCCCAAATGGAGGGGGAGAGGGGCAGGAATTGCTTTCTAATTTCCTTTTGCTGGAGAAACTAGCAGCCATATGTCTGGTCATAGTGGGCTACTGGTGGTGAGAAAATGAGCATGGATTTGTTGCTTACAGAGCAATGGAAAAACCAGACTGGCAGCAGCAGCCCTTGCGGCAGAGGAAATCATAGAGTGAATTTGCTACTTATGAGATTGGGAGCAAGGGTAGCCATGCTGGCAATTTTCCCATTCTTCCTGCCCTTTTGGCAGGAGCAGGAAAAGCAAGCCCGGCACTTTGTGTCTAATCTTCACTATACTCCTCCCCTTTCTGTTGTAGAAGTAGCAAGGCACTGCACCTCATTCCTGGGCAGAAAAATGTAGATATTTTTGTGCTGCTGATTAGTCTTTGAGATGGCTTACCTTAACGCAGCTTTCAAAGCACAAGCAACACCTATTCATCATGGATAGTCTTGTTGGAGCAGAGCTGCTTGTGGTAACAGTAAGACCTTTAAAAAAAGAGTTAAAACACAGATACAGAAATTCTCTCTAGAAATTTGGAAACAACTGAGATTACATATTTGGATTATTTTGAAGTATGTGTCTTTAAATGTTCATCTATTACAGCCACACAAAATCAGCTGTATGTGCTAAAAGCAAAATGAGTCAAAATAAGGACTTTATTGTCATGAAAACTACAAAGCCAACTACTGCATCTACTTCTATTGTTTTAAAGAAGGATTGTGTGCAAGCGCTCCTGAAGTGTTAACTAAATACGGCTTCCTGGTAACTAAAACCCAACGTATAAGCTAATTGTGAACTTCATGGTAGCTGTCAATCACAATAGTATCTCGTGACAGAAAATGTTTGTAAATATGCATATCCTTTGCCTAAAACAGTGTTGTTCAAAATTCTGGTGTATAGCATTAGCATTATTTTGGTGTTTTATGCATCATGCTAGAGATCTGTTTTATGACTCAACACAAAAATTTTTCCTCTCCTTTAAAAGGGATTCAATTACTTTGCCATAAATGACACTGTGCAAATAGGATCTTATGCTGGCTGCACTATAAGAATAATTTTAACTTTGCTATGACCTTCACTGTCTAATAAAATGCTAATGCAAACTTCAGTAATACCAAATTGTCACATCTGCAAAAGCCTAATTGTAGCTTGACTTTTAAAACTTTCATTTAGGCATCCTGCACAGACGGAAAACTATTTAATCACTTGGAAACAGTGTGGCGTTTCAGCCCAGGTATCCCTGGTTATCCAAGGACATGTACATTGGATTTTTCAGTAAGTATCGTAATTGATTACCACAAGCTAGGAACCTGGCAAAGAACAGTATCTTCAGCTGTGGTGGGTTGATTCTGCTGCCATCTACTGGGATACTCTGCTTTAAAAATTCTCTTCTGTAAACGGAAGAGCGAGCTTTTGGAGTATTTGTAAACTGGCACATCAGTCTCCTTGGGTTAATAACTTCCAGCCTATTGCTGTATTGCACTTCATGCAATACAGTACAATGAATGACAATAAAAATTTCAGTAAACAGTAGAAATGAATCTGTGGGGGCTCTAAAAAAAATATTTCTCATGGGATTTGCCAGTGATGTTTGCATGCTATTTGCTCATGGAATTTGAATTTCTTCAGGCAAGTAAATGCCAGTTCCTGCTACATAAGCTAATTTTTAACCCAAGCTATAAATCAGTTGAGAAAACTGGAATTAAGCAAGGGTTTAAACCCTGTAATCTAAATACCAAGTTCATAAGGAGAACACCCCCAAAGCTGCGTTTTGACATTTCAGGTCAAGAACTTCAGTTTAAGGGAGGCAAAACTGGACTCAAACCAGACATTTTCACTTTCTTGGGGAAACACTATGGATACTTCTTATGGGTCACCCCAATTTGAGGTAGCAGAAGCAACAGTAGCCTGCTGAGCAGGGGGCGGGCTGGCTCACAAAGGCATGCCCTTAGGGACTCTAATCCTTGCTAGTTACTGGCCTGCTGCGTCACTTGCTTCTGGGCTGGTGCAGATAGGGATGATAAGCATTTCCCAACAAACTTCTTCAAACATACTGTGCAATTACAAATATTCAAGAGAACAGTTTGATTTCAAGAATGCGCATTTGCTTTAGAAAACGCAATTTGAGTGTTGGGTTACACTGGTTCCCACAAGCTCTTTTGCCAGCCTGATACACATGGAAACACACCACCATTTTTACCATCTGCAGACTTCAAAAATGTATAAGGTACCTCAAGTTTTTACATTTTTACTGAACATGATGCCAGATTCTAAATTTATCCCTGCTTTGCAGAACTCTACATGCTCTATTTGACAACTCCCAGACTTTCAAAAGGCACATTAATTTCACTGGGGCTCGAGGACAAGCAGGTGTTCCTGAAGCTACACCTCGCTCAGGGGCCAAGTAGTTGAATCACTCCTGTGCTACTGTTCCCTGTTAACATGCATTACTCAGCAGCAGCTTGAGAGAACCTGTATTTGCTCTATTTGGCATTTAATCATCCAGTTTCTCAGGAATGACAAGAATACCTAAATCTCAATCCAAAAGACGTGCTATAGCAGGAGTGATGATAGAATTGCAGAATACCAACCTGTTTCTTTTCCAGAAAATTCTGTAATTGTTTCAGGAAGCTGTGTATTTCAAAACAATGTAATTCCACAGCCTTAGGGGAATGTTGTTTAACTAGACCGAAGGCCAGCACAGCACAAAAGCATAACTGAAGGCTGTGTGACAGAAAAGTGACCTTTTCTTTACATTTAGAGGGGAGAAAGAAAGAGAACTCCCTGCACCCCTGCCGTAACTGCTAACTGCTGCAGTGGATTTGGTTTAACTGCCAGATTCAGGAACTAGAAGAAAGTGTAAAAGTTAAGTTCTGAGCACTGCAGCAGGAGGCCCAAGGTCTTGGTACAGAGGCCTCCACCAGTGTGCCTGTGCTCTGAGATTGCTGCTCCTGTCAGGACAGCGAAAGTTGGGAGCAGGAGGTGTTCAGGTAGCAGACAGGGCACACAAAAGCAAATTTGTAGCCTTAGTCAGCAAATTGTCTTTGTTTGAACATGCCATAACTACAGTTACCAAGATGGAAAGACTGATTTAAAATGTTGGTGTTTAATAGGTAGCTATTCTGAGCTGCTTTTAACTGTCTCTTGGGTTTGCTCCAGCTTACCTGAGTCTGCCATTTTGCCATGCAGGATTTTCTTCTGCCAGCTTTTGTCCCACAGGTGAATTCTGTGCACAAAGTAACAAAGTTACTGTTTGTCCATAGTTTTTCATTATCCCAAATCTTTCACTTGTGTTTTGTGATGCATCTTTTATTAAGTAAAATACAGTTAAGTTAGGTAAATGGAAATTATTACTTCAGAGAACCGAACAAAATGATTCTTCCGATTGAGAAGCCCAGGGAGACAGTCCTCTGGCCAAGGAAGGAGGCTTTGCTTCACAGACACACTCACACTCACCTGTAGCTTAGTTTTAACTGTTCTTACTTGCAGACCAGTTGGAGATCTTTAAAGTTGTCTATTTATAACAGTATTTTATCACAATGCTAGATACAGGAAAAAAAACAATTATTCTCTATTTTCTTAAACAGGTTTCTTTTGAATTTCGTTCACTTCTACATTCAAAACTTGCTACGCTATTTTTTGATGAAGTGGTAAAGCAGATGGTAGCTGCCTTTGAAAGAAGAGCATCCAAACTCCACGGCCCAGAAACAACCATACCTCGGGAGCTAATGCTTCATGAAGTTCACCAAACATAAAAGGGAAAATTGTTACGATCTCCATTATAAACTTGTTTATACACTTAACTTGTACAAGAGGTGCCATGCTCCTCCTCTGGGGCATCTATTTAATATCTGAGCTTTGTGTGTGATTTTATACTATACAAAACACACCTTTTCAGCCAGATGTATATAGAATGTTAAAGCTGTAATCAAGTGCAACTCAAAAGCATTATCAGACAATTGGCAGCTACTGTAACACAAGATATCTCAGGCTGCCCTTTATTAACTTGCCAGTTTGTGTAGTCACAGTGTAAGCTCTGCCTTATCCAAGCTTATGGTTTTTTCAGCATTGTAACACATTAACTCAAATTTAAGTTATTACTAGTGTGAATGTAACTCAACAGCAGCAACTCAGCCAGAGGAAGCTGACATTCTGGCTGTGGGGAGCATGGACTGTTTGTGGCCTGCCTGCCACTCTTTCACTGTTACACATTGCCATTAGTTTATGGTAGGTACATCTCATCTAACACAAGCAGTTTCCAGTTCCAACACAATTTTAAACCAATTGTTACCTCCGGGAACCAGGGCACAGATGCAAAACAGCACTGTCCTCCCTAGGAGGAGGGAACAAGATGTCTCCCACTTGCTGCAGACAAGCACACCCAAGGCCAGTTGTCATGGAATTACAACTGAGAGCTAACCCTTAGTTCTTAGGGCTTTTTCAGTACCATACTCCATCACAATGGTACCAACTATCATGATTGAATTAATTTTCAGTAGTTCTATTCCTGACCTTAGTACTCCCTTTCCAGTCTCTGAAGAAATGTGAATAGGTTTGCAAAGATTTTAAATCCTTGCTGCCTTGTGTTACCAGATTTCCTTACTGAATTAGGTGAAGGCTCAGGTCAGGTCGTGAAGCTGGTCCTTCCTCCTAAGTGTCCATAATCCACGTGGCTACTACAGAATAGTGTATTAAATAGCATAGAAAGGTATGGTTCAGGACAAAGGCAGGCCCGAAGCAGTTTCACACAATTTGGATACTTTTGAGAAAAAGCAATTGAGATTTTGCACATCCTACCTGTGAAGGGTAGATCTTGCTAAAGGCAGGAAGCTGGGGACAGTGACAGCTGAGATCAAGAGGGCAGTTTTACAGCACTGAGAAGTTGTAAAGGAACTTTGTTTGTCAAGACAGAGGAACATGCACAAGTTTGAGAACGCTGTTTTGAAGTTTGGAAGCAGAGTTGAAAAGCAGGCAGAGGAGCCTTTACACATCAGTGTTATTGGCTGTGTCGGGTGGAAGAATGCGGTAGAGGAAACAAAGCTGTCATTTTTGAGGGTAAAGCAGCACCTAGTGCAGTATAATTCAAACTAAATCCTGGACCCTGTTTACCAGGAAGCTGGAAGAGAAGCGTGGAAGTCTCCAATCCGAGGAAGCCACATACTACACCTGAGCAAGGGAAGAATGTTAAAAACCCACCACCTTTTCTTGGCAAAGATGACTTACCTGTTTCGTTCCCTGAGGGCACCTTCCCTCCCACCATACTGTGAAAGGTGCACTGGGCCTGTTCCAGCACACAAAATATGCAGCATAGACAGGACAAAACAGAGTCAGTGCACATGCCTTATTTTCATAGCATTGTTTAATATTTCAAAGAACTGTATCATCAGTTCAGCTTAGGTATTTCTTAGCAAAATTAAGTGTCACTTGTATTTCTGAGAAACATTCTAGACAAAGGAATGTTTCCTGGAGGGAGCAGTGGCAGGTTGAGTTAAGTCTTAGAAGCAGGAGGCTGCCAGGGTTCCCCCGTGAGTATGGCTTTGTGTGCAGATGAATAAGGTGATACATTTTGTAACTTTTGAGCAGTTTGTTTTATTACATAAAGGTCACAGAACTGCATATTTGCCTACTTTGTACATAATTGTCTAGTCTCACGCACAGTGGCTTCCAAGTTCTTCATAGTACTGGCAAGCACCAATAAATTCTGAAACAGAATATCAAGTGCCTCAAGTTTAAATCAGGACCTTGGTAGATGGATCTTGCACCCAGTTATCAGGAATGTACAAATGTCTTTATTCAAAAAATACAAAATAAATTATCTGTAGGCATGGACAATGACTGTAAACAATCACACGTGTGTTAAATTAAATCCAGTAACTGATGGTTACAGTGATTCTCTTAAACACCAGCCTCGCTTCAGTCACTATCCACCCTCTTGCACTGACACCTGAAGTTGTTAAAGTCAGAACTGTCAGTCTGATACAGCACAGCTCATGATGCATCCCCGGCCCAGGAATTAGAACATGCCACCTCCCATCCCTCCCCCCATCCCACCCATTCCTCCCATTGCTGGCTCCTTTTCTTCTTTAGGAATTTCAGTCACCACTGCTTCTGCTGTTGATAAGAGAGATGCAACACCTGCAGCATCCATCAGAGCAGTTCTCACAACCTAAAAATGGGAAAGAAATAACTTAATACCTGCCGGCTATCTCGTGAGCTGGGAGGAAGGAAAGCGGAGAATTAAAGACTATTTTAGGTTACCTTCGTTGGGTCTATGATTCCTTTTTCTACCATATTTACAAAGTCCCCAAGCATTGCATCGTAGCCAATTTCTGATGGACTCTGCAGGATTTTTTCAACTATTAGTGATCCTTCAACGCCTGCATTCTTTGCAATCGTCATTGCTGGGATTTTCAGTGTTCTCTTTATTATTTCAATGCCTGTAACAATAAGGATGTTTAGAACTACATACTAAATACGCTGCTCCTACTACTACAGCATGCCCTCATGTGCTGCAGAGCAATAGAAAAAGGGAGAACCCTCTGAGCAAGAACAGAAGCCATTTCTATCAGTTCCAGGGAAAGAATTTCTCTGCTACTTGACATCTGTCAACAAATGACATCTTTGCAGGATATTCACACACAGTTTAAGTTATACTTCTGCAAAAGACAGTAAGGAGTATTATTACTGTAACATGGCACAAAGCCTTTTTCCATCTGATCTGCCACACAATCTTTATGCATTCTTTGATTTTATGTCTGTCTGCAGTGGCTTTAACAGTCAACTCAACTTGTCCTTTAGGGGTTTGCAGTTCTTTCAGGGGTACCGCTGCTTTACTGTCACTGGCTCTCTCACATCCAAGTCAGGCATGCAGTGACAGCAGAGACCGCGACACAAAGTTCTCAAGTTCAAGTAACTAAAAACTCACTGAAAGCAATCTGTATTTCATCTTATAAAGCCTCAGGATAGAACAAAGTCTATTCTTAACACTTCCACGCACACGCAATTTACTTACCAATTTTCTGATCTTCGTTGGCTGGAGCTAAGGCATCTAATGCTGGAATGCAGCGAAGCAATGCACAGCCACCGCCCGGAACGATGCCTTCCTCTACAGCAGCGCGGGTGGCATTCAGGGCATCAGTAACTCTGTCTTTCTTCTCATTCACTTCAACGTCACTTGTGCCACCAACCTACAACGAGCAAGCCACATGTCAGGGTCCACACAAAGAGCCCAGGTAGGCAAGCACTTCTGGCTGTGGAACTGCTGCCACAGAATTCAGCAGCCAACTTGAGCCATTTACTGTAAAGTGCCACAAAGCAAAGCCATGCTCTCCCATAGTGGCAGTGTTCTGTTGGACATCAGCACTCCAGAAGCCCAAACACACCAGTTTACTTGATTAACTTCATCAAGTTCTTAATACCAAAGTGTAGCACTGTAAGAAGCCAAACTCCTTGCTCAAATCAATGGCTAAGATTATGAGACAACCACACAGCAGTAACTTAGATTTGCAATGAAGGACTGATACTGCCCCCTTAAGTTTAACTCCTCACCTTCAATAACGCTACTCCATCAGAGAGTTTGGCCAGTCGCTCATTCAGCTTCTCCTTTTCATATTCACTTGTGGTAACTTCTAGCTGTTCAATAATCTCTTGAATACGTTTTTCAATTTGAGCCTTTTCACCCTTCCCTTTTAGAAGCATGGTGTCATCTTTTGTCACAATGACCTCTCCAACTTTACCAAAGTCATGAGGCTGAATATCTTCCACATTCAGGCTCAAACCCTCTTCTCCAAACACCTGAAACAAATTACATGAAAAGTTAGAATTCACAGCTTCTCCAGGCATTAACTTTTTATTTACAAACAAACAGAGCAAGTTACCAGTGCAAAATAATCACACTACTGCAGCCAAGTTGAACAACTCTTCCCTTCTCCTAGCAGAGTCCAGGCACATAGGTACCTCACAGACTGCCCCCATGGAACAGGGAGCTACCAGCTTCTCATTTATGACCGAGTTGCATTACAGAGTCCTCCTTGTATTTTGAGAAGTTATGAGTACTGGCAATAAAGTGACTTCAGAATAGAGTTTTATGTGGGTTTTTTTGTTTTTTCTTTTTTCACTTTGGCTCCATTTAGATTAAACATCAAGTTTTATTTCAATAACTACCTTAGGATCCCAGTATGATGATATGATTTTGAAGTGTGTATAAAAAAAAGCAGCATAAAGGGACACTAATCTGCACATGAACTGTTTGAGAAGTTGAGTACAGGAGAAAATCATCCTGTCTATTACAAACATTTAAAAGAATTGTATTTGCCATTCTCGAGTCTGGGCAATTGTGAGCCAATCAGTTTTATAAGGTGGCAAGAAAGCTTCGCTATTTCCAAGAAATTTCCTTGAAGTTCCTCCTCTTCCTTAACAATCTAAATGCTGCAAAGAAATAGTGTGCAAGTTCAGTCAGGTAAAAGGACATATTACTCAGGGCTGGTCAGGGCTGTATTACACAGCAATTATCTGCATTCTAAAAAAACCCTCAAAGATTCAAATATTGGAGTTACTGCCACATTTTTGCAGAAACAGGACACAGCCTGCAACACAGGAAATACAAGCCATGGACCTAAAAATATGCATTCTTTTCCCCCTTCAATACCATGAGCTTTTCTTAGAGCAAAAAGCCAATTAAAACATCATTACTTACAGCTCCGCCAGTAGCAATTGCCATATCCTTAAGCTGGTTTTTCCTGTTGTCACCAAAACCTGGTGCTTTTACAGCAACAACCTGAAGACCAACCTTCAGTCTGAAAAGAATTCAGAGAGCAACATTCCCCATGTGTTTAGAGAATGAGTCTAATTACTAAAAACAGTTATTTCAGTACAGCTTTTACAATCAAGCAGTCAGAGAGACCTTCATGAACTCAGCTGGTTTTGCTCAAAAAGGTAGTTAGGAAACAACTGAAGTTCTAGTCAAACTGATGCAGTATATGACTATATACAAAAATTGCTGTTTCTTTGGTACTGATAAGAGAACAGACAACAGCACTACATTGTAGCAAGTTCAGATACCTGGGTTTGTATGTATTCTTTTAAAAGGATGAAAACAAACAAAAGCAGTATTTGTCTAAAAGTATGGATTTTAAGGCTCACACCTGTTCAAGACTAGAGTGCTGAGGGCTTCTCCATCAACATCTTCAGCAATAATGACCAAAGGTTTGCGCTGAGCGTTGGCAATTTCAAGAGCTGGAACTATGGACTGTACACTAGAAATTTTCTTCTCACTGATTAAAACATAAGCATCCTGGAATTCACATTTCTGTCCTGCAGAAACATCATGCATTATCTCAACAATTTGATTGTAAAAACGTATCAAGCATTGTCTTAAAATTTCAACAGCATTCAAAAAGAGACATTGTTTTCTCCAAGACTTTAAATTCTACACTGTTCTGGAGTGTTGCAGGGCCAGACTGATATTAGCATGGACACTGTCCACACTTAGCAGACAAGACAAAACCACCACAGACTCCAAGCTTTTACCAAGAGTTAAGTTTCTGATGGGGAAGGGACCCCATTTCCTATTCGCTGTGGTATACAGTCTACCTGACTGCAAAGTCTTTATAACAAGTACCATGATTTCTAAGTTAAAGCAGCCACTGTAAGGTATTTCACATGTTATTGTTAACTCACCTTTGGTTGTATTAATAAAATAAGGAGAGATGTAGCCCCTGTCAAATTTCATACCCTCAATGATTTCCAATTCGTCGTTTAGAGTTTTTCCATCCTGTTTAAATGCAAGAGAGTCGACGTTAAAGACCCCTTATTTACTACCAAAAGCACAAGTATAGTTTTAGCATATTATGCACAACAGAATGAAAGGCTCTGCACCACATGCCAGTTTTATGTGCTTCCCTTCAAAAGAAAGGAATTGTAAGAGGGAACAGCAATCAAATCTTGATCTAAAGGATTTGGCAAGGGATGAATTACAGTGGGATACCGTATGCAAGCAGCAGCAGCCACAAGAACCAGGCCTAATTGGAGAAGAGACAGTCACTTTGCACCTAGTCTGTATGTTGACCAGTTCTCACCTTGACAGTGATCACACCCTTTCGTCCAACTTTTTTCATGGCATCCGAGATTATATTGCCAATTTCCTGATCTCCATTTGCTGATATCGTGGCAACCTGAAACAGTAAACCATTTAATCTCATTTCACAACAGAGTTATTTGTATCCTCACTATAAAGAAAATCCTGGTACCCGAGACCCAGTTGGGTACCCACCTCAACCTGAACCCCTTGCACAGCAGATCAACCACACCCCCCAAAGTCTGCCATCACCTCCCCGCCACAAACACATCTTCGCTCTCATCAATTCTTCCTAAGTATACAAATTTATGTTCTAGGACCACATTTTGGAATGAAACTTGAAGATGATGGAAACTACCTACTTCTGAACTAGCTCTTAGCAATGTAGTTCAAGACAGAATACTGGGAATTTTAAATAACTCAAGAAAACTAAAGCATTACCATGAAAATCATTCAATGAAACTACTTTGAATCTTGATATAAAACCACCCAGGTGCCATATACGCACAACCTAACTCCATTAAACCTGACATTACAAAACTTTTTCCTGAAAAATAGGTATCTAAACTTGGTTTATTGGTTTTACCTGTGCAATTTCTTCTGGAGTTGTAACAGGTTTAGACAGCTTCTTCAGCTCAGCTATGATAGCATCAACTGCAAGCATCACCCCTAAAGATAAACGGAATACTTGTAAGTGAACAAAACAAGGTATACGGCACAGAAAAAAACCCCAAACCACAAGGTTAAGTTACAAACCAAAATCCACATCACAAAAATGCATCAAGTTTGCATGTTCAAAGCCAAAACCAAGTGACTGGCAGTTCTGGTTTTGTATTGTCATTTGCATACCTAGTGATAATTTTTCGGAATTGGTGTAACATACTTTCTGTCTTGATCAAAGTTTATGGCACATTTATTTACATGGCACCAGGAAATTTATATACTTATCAGAAATTAATTAAATGCAGAAACTGCTTTAAGTGGAGTTTACCTAAGACAAACTAAACAAGTTAACTGCATACAGAATGGTAAAATGATTAAAAAATGACAGATTTTTCAGAATAAGTAACGTAACAGAAACAAATAGGTTCTCTACACATTGCACATCACATAAAGCTTCATGTGGCTCTTCAAAAAGAAGGCAGCTTATTCAGGAGGCCAGTCAAATTTGAAATATGGAAAGAGTGATTAAACATTAAAAAAAGGGGGAAAGAAAAAAAAATTACCCCTCCGGATCTCTACTGGATTAGCTCCTTTGCTGATCTTCTCAAAGCCCTCCTTGGCAATAGCACGTGCAAGTACCGTTGCAGTAGTGGTACCATCTCCTGCTTCTTCATTTGTGTTGTTGGCAACATCTTGAACTAACTTGGCTCCAATATTTTTGTATTTGTCTTTTAAGTCAATTGCCTTTGCTACTGTCACACCATCTTTTGTCACTTTGGGACTTCCCCAGCTTTGTTCAATAATAACTGTTCTTCCCTAGGGTGACAAAGAAGAAATATTAAATCAAGCCACATAACCCACAACATGTAACTCAAGGACTTCAACTGAAGATTAACATCCTTTTGAACAGCCACACCCAAACAGAAACATCCCTTGCACAGAGCTTTCAGCTGGGACTTTTTTCAAGCACACACATTTCCCAAGTTCTGCAAAACTGGAAAAACGGATCAAAATGAGGCTTCATTCCCCAGCCATAATGCTTAATACCACAGATTCAGAAGTCTGTAACTAAAATAAGACTGGCCTTACAGAGAAAAATAACTTAAGAGATCCCCTCTAACACTGATATTTCCTCCTGAAATTAAAATATAGCAACATACTGAGCTAACTCTGCAAAGCTTCCATCCAGTAACAATATAAAGTTTATGTGATTAAAAAATAGTAATACAAAGCTCAATTCATTGCATGTTCTGATGAAAGAAACCAAAATGGCAGACTTGCAAACCTTAGTGATTAGCAAAGAGAACTGAGAATACTTTAGAAGTTTGTGTTAATGTGTTGCAATAATTTCTCAAACATTCCAAGTTAACAAGCTGTTCTTCTCTCAGCCAGTACTAAAGAGCTGGACTACCCTGTGCAGCACGTACAGACACAGTTCCCATGGGAAACCACGGACCGTACAGGGAACACATGGCAGATGCATTTGCACAAGAGGATTGCTCGTTCCCAGATGAATTCAGTAGTTTGAATAGCTGCCCCAATCAATCACATCCCAGTTTGAGCTGAAGGCAGCAGAAACGCAAGGAACCACCTGGGTCCGCTGCTGCCCTGGAACTCTTCAGCCACTCTGACAGCTGGAGCTGCTGGGAGATGGGAAAGGAGACTACCTACCCCACCTCAACACTGCTGCTCCCAGCTGACCCCACCCAAGTCCCCTCACCTGGCCTGTCAGGTCCAGCTCCGAGCTGACCATGCCTGCTCTTCCCGAGGCAGGACAGCTGCAGCTCCCACCAGAGGTTGGCTCGCGTGCCAAGCAAGCCAGCTAAGGGCCCCATACAGCGCACTGCCACTCACATCTCCCTCAACAATTTACCTAACTTGGGATTCCTGCCACACATGAGGCTACACTGCTTCTCCAGTACAACTAGCCCCAGGAGCTGCAAAGGAAACACTGAGCTCCAGCTACTGATGTTGAACTTGTGAAAGAGCTTACATAATTCTGACTGTGTGATAAAACAACTATGCCAAAATAACGCATGGTCTGACTTCTTACTGCTATTTCATTTGATCTGCATTTCTCCTAAATCCAGAAGTGGTTCAAGAGTAAGAAAACTCTCTCTGGAGGATCCTGCTACTCTTAAGTTCTTCATGTAGTCTCTCTTTGTTTTGCTTAATTTCATTCTCTATTTTGACATGGTCTGATTCCAAATGCTTGTCTGGTACCTATGAGGACAGCAGCACAATAAAATGTACTTAAATCTGATTGCATTAAAGGACTTACACTCAACAAACACTTTTTATGTGTTTCTGAAAAAAGGGAACAAACACCACCAGTAAATACACACGCATTTTGAACAGTCCTGCACATCAAGAATCCAAGCACACACTTAAACTAGTTCTGTCAAGGTATTCAGTGTGTTGGCAGCAATACTGAAAGTTTGCATGAGACTGCAAACCTTGTTTCCTTAAATACACAACAATACCAAAGGGAACTTTCCTCACCAGAGCAATATTCCTTAAAAATGCTGAAAGCAGAATCAGGCATAACAGTAAAATCCCTAAATTTCTACAAGTACATGGAGAATAGCAGATGAAGTGAGAACACCGGAACAAAACCCCCACGAGGTTACAGCATGTTGCATCAGGAACTGCCCTTTAACCAGGGCATTAGGACCATGCTTAGGCATTCAAAGTAGCCCGATTCAAAAAAAAACAAGAGTTAATTAACTGACTACACCTAAACTTTGTTCCTTTTCGGGTAACAGCCACAGCTTGCTGACATCACTGTTCCTTGACCTTCATCTGCTCAAGCTTATGGCATTTTTGTCTTTGAATAAAGATAAGAGAACACCAAAAATGTGCAAGAAATACATGAGTGAATGTCACAGGGGCCAGGTGGCCTTGAGAGGAACTACTGTGTGTATGCTGTTGCTATATGGAACAGATATTCCTATGAGTCCAGAGAAAAACCAGTGTCTCTTCCTTAAAGAGGAATCTCATTTCAAGCCTACTGCACGCTGCATGACTATGCAGAATATAGGAGCTGGTTCTCCAAAACACCTAACTTACAGAGAATCACACACTGCACCCCGCCCTGTAAGCAACACAAATGAATGCCTCTGCCATGGAATTTCACATTTACCAGTCACTGAAAACTCAACATTACACTTTCAATGTTTCTTTCTTCCTTGTTAATACTAAAAGGAAAAGCGATAAAAAACTAATTTGTAAGAAGTGTGGGGTTTTTTAGTCACATGTTAATTAACCCATCTCATGATATAGACAGATGAATTATCTGCTGCATTGTTACAGGCCATCAGCTGAGCCATGGTAACCTATTATGCACATACTCCTGACCTTCACCCTGTTGTACCAAACATACCACATCCTTCAGCGACCCAGTTCACCTTCCTTTGTCACTGGGGAAGGCACGTGCACTGCCACCATGATCCAGGCAGCAAGGACAAGGACATGGCTGCTGGCAGGAGCCTGTCCATGCCCCCGTGTCCCTGCGGTGCGGCTCTGCGGGGGTGAAACCAGCAACCGCAGTGCTTTCAACCAAGTCGAAGCCTTCATGTAAAATAAAGGTAAAACCTCGCGTTACCTTCGGCCCCATGGTGACAGCTACAGCGTCTGCCAGCAGATCCACCCCCTGCAGCATGAGAGCTCTGGCATCCGCTCCGAACTTCACATCCTTGGCGTACGCCCGCGTCAGGTGGGGGGCGAGCGCCCGGGACACCGGCCGGGCCTGGCGGAGCACTGCGGGCAACCGGAGCATGTCTGCAACGCCCGAGGGAAGACAGAGGGAACGTGAGCGCCGCGGCTCTGCACAGCGGCTCCGGGAGCGCGGAGCGAGGGACCGCCCAGTCGCACGGCCCGTGACCGGTCGAACCGGGCCGCACAGCCGCCGCGGGCAGCGGGACCTCGCGGCGAGACCCAGCCCGCGGCAGCTCCGCGCCGAGC
>VZRW01013468.1:170223-246683 GCA_013398125.1 Aegotheles bennettii | reverse complement strand
TGGGGCTGTGCAGCGCCGGGGAGGCGGCCCCGGGGCCTGTCCCCCCGGGGCCATCGGCCATCCTGCCCCCGGCACCTGCGCCCCGCGCCCGGCCGGGCCCTCCTCGGGCCGCTGAGTCCCTTCTGGGCTTCCAAGGTCACCTGGGAAAGGTGCATCCCGGACACATCAGCCGCACCTGGGGGGTGATCACCCGCGGGGCCTTTGTGCCAAGGCTCCGCTGCCGCGGGGAGAGCAGTGTGCAGGGAGACCCATCTCCCTGCTCCTCCCAGCCTTTGCCAGAACGTACGGGGTTAAAGTTATCACACAGCCCTGGAAATCGGTTAATTCTAGGCATGTTCAATTCGTGAGGGAATTGGAACATTGTGTGCCTTCTGTTTGATAAACTTGGGCTATTCTGGTAAACAGCAAGCCGGACCTAGACCTAGGTTTGGTCAAACATTATAAAATGCATGACAGAGTTCAGAGAGCTTGAAGAATTTTGTGTATAGTGATGCAGTCATGTGGGGTTTTTTTGTGGCTGAATTTGAGTTTTAATTTTGGATGATGCTGGTACATCTGCTCAACATGTAAATACAATTACTTAATGATATTTCACTCCTCTCTCTGGAGATGCCTGTATCTCTCAGGAACAGATTGCTCAGCTTTGCAGCTGGGACGTTTTCATTGAGTCATTGCATCTACTTGGGTGGCTACAGGAGGCTGATGTGCAGTATCTGTGGAAAATAAGAGGGAGTAGTGCTAAATTCTATGATGTAAAAAATGCAGATAAAGAAAACGCGTATGTCTGGGAGTGTCAGAGTTGCACCAGGTGTGAATTGCTGCAGAACACTGAAGCACCCCTGGATCTGAGGTGAAACAGGAAGGTTTCATCATGAATGATGCTAACCACCGTGGGTTAGCAGAGCTGGTAACCAGCCGGTTATGCAGCATACTGACCATGCCAAGAGAATGTGGCACCAAGTTAGGTCAACACTGCATTATAGTATCTCAGTTCAGAGATGATGCTTTTGGCAGTGTGTTACTACTCCAGCATATTGGGATTTTTAGCTTTACAGCCATTGTATAATGCTACTCCCTACACTCTTTTCTTCCCTATTCTTACATGGTCTAACGTGTGAAGTGCGGGCTGTATGGAAATATTTAAAATATTTAAAAGATACAGGCTATATAGGTGTCACAGCAAGATGTGGGGGAGAGATGATGTCTACAGTAAGCTGAGGCACACAGAACTTTAGTTTCAAGATGTCCTACTATTGTGACATTAGGAGCATTAAGTCCTATTTCATTCCCTCCTTGCCAAGATTGCGTGCTGCTTCTGTTCAGATGTAGCTTCCTGGAATTGTATAAACTACCTCTACGTTTATTTTCCTGCGTGTCCAAGCTATTGTAGGTTGTGCGCTTTTCTTCCTCCCCCTCTATTTTTGTTAAATTGGTTTAAACTTTTTTTTAACAGGATTTCTACAATTGGCCTGATGAATCCTTTGAAGAAATGGATAGTACCTTAGCTGTTCAGCAGGTATTCTTACTTACGTAAAATGTTAATAAGTTTCGTTTCCCAAGTTTTGTATTTTGGTAAAAAAAACAGGGCACAGAGCGTGCTATTTATCTGCTTAGAATGTTGCTGCACAGGAGTGAATTTCATAAGCCCCTACGTATATTAAAAATACTGTAATTATTAATTGTGTATGCAGAAATTACTACAATTCCCAGGTTTGGTTTAAACAAATCAGATTTAAGAAAATTATGGGGTTTCCTGCGGGCTGCTTTTGTTTTGAAGTGGATGTTGTAAAAAAGCTGTAAGATTTACCCATTATTTTACCTTTTGTAATTGAGGAAAAGCATTTTTCAGATCTAGCATTTTTATACCAATTTTCTTATCCTTCCCATCTACTCTAACTTTTTAGCCCATCACTTAAGAAGTGTCACTTCTTAAGAGAAAAAGTAACTCCCTTAAAGATGTAACATCCTAAATATGCTGTCTTACTGTAATCACAACAAGATCTAGATTTATCTTCCCTCCCCTCCCCCCCCAGTATATTCAGCAAAATATAAGGGCAGACTGCTCCAACATTGATAAGATCCTTGAACCTCCTGAAGGCCAGGATGAAGGTGTGTGGAAGTATGAACACTTAAGGTAAGAATCCATCCATTCTAAGTTTTATTCATTGATATGACATTAAATGTAACTTAAATGAAACTTGGTATTTCTACTATTAAATGTTTATTTATTTTCTGACTTCCTAGTTCTTTCTAAAGATTTATGATGTGCTGTGATCTAGTGTTCTTGATGTTTTTTAAGAAAATGTTTGTACCTTACTTCAAAAGTACTAGCATCTTTTGAATATGAAAATACAGTCGTGCATTTCCATGGCACTTTCTCCTGGTATCGTCAGTTCTTCATCTCCCCTAACTGGCAGTGTGATTTCCAGATGCTTCCAGTGCTTTTTCTGAAACTTGCAGGAAAACAAGAGTTAGCTGGGAAAGCAAGAGTACCTGTGTCTTACAGTTCTTTTTCTAACTGGAGGGAAACACAAAACTCTTGTCCTTTCAGTTTGTTTTATGCAATATAACAAATACGCTCAGCCTAGGTAGTTTGTGCCTGAAAGTATTTTTCAGTTGTGGTGCAGACTTACACCCTGTTAATACAGATGTAGTAATACTTTTTTCCTGGCATTACTGATTTTTAATTTTTTTTTCTTAAAAATTTGTCTTCTTAACTTCATCCAATATACTTTCAGAAATAGGAATAGTTCTAGGCTACTCCTAGATTTCCGTATCCTGACTCTTTGCCTCCTCTTTTTCTCTCCTCTGGTCTGCAATAGTTCCAACAGATGCAGAGAATACTCAAAAGAGGAAAAAGCGTATTCATACCATTGCAAAAGACACATTTTAAGAATTTCCCCTGTCCTTTCACATACACCGAAAATCATTCATAGATTTATAGGAGTGACTTGTCACTAAATACTTTTGGAAATTTTATTCAGATTTTTCTTATTGGATGGAGGGGTGAATTCTCTTAAGTTAAAGAATGCAGTTTCAGGTACATCCTAGTGAAAGCAGTATTTCTAGAAGTTCCACTCTGTTAATGATCTGTGGTGGGGCTTCAGCCATGTAGTTGATCTGGAGGAAGTATATCTTAGAAGGATGGAATGATCCAGCTATGTGAATTTAAAACTTACACTCTTGAGAAATTAATTTCCTTGAAGTATTCTTTAATTACTGTTTTTAATCTGTATTTGTGAAATATCCCTTTCTTCCATAACAAAGTTGATACCTTAAACACTTGCACCAAATTATTTGTTAAGCTCAGCCTCTACTGTTAGGTAAAAATAAAAATGTAATTGTTTTGCCGAGTAAAAAAAATATGCTGGTGTGAATTCTGTTTCTTTCAACTTCTAGCCCTTTTATAGTGTGTTAATTCCTAGCCCATTGCCTTTTCAGGTGTGACAGCAGCAGAAATTTTTTATGGTATTCTTGAAGTAATTTTTTTCATGTTCTGCTGCATTTTTTCCACTTTACAAGAATCATTTTCAAAAACGTTAAGAGATCTGTGAGGAAGATCAGAATGTATAGTCTTGTGTTTTATTAGATGTTTCCAGGGAAGACAAATAGTTGATTTTGATGCTGCTGTGTTCTAATTTTTCTAGACAATTCTGCCTTGAGCTGAATGGGCTAGCTGTCAAGCTTCAGGTAACTCTTTTCTTGATATTTTTATATTGTATCAGGGAAGAGACTTCTTTTGTATTGTAAGATGAAGAGTTTGCAGAGCTTCCTTCTTCTAAACTTATACATAAGCAGTGGTTTGAGGTAAGAGTTTTTTAGCGTTTTAAATTCTGGCAAATAACCCTTTTTGGTGGGGGACAGGGCAAGAAAGTGATTTGAAAAGATCAACTTGTTTTTGCTGTTGGGTGGTTTTCATAACTGAACAATTGCTTTAACAGAGTGAATGTCACCCAGACACGTGTACTCAGATGACAGCAACTGAACAATGGATTTTTCTTTGTGCTGCTCATAAAACTCCCAAAGAGGTATGGATGTATTTTGGAAAACATCCCATTGATGTAGGATTTTCTTTCACAGCTCATATGTTCGTGGGGAGACCATTATAGCTGGCTTCTCAGTCGAACTGAGAGCTTCTGTGGATTAAATATCACTTGAGGTTTCCTTCTTTCCCATTCTATAGTTATTTACAGAAGAACAGGATGAGGTAGGGAGGAGCTGCTTTTTACTGCAGTATTACAGGTTTTGCACGTTCCACTCTCCTCTCTCTTAATTTGTATTGAGACAGCCTGAAAATCAGTGAAAAAAGGTCTGTAATTGAAAGAAGAGTACATGCTGAGAGTAGATTGTCCTCTGCAAATTTTGGCCTCAATCCATAGCACTAGGCATATAAGCCTGGCTCTCTGAAAGTGACCACATTTGCATTCTGAGGGAAGTTACTCCTAAAAGGTCATGGAGTCATAAAAATATGTTACGTGGTGTGTATTATCACCATGGCAGTAGCTTGTTTACCTGAGTGTCCAATTACTTCAAACTTCGTTCAGATCTCCTACTGAACCACTTGATAAGTTGGGTTTTTTTTCCCTTCAGCAGATTTGTCTCTGTTGCTGTTGGTTATGGTGACAGTGCAGTCTGTCTTCTTCCCACTCCCTCCTCCAACCCTCATCCCCACTCAGTACACTGCCATGCAGTAGGTCTGTGTTATTTAGCTAGACTGGTGGACTTCAGGCTGCTTTTTATCTCTGAACACGCATCATTCAGCTGCTGTTTTCTCTGTTGGTAACAGCCATCAGCTAATGGTCAGCTTTGTTGGGTTGTTTTGCTGTTAGTTTAGGCTGTAAAAGAAAGAGTCTGGCAACTTGACTATGTGGGAAACAAATGAGCTGTGAGGTAATGATCGTCTTTCCTTTCAGTGTACTTCCGGTGTGTATTCCTATTATGCAGCTTTACTTCAGGAGATGCATAAAATTCACTACTCATGTGCATAATCGCATTTCCATAGTAACTTTTTTCTTGAAATAACTTAAATGGGTTGTGAAACAGCAAAAAGAAATGGCTCACTTAAGGAGGAAATATATAAAAGTCTTCAGAGAAGCTATGCGAAACTTCGCGAAACTTCCAGGAATAAAAATAAGAAGTGAAGTTAAAAGCATCAGGAAATATAATTAAAATGTTTTTCTTCAAACAAGTGATATGACAATGTCCTGCATGCACTCATACACGTGTTCACTCGCTGTCTATTTTTGTAGTGTCCTGCTATAGACTACACCAGACACACACTTGATGGAGCTGCATGTCTTCTGAATAGCAATAAATATTTCCCCAGCAGGTAAAAATGCTTTTTTTTGGAAGCAGGGAGAGAGGGAGGGAGTAGGTGGCACCTAAACACTTAAAAAGTACGTGGAAACACGTAACGCATTTTTCATGGACTATTGAAAACATGAGAAATCCTGCAGCACGTGTTACTTGTTGGTAGAGCTGTTGTCACTTTTAAGCCAAGGAAGAACTGCCTATTCAGATAGCTTGCCATTTACTGGAGCTGATGGCTGCTTTTTAGGTGGCAACTGTTTTACTAATGTCTCTTGGTGTTACGGAGCTTCATTGGAGTAATGCCAACCTAAATAACAGGATGGCCTTTAGAGACATGCAGTGACTCAAAGGACTTTAACACTACGCCACTGAAAGCCTCTAGAAGCCAACATCAATCAGCTGTGGGACATCAGTGGCCACAGAAGATGGAGACAGTGTACTGAATGGGCAGACTGCATGCTGGATCATGGAAGAAGTAAAAACTCTGCTTCCAGGAATCCCGTATTGGCAAGGAAGTACAACTGGAAGTCTGTTTCTCTCTGCCAGAAACCAGAAATCCAGCCCTTACCAGGATAACTGGTGATGTTTAACTAGAGGCTAAACTGTTTTCATAGTCAAGAGCACAATTTTAAAATGTGGAGTATGCACCAATGTTGTTCTTTTTCTTGCAAAAATAAGCAATTCCAGACATAGAAATCTGCAACACTTAAGTCTAAATTTCATATGGAATTGTATTTTAATAAGATTGTATTTTATTTAATTGTATTTTAATAAGTTTAACAATCAGACTTCATGTCAACATGTATCTTGGTAATCATTTTGGTAGGCTTGTTCTGATCTTTCTCCTGGTGCTTACAGGGTTAGCATAAAGGAATCCTCTGTAGCCAAATTAGGATCAGTGTGCCGAAGGATTTACAGAATATTTTCACATGCATATTTTCATCACCGGCAGATATTTGATGAATATGAAGTAAGTAGTTTCAGATTACATCTTGAATGAAGGGCATTTACTGAAGTCAGAGCTGTGATGTAATTGTGTAACGTGTTTTAATACCAGATCTGCATTCAAGTGAAGTATTGATTATAGTAGATTACAGTTTTGTAAGAACTGAAGTACTGTGTTACACATACATATATACATATAAATAAAAACTAATTTATATAATTGGTTTACCTGTTGATGGTTTCCCTTGTTTGGATAAAAGGTCAGAATTTGAGAGTTTTTGAAGAAACAATTAATTCATCTTGTTTTAAAGACTTCTGAATGTATTCGAGCACTTGGTACAGTCAGCACTGCTTTTATATACATATATATATATATAAATTTCCTGTTTGCATATGTTACATAACAGTTAAGGCATTATAATTTAAAAAATTGCAAAGAAACAGTAACTGATAGCAGCTTCTGCACCTCCCAATACTTCCAACTTTTTTTTTTGGTAATGGGAAAGTACAAATCAATAGATGGAAGGAAATAAGGGACATAACTGGATGTAAAAGGAAACCTTTGCCAAACCCCATGTCAGGCTGCTGGAACAGCTATGGAATGGCTGTGCCCAGCTCTGCTGGGCATAGCATGTGTAGGAGTTTCACAATGCCTTAAAATTTCCTTTTGGAGAATGGATCAGGACTACATTGATAGTTGAATATATTCTTGTTGAATTTCTGTTAATTGAGCTGTGACTTAAGCCTGATCAGTAGGGTTTTTTGTTAATTGCAGTAACTCTAAGCAAGCAGTAAATGAAAGATTTACAAGAAGCAATATAAATTTACCATTTAAGCATTACAACTTCTAAAACTTGTAAATCTAATGAAGTAATTAATTACTTATAAGCAGGGGTCTTATTTTAGTATTGTTTCAAATACTTATTCTGTATATATTTTCTTCTTTTTTTACTCTCCAGAATGAAACTTTCTTGTGTCACCGGTTCACTAAATTTGTGATGAAGTATAATCTGATGTCCAAGGATAACCTGATTGTACCTATTTTGGAAGAAGAAGTGCAAAATTCAGTGTCGGGGGAGAGTGAGGCATGATGGGAATGGCAGTACAGAAGCCTGTACTGAATATAAACAAAACATTAATTATATACTGTATATATCAGCTTAGACACTTCAATCACCTATCCTCATAGCTTTGTTAGTATACTTTTTGTATGCTGTGTGCATTGCCTTTTAATATGGGAAATACTTTTAAGTTATTCATGAGCTGTATATTCATCCATGTGGCACTCGTGGTTTTTAAATAAAAGTAGTAGTATCTGTTTGTAATGCCTGTTAATAAAAGAATTTACAGTTCTCTAAAATTGCTGCTAAACAATCATTGGATCACAATCCTGAATCTGTGTCCGATTGGGTGGGGAAAAAAGTGAGACTAAGATTTCACAGCAAGCCATTTTTTAATGCAGTAGCTATTTAGTCTTAGTTCAAAGGTTATCACCTTAAATATAGAATTCTGCAGGAAGCTTCTTACAATGTACTTTATCCCTAATTTAGCTTTTATTTTTTTAAGATGGCTTTGAAGGTTTACTTTTGGATCTGCATATTCCTGTATGTGTATATCCAAATACTAATAGCATCTATATATTAGTAACACCAAAAGGACAATTCCACTATGCTACTGAACATGCATATTCTTGATACACATGTAACATAGTTTCTAGACTCTTCTTTTTTGTTAACAGTGACGATTTCTGTACAGCAGGGGACAGGTTCTGTCCTGCTGAGACAGACTTCTGCTGTTCTCCAGTCCACAACTTCTTTAAAAAGTAACTGTGGCAGAACAGTCAATGGCTTATACCTGTGCGTAGTTATGGCAACTGCTTACAGATTATACCTCATGAATATTCACATTACACTACATAACACACTAGCACAGCCTTTGCTTGTACTACTAGTAAAAACAGTCTAAGTACCCGATTCTTTGCAAGAGTTAATCATGTTTTCAGCATACGTTAAATTTTTCTTCATTCACCTGAATTTTATTCTTTGACAGAAAGATTTGGATTCACACTTCTGTTCCTTACTGGATGTTTATTTCAAGTCATTTGCAGATTTGCAATAACTGACAGTTTCCATGAGTGCTGCTTAATTGTGTTATGTCTAGAATGATAGAATTAAAATGTTAGCAGTATGTCTGCTGTATGCATCTCTAAGCATACATGAACGCAGGGTCTAAAAGCACTAGCAGTGTTCTTATGTTAAATGAATTTTGCTTAGCTATTTAAGAAGTGAGGTGGTTGTTTCTCTCTGAGGTTGCCAGGGGCTCTATTTTTCTTTAAGTAGGTCAGAATGGGCTAACTTAGCTAGTTTCTGTAATCTGCAGTTTTTCTGTGTTACACTTACTTGGAAAGAAGGGAGTCCACTTACTTTTCATAAGTCATTTGTCATAATATACTAAACATGCCTTAAATTCTATTTTTCCTTATATGAATCAAGCACACCTCAAGCAACTGTACCACCTGGATGTAAAGGGGATTTAAACAATGAGAAAATAGAGACACTAAGCTTAAGTACTTCAAGGGCTGTATTATTCAGCAGCTCTGTCTCATGTTTATCATTGTATTTAACTGTCAGGAGGAAAATGGCATGAGATGTTGTCCAAGTGAAAGTAGCTTCAGTTACTGCCTATACACATAGCTGTAACTTGCCTTGTATGGAGCAGGCTCTTGCTTTTGATAGGTATCTTGAAGTTTGTACTGCAGGTAGGAGGACTGTATGCTGGAGGTAGTAAAATGTACTTAGTTTTGTTACGGTCTGCTGTAGGACCATCCATGGTGTGGGTCTCTGTACAGTCAGTCACTCTGCAGGCTTCTACTGGCCATGGTGACTGAGACAGGCAAAAACTCATTAACTGGTGTTGCTAATTACATGTCCGCTACAAAACTGAAGAGAATGATGCGGCGCTCAGGACTGCATTAAAATTTTAAACCTCTTTTCTTCCTCTTATGCTTTAAGAGTTTCACTTTAAAAAAAACCTCTGGAATCTTGCTTATTCTCATTCAGATTTGCACTGTAAAGTTGACTTGCTATACTAAGATTGATTTTATATAAGGCCTAAGTGAAACACTGCTTGTATTTTCCCTTGCTATTGTTTACATGAGTACTGTGTACACACATGTGCCTGAATGGTACCATAAAACTTCAGTTAGCCTAAGCAAACCATTGTCTAATGAGTATCAACAGGTTTAATTTAGATTCTACATAACAGGGAAATAAAGACTGTCTTTGAATTATATTGTAAAAAAAGATACAATTAAACTGTTTCTTTATCCATACTGCTATATTTTGGTAAGCAATTCTCATTTTTCATGTCGTGTAAGTGCGTCTAAGTGCTGCCAAGAGAAAGTTTGGTGCTCTCCCATCTCTGCTACAAGTGTTGAACTGAAGTGGTATTTCCTCTTTCAAAAGCATACAAACAGAATACTCATTAGCATCTTGAAGTCAGACCTCAAATTTATACATCTCAGATCAGAATAGGGTGGTTCTACAATTAAAAAGTAAGGAAGATTTAGAAGATGACCTTTCAAATATCAAAGTAAGTGCATTATGAGAGATCACAGATGCTGCAAGGGCCTACTGCAATCAAAGGATAATTTTCAAGTTACTTTTTCTTTCGTCACTGAGATTTTTCCTGATGTTTGGTTTAGCATGTCATGCAACAAATCAGCCACAGTGATTCTGCTACTTTCAGGATTTTAATTATCTTCAATGTTGTCAAAGTTTTATCTGCTTAAACAGATCAGAACATGTCACCAGACCAGTTCCTCTAAACCACTTGGTCTCTTTCATGTTACGCTGACCTTAAGTCCAGAATGTTCACTGCTTTGGTTCACACCAGTTGTCTAAATCCTGATACAGGAATTTGGCTTTAAAAAAAAAAATAATCTAAATCCTAACCAACACTACTCTCTAAATTAAGCCATAGGGAATTGTCAAGACAGCAAACTGCACTTTCTACCTTAGAAAGATTAATATACTAAGAACAAGGAAAACATAATCAGCTTTTAATAGATGGCTGTAAGCCTAAGCAGCTTTGCCTTGTGAGCTGTATAGATATACAGAAGACTGCAAAGAAGTCTAGCTTGAGGAAAGAACTCCATTGATCTAACCGCACGAGACAAACATAATGAAGCAAGTGGTAGCTGATTTGGTAAGTGCTTTTAATGGTGAGAATCCTCCTACCAAATATATAAAAGATCTTAGCTTTACAAAAAGAAAATGGTATTTTACAGAGCAGAAACAGAACTTAAGCAGTTTATTGCAGCCAACCAGGTACGTACATAAACTGTTGTGTCATTATGAGCAGGGGACAAATTTTCTTACAGTGGATAGTTTCTCCCTGCTTCTAAACACTAGAATATTTCTTCTCCAAACAATTTAAGAATCAGAAAGTATGAACAGTGTTTTGCAGAGGTTCACGAACAGCATTTGTTGCCTTTTATCTCTGTTTCTCTATCTCCAAAAAGCTGCAGGACATTTCTGTTGTCATATACAGGTAAGGGACTTGGCTGTTACAGTTCAGACACACAGGCTCCTAATTGGAGCCTCGTTATTCACTTTAAACTGTGTTTACTTTTTTTGTCAGAGAATGCGTCCACACTTTAAGTTTGATTTGCAATTCTTTCAATAAAAATGACTATGTAAAATAGACTCCGATAAAACGAAAACAGAACAGTGTATGTGTACACACACACATATATATATAAAAGGGGAGCATTAAAAAAAACCATGACAACAGAATTACTGTTTCTGACAGCTCTTCCAATTTACAAACTAAATTTAAATAATGGATGGTGCTGGTCACAAGACTAATAAAGGCATACCTTAATCCTCTAGTTTGTGTAAAACCAGGTGATTAAGCAAGCAGCTTGAAGTAGAACCCTTCCCTTTTCACTAGAATTCCCTGTACCCAAAATGCACCCTTCCCTTTTCACTTTCCTAAGATATAGTTGACTTCCATAATTTTTAACTAGAAAGAAATAAATAGAAGATTTCCCATAATTTATTTTAGAAGCGTTTTCAGTTATTTCTGTTTCAGGATCCATGCCGTGGGAAGATGGGTGGTTTATTCTGTGTTCAAATAGTGCATGAAGTCAGGTAATTCTTGCACAGTCTTCACACAGGCTGAGGAAGCAACTTCCTCTCCCTGATTTTTGAAAGAAAGCCTTGCAGCAGGAGAACACTCGCTACATGCTCACCAGGGACAAAGCACTGGTGCTTACAATAGTGTGGAGGACAGGGTAAGCATGCAGGCACTCAGACCAGCTTTCAGTCTCCAGCAGTTTCTGGTTCAGTGACTTTCAGAGAGAACAGGGCAATTTTTTTTTCCTTTCAGGAATTTGAATTTCAGTCACTTTTTAAATCCCTGTGGTTTTATACACAGCGTCCTGCAGTGAGGAGTACTGCAGTTAGCTGAAAGATACCTTCATTGGTTTCAAACCTGCTACTTACCACTTCATGATTCTCTCAAGTTTTTGTATCAAAAAAGAATGCTGAAGAATTTATTCCTTTGCTGCCCCTTCCATGCCACTCACTTTACAGATCTCTATCTTGGCTCCTGGCAGGTTGACTTTTTTTTTCCCCAGGTGAAAAACTGTATTTTATTTTTTTTTTCCAATACAGAGCCTAAGTGTAGGCCTATGGGGTGAAAGACAATAGAGAGCTAGGAAAACAATTAAATTAATGTTTCTACAACAGGGCCAACTTTACATATTGTGAGACAAACAGCATTAAAAAAACAGCTGTCCTATATATGAACTCATGAGTGGGTTCAGAGGAAACAATTTAGCATATTTACACTGAATTAAAAAGACCAGAAAGAAACTGAGTTTGCAGCACAGTCAACACCTGTGATGTTCAAAAGCAAGGACTAAATCACAGTTAAAACTGTGGGCTACTGAAATAGAGTATGGCTTTATTTCATTTAAAAAACAGCATTTCTTGCTAAAAACGTGGTGATATTCTAGAGTGCACCCGTGGATGGACACCTGGAGCATACTCAATTTCTACCCATGTTGCAAAACAGAATCTGCCTTCTGTACATCCCATTAACTGTAAATGGAAAAGTTTGCTGGAAACCGTACTAACTTGCTTGAATTTTCTGCATTCTCAACAGCTGGTACAGAAAGATCTCAGTTAAATGAATCTTTTCATTCACTAGAAAGATTAACTGTGTTCAATTTTGTACTTTATACATTGTAGCTTGTTATATAAATAATTCAGTTTTGGTTTAAGATTCACTACTGTTGACTATCTTAAGCAGAAATTACTGACATCTTATAAAGCAGTATCCCTTTGATATACTTGGAAAGCTTTAATTTTGAATATTCAGAATTCCTAAGTTTTCCATTAGCTTATGTGACCAGCATTTGTAGCTTTTGTTTCTAAAACTAAGTGAAAAATGCAATTTTTAGTTATAAATCACATTTATCTTCTGGAGATACATTTTTCTTCAGTTTCTCCTCTGTAGAGTGTAATTTTAGAATAGCACCATCAAAATAATCCCTGTTTGTGCCGCTCCCCACAGAGCCCTGCCAGTGCTCACCTCTGCTAACACAAGCAGCTCCTCCCCACAGTGAGGAGGGAAGCACAGCAGCTTCATCCTTCCCTCTGAACTGTCTTTCTGGTATTTGATGCAGTTGAATACACTTTACCCCGTGTGAGATACACTTAGCCAAGACATTCTTATATTTATACCAGCATATTCATGCACAGTCTATCATCTAATACTGCTCATTAAGTTGAGCCTGCTTCTTCCTCCTATATCTTACCAGCATCACTGCGCACCTTGCTGTCAGTACTGCTTAGTGAGTTTCACAAACTGGTTTTTCACAGACTGCAAGTTATCTTTCAGGGGGTGAGTAGTTCTTAATCTCCGCTCATGATTGAATTATAAATACATCATTATACATACAGGCTGCATGCTCAGATAGCATTTGGCTTGGATGCACAAGGAACTCCAGGGAAACCTGCATAGGTGAAATTAGATCACAGGAGCAAGTGCTTGCCCACAGCCTCCAGGTGTTTTCCGTATATACCAAGTCTGAAGGTAGCTTAAATTATTAACACTCTAGTGTGCAAGACTGACATTTCTCTGGGCTTTGGAGTTTATGCAAGGCAAGTAAAGTGAAAATTACATTAAAACTTAACAGCCAGATAGTTAATGTTTCTTTTTTTTTTCACCCACCAATATTTACAACACCCTAAAAAAAAAATAAAATAAACATTCCTCCAGCTCGTGGAACATAAACATCCTCATTCCTTTCTCTCTTACACAATTCAAACTGTCACTGTTTTGCAGCATTTGCTTCCTTGCTCGTCAAAAGCATTAACAAGTTAGTAGAGCACCCAGTCATGTAGTTATTCTATTAAAGAGAGACAGAAAACCAAATTATTTTGCAGTAGTATTATTACTACAGTAGGATTAACACAACAAAGAAACTGACAAAAAATACAAACTGAGTCTGGGAAAACTCGTAGGATTATACCAATGCATTTAAAGTAGTATTTTAAAAAAAACATTTGTGTGACTTATGTACATGTCCATCTGATGCAGTTACTTACTTTATCACATACATGTGACCTGAGTGACTCCATCTTCCTGATCAAATTGTCCATCATCCAGTTCCCTTAATACTCCATCACTGCTACCAAATCCTGGAAAGCCTCCGTACTGGGAGGATTCCTCCTTGATCCAACATTGTTTAGAAGGAGATAAGTGAAATTCATCAGGTGGTTGTCCAATTTCTCCAGGGCAAGAAGTAGCTGTGTCTAATCCAACACTTCTGCTAGAGACTTTGCCTTTTTCCTCCCCAATAACTTGTCTTAAGGATTTCTTCTGAAATAAAAAAGGATGTTTAAAGGTTAGCTTATTTAGGGAAAAAAAGACAAACACTTTGAAGTCAGTGGCTGTCCCGTAGAGCAATTTGAGAGGGGTCTAAAAAGACCTTGCACAAGGAGAACTCAGTATAAATACAACCTGATGTTAGTACTGGGACTTCCTGACATGTTGCTCGTTGAAGTGATGGCTGCCAGCATTAAAAAGAAAAAGCAAGCAGATGGTGGTTTATGCAAACAGACCTATCAGACTATGCTAAAGGTCCTCTGAGGCATTAACAAATAAATACAAGGTTTATTTTGTTTTAGCACCAGGAGCTACCCGAGGTACTCAGATCTGTGATGATGCAGCACCTCCAGAGGCAGTGTCGGTGCCTTGAGTCACAAGAGAGGAGCACAGTCAGGGAGGCAGAAGTGCCCTGGCTGCCTGCCTGGAGCTTTGCTGTCAGCACAAGCACTTTGACACCAGGAGATGCTTTGCCAGGGGACGCAGCCCTGTCCACAGAAGCACATCTAGCTAAGCAGGAATCCAGCCTCAGCATAGAGCTGCGGTTCAGCGGGTAAAGGATACGAGCACTCTTGCAAGGGGAATTGCACAATGCTACCACTTTGAAAACAGAAACACTCCACCACTGTTTTTGCCATGCCCTAGCAAGTTCTGTGCTCACCTTCTATACATAGCTAACTTTTTTCTCATACCCTTTTGGAACAGTAAAAACAATGGCCTTTCTGGCTAAAGGAAATTTATTTAGGGAAGCTGTTACAGGAGAGATTGGGAAATTCAACTAAGGGGAAATAGTGTTGCCTCAGGAGAGACAGAAGGAAATAAGCTTTGCCTGGATGCCACAGTAAGAGGATGGAGAAATAATATAACATAACGAATATAATAATACAAAAATAAAAGAAAAAAAAAACAAAACAGAAAACCCTCAAGCACTGTGTGGTTCAACTTTGGATATCCTCCTCTGAACTGTTTCCTTAGAAAAGCAAATGGTATGTGATAAACAAAGAGCCCACTGAGACAGTACAGCCCTTCTAATCCAGGCAGCCTTTGAACCATTTCACAAATCATAAGCCAGGTTGTAATGCACTATCCCATGGATATACAAGAAGGCAGAGAAATGAGCTGTGAGGACTTAACATACACCCTCCCCAGAAAAGAAACCCTGTGGGAATAAGAGACCAGGTAATAAGGGGTTTCGCCTCAATTCTTACTGAAGCAAAACTTTCTCCAGAAACGGCAATGCTAACTTTGATCCAACAACCAAAAAAACCCAAACAAACCTCATCCCCAGTGCTGCCATTCTCCATAACACAAGTCTCAGGTCCTACAGCTGGACCTGCCTATGGGGCAAAGCTCCTGCCATGGCCAGACCTCACTGCGCTGCAGAGAGCTGGAAAGCAACATGATGTGGGCTCTGGGGCTTGATAGTTACGTGTTTGAGGATGCCTGCATAAGGCTGCTTTCTTATTAAGATTCAGTTAATGAAAGAGCCTTGTTGGTTTCATATTTTGACTCTCTCATAGGCAGCATTCTTCTCAAAGTATCAGAATTGCAAATGTACTAAGGATATGCTTAAATACACAAAAATTCTGATACAATTATTTAACTTATAACATTTTAGGTAAGTATTTCTGTGTTTCAAAAGTGTCCTAAGTTGGGGACATGAACATTTTTTGAACAACAGCTTTAATGTAATTCAAACATCAATGAAAATATACACTGCACAAATTAAAATGAAGATATGAAGGTATTTTTACTAAGATGGTTTGCAAGGGCTTGATAAAATTGTACAGCCGTGTCACCAATGTCCAGGGAACATTTTAAATAAGTGCATTAAAGTTTCTAGTGAAGAAGTTATTGCTTTCAAATTTCAGTAGCTTGTTTTGCTCCCAAAATCTAGCTGCTCAATGCAAAGCTAGCGTGACATTCTATACCATTTACATATTATCAACAAATCTATGAATATAAATTGTAATGAAGGCAATATGCTGCTTGCCAATTCAGACTTTTTTGGTAAAAAAGCAATGAAATAAAAAGATGAAAATTTAGGGGAAAAACAACAATTGGAAAAACAGAAGGACAATTGAATTATTCTGCCAAGTGTTTCAGCTTCAGCCTGAACTACCTATTTATTCCATGGTAAAATGACCTCAGCATACTGAAATTTCCTGGTAGAGAAGTAAAACATTCACTGGTTCTTAAAAAGCACATTTAGATAGTAAATTTGTTCAGACTTTAAACACTGTAATCCTGATGTAAATAGCTACAAATCAGCTATTTCTTGTTTACTTCCAGTATGTTAATGCTTAAATCAAAGGTTCCCCACAACATAGTAAAACAGTAACTACAAAACACATCATTTTATTCATATAAACCAAAGCTGCTGATCACCTCACGACTGGGTGAGAGAATTTAGACTGTGAGCATAATGCTTCCTATTTTTAATTTAAACCATGTCTCAAAGATTCTTCAGTTCCTCAGACTGAATGTTTCCACAGAACCTGTTTGTACTGCAGCTCTTGGCAGAATCCAGTCTTAACCATTCTAACTTGTGTCATGAGAGTTTATTTCAGAAACACTAAGCAGGAGAAAATACAGATGATGGTAACAGTCTGGATAGAAAGTAAAATGGACACAGAAAGAGCTAATATGAATGCAAGGAATTTAGAGACTTGTGGAACTATTTATACAGATGGAGAAAGAAGAGACGAGGTGTTATTGCCTTACAGTAGTGATATATACTATGAATGACAGAGTTCGTAAAGTTACTACTCTGGTGCTGGACACAAGTGAAAACATCCACAGTTTTCACAGCTGCTTAAGACTACCGCTGGAAAGCCATGTTGATTAGAAAAAGGCTGAGTGGCCACTGAAAAACAAATAGCAAACATTACTAATCCATCACAGGATACTGAAAGACTTGGCACAGAAGAGCCCACCAGTTCATCCTTCCCTGGCCACAGCAGGATTTACTATAGCTCTACACAGGTTCAGTAACTGTTGCGACCTTGAGCCTGAGCAGAACACCATGACTGCCACCTACTTAATCCTCAAAGCACTTGTATACAACCACTATTATAGCAGCCTCACTCAAAAGAGACAAGGAGTTGTTGAGGTCCACTTGCAGGAATTGCAAATCCTCTACTTCTGTCACACATTTTCATGCAGCAACAGCTAACACCCCTTCACCCTGTTAACCTCCAAATTACAGTATCCCTTGCACAGCTCAACGCTGGTATTCTACAAGCACGAAAGTATATGTTTTAGAGATTAAAATAAGATGTTTTCTTTTCCATGTGGAACAGATCCAGGATTTGAATCAAAACATTCAAGACTTCTAAAGAAATAGAAAAAAAAACGCATAGCCAACCTCATCCACCTGATGATTTTTCTATGGCTTAATTTAAGAGGTATATGGCTGAGAAATAAATAACACACCAGCTCAGCTGCAAAAGCCCTCTACAAACTTGAACTTGTTTCAAGTGAAACCAAATTTTGCCATTTTTTTCCTCATTAATTTTGAAGTCTAGTTTGTTTCTGTGAAGTGCTAATGTGTTTATATTCATACCATAAACATGTTACTCACCTCTGGCATCTGGACAGCAGAATTCCACATTACAGGTCTCTGCAGAAAAACAACTTGTTTTGTGGCCAGATTTCCTTCACTAAAATTTAAAGAAAATTGTTTCAATATTTTGAAGGCAGTAATAGTCACTGTAACAAGTTCATACTTTTCAGAGTAAGTTGTGTGTGCATAAGTCCATGAGTAAAAAGAGGATAGACTACCAAGCATTAACTGGCTTATTAATTCCTAAACAGTTACATGAACACATTTTTTAAAAAATAAATAGAAGCCCAGACCTGGGTTAAGGTGCTGAACATGAAAACAGGTACAGAACAAAAATTTGTATTACTACAATTAGAGTTATTTAACATGCCTGCTCTTGAAAGTTTAAGTACCAGAGCTCCTACTTTTAATCAAAGTCTGAACCTTTATGCCTAGAGTAAACCTTGAAGAGTCTTGTCTTCCATCTACTCTTCACTATCAAATACACAGCAATGTATTATTACCTCTTAATGCCAAAACAAATAGGCCCAACCTCAACAGATCCACAACTCCAACAAACACCTCCGCATTTTGTGGTATGAAACTTGGGAAGTAACTTTCTTTACTGCTAACTAAAAGGTGTTTTCTAGTTGTAACATGACATCTAACTGACAGAGCAGGATAAGCTTGCTGTCTCACCACCTATGGATAAAAGGACTCTGCTCAGTTTTTAGAAGCTCTGCATTGACAATTAGCTAAATGACACTGGCTGTTTTGCTTATGGGAGGTACAAAGGATGAGCATATAGTAGTAAGATAAATAAAGGAGAACAGAAAAAAAGAGAAACTCCAGATTTTAGTCCTGGAACTTTTACAAATGTTGATACAGTTGTGGTAAATAAAATTTAAAGAAGCACTGTTAATTTTTTTTTTCCAAAAGGAAATATTTTTAGAAAAATAAATACGAAAAGGCAAAGTTGTTCCTCAGGATCAAATCGAGTATTACTCATATGTTTCAAAAGTTTTACACTCCTAGTACTGGTGATAGCATCCTCTAAGTTTTTATGTGTTTATTTTCATGCCCTTTCCCTCAGAAACACAGGCCACCAGTGATTGCAGATGTACTGCTAAGCCCAGCTCTGTGGCACTGAAAGAGTGCAATAGTTTCAAGACCAGAGCTCTAGGATGACAGTGGTAAAAAAATTCCTATGCTCTTCTAAATATCAGATACTAACTACTTTTTGATAAAATCTCTTCTTCTCCCCCCAAATCCTACTTCTGGGCAGTATTCAATGTGATCTTTATGCATATAAAGGAAGTACACTGAACTACTTTGGCAGAAGAGTAGCCCATTCTTAAGTCTGTAGTCAAAGAAAAGTAGCAAAATAGAAACACAAGAGAGACACATACTGAGTTCATTCGAAGTATCTATGATTTACCTATTCTGTCAATCACAAAACAGTATTATTATGCATAACATTACAGAAAGAACTACTAAAATGATGTAAGCTTGTACTTCGGTATGGGTATGTCACAATCTTAACCACACACATGAAGTTGAGATAGCAGACTCATGTTTCATGCCAGGTCTAGAACTGATAGAACATTAGGGGCTCGCTCCAAGAAAAATCAGGGACTAGAACTGCTCCTATGAGATCATGAAGAGCATGTTAACAGCCTGTCCCAGTACAACTTCTAGAAGTAAGCTCTGAGAAAGCATACAAGACACTGTTCCCAGTGTGCTCAGCTACATCTGATCAATAGTCAGTGATGATGGTTTTGTGATGGTGTTTGGCCCCTCACAATCCTTCTTCCAGTCCAGCTGAATTCATGCAAAGATACACCATGACCTGTCTTCCTCAGGTGAGAAGAGAGAACTATCTTAAACTCCAGCTTGTGGGGAAAGCAAGGAGGTGGGAGAATGAACTCCGTCTCCTTAAGTCAGCAAGGTTTCCTGCTCCGAGTCTCCCTACTGAACTATCTGCATTCATTAAAAGTGTTACAATTTTATGTTATGACAAGGAAATTTGCAATCCTACAACATTATTCCACTTGGCTAGGTATCTCTCCCTGCCTCAGTTATGTCTGTTTCAATGATATCAATTGGGAAATCTCTCTCAAGTGAGAAGGCTGAGCAGTCTCTGGCATGGGAAGAGCCTATAGCTTACTTCGTAACAGTGTCTGCATTCCTTCAGAGGAAAGAAAAAACCCAAACATTGAGCTACACCATGTACAAATTCTACTAGAACAGAGAAAGGACATGATGGTGAGTAGACAATAACTAAACTAACAATTTTCTAAGTCTGACCTTATTAAAATGCCACACACGACAAAGTGGCTATGAGCTTAATTCACAAAGAACTCAATGACAGTGGGAATGCCACAGAATTTAAATGAGAAGAAGTGCTTGGAGCAAGCCACTCCACTGCTTCCCTCACACTTCCACATTCCCTCTGCCTCGTGAGTGAGGGCGTTTTTAAAACTTTAGATTTAAGTAGTTCGTCATGATAAATTAATAACCACAAAGTCTGTGTCTTCACACTGTATTTGCCTGCTTGCTTTCTGGTGCCCATCCTCAGGGGCTACAGTCGCCAGTGAGGGGAAATAAAGGTCACTGCAGAGAAAGACTGCCAAAGCCTTTTTGCTGTCTCTTAAGAGGGATTAAGAGCAACAGAGACTCTTTTGTTAAAACACCAGCAACTTGCTTATCTGCTTATGCTGTGTGGGCAATAAATTTGTCCTCTTACTACAGGTATATATTTAATAAGTCCCCCAAAACAATCACCAAGCTAGAAGTTAACTAATACTGCCAATGGCTCAGATTTGTACAGATCTATGTTTATGCATGAATATTTTATATACAAAGCACTCAGAATTAAGGTTAGACAAATTTTTCTGAAAAATTAACAAAAATAGCAAGACAAATTCTTTTAACTAATTCAGGTTTCTTCCATTTTCCAAAATGAAGTTTTGCACTCCTTTGGAAATGCACAGCACCTAGACTTTCAGTTGAGATAGACACCAGCTTATAGAATTGTTTAGGTTGGGAAAGACCTTCAAGATCATTGAGTCCAACCATTAACCTAACTCCATTAAGCTGGCTCTGCCAAATCCACTGCTAAACCATGTCCCTAAGCACCATATCCATACAACTTTTAAACACGCCCAGGGATGGCGATTCAACCACTTCCCTGGGTGACCTGTGCCAGTGCCTGACAACCCTTTCAGTAAGGAAGTTTTTCCTAATATCCAACCTAAACCTCCCCTGGTGCAACCTGAGGCCATTTCCTCTTCTCCTATCTCTCGTGTAAGCTCAGTGTTAAGTTTCCTGGCTTAAAGGACCTGTTTAATGAGCGAACCCTTTAGAAGTAATTCTAATTTTTAGACCACAAATATGTATGAAATTCTACAAACTCATGGTAGTATCATATTAGTAACTGCAGTAGCACTAAGTTACCAGCAAAGTATCTTGTACAATACTTTTTCCGCTCACTAGATTCAACTCCCAAAAGTACTATTAATTTTATCCTTGTTATATAGCTTCTGAACTTGGCATAATTAATGTCAAATTCTTGTCTTGAAGACATTTACCAAGTAAGACTTGTATATAATGAAGGAGGCTCTCTGGGTCACCGATATTATTTTGGTCTGTCTTGTATTCTTTTCTGGTCTGCTTTTTTGGTCAGAAAATTTTTAGACTGCTGACAAAATTTAAATGCCCAAGATATAGATGGATACAACAAACACTGCATCATACACACTTTTTTTCATGCTCTGTTTTTTCATACCCCTGGGAAAAGAAAATCACTGACAGAAGAGGGGAACTTCTGTGGGTTTTACAGTGTGCTGACCAAAAAAACCCCCTAAAATCCCACAGTGCTTATTTTTCAAACAACACTGCATGAAAAAGCAACTCTGCGTTTCAAATATCTGCCATCTATCACTGCTCTATTTGCAACAGCAAATATAATATTTCTCAATGTTTCCTGCATCCAACATGATTTATCCCTTGTAGTAGGAGTTAAAGGACTAAATAGGCCTACAGACTGCTGCCCCCGCCTGAAACGGGACAGTGATCCATGACACTCCATGGGACAGGTCATTTTATTTGATGGAGGGGGAACATCAGTAAAAAAGAACTTCAAACAACAACAAAACCACACAAACATTAAAGCCAGACATTTTTTCAACTGTTTCAAATCCTAACCATGTAAAAAAAAACCCCAACAAAAAAGAAGCACATCAGTGCATGACAGTCCTGCCGTATCCCAGAACCTGTTAGCCCTGTTGGTCACGCCATCTGCAGACAAGCAATGGGCATAATGGCTAGGAACAGATCTCAGAGGATCTGGGATGAGGGAAAGTTTTGCAATAAATTAGGAGAATAGGAAAACAGAGATTACAGCAAAATATAAAGGTGAATAAAAATGGGGAGCTGGCTGCCCTCAATATATTTTATTGTTAAATAGAGTTTTTATATACTTTGTCCAAATTCTTTTTTTCCCAATAAATATGAAAATCTGAATTTTCAAGATCAGCCCAAAATCTTGCTTGTTTTGTTTGTTCAGTGTCTCTAAAGCCTGTTAATATGCAGGCTGGGTTTTGAGGTCAGAGGTCCAAGTCTGGGAAAAGAACAGCTGTTCAGCAACATAAAGTGTCCTCCTTTATTGAGACTTTTAACTTGCATTCCTAGGATAACCCACCACCACAGTAATGGCATCTTTCGTACCAGATGCATAGTAACCATCCAGGCATTTCTCCTCCTCTTTAAATACCAACATCAATGCCTAAAAATAGTATTTAATCAATCACCACTTAGCCTATCAGGACAGAAACACATTCTTTCTTGAACTAAGAATTCTCAGTTCCCAATTAAGAATTCTTCTTCATGGGCTTTTTTTTCCAAGGAAGTTGAATAGCTGTATGTTAGATACTTGATAGGCAAACAAAACATGATTAATCCTACTTCTTCCAAAAGTATCTCACAAGGCACACTAGGACAATCTAGTGCACACACATGCAGGCTCCTGTCCTACCTTCTAGGCCAAAACCCAAAAGTTTTAGTCTGAATTATTCCAGTGTTGATACAAAACGAATACAGCTTCAGATTCAGCCAGGTCACAACCCCCTTTTGCATGATCACATCTGTGGGCCAGTTGTTTCACATCTAGGAAGCAATGCTATGTCAGATATCTAGTGCAACTTAAATACCTTGTTGGTATATTACCTTATTCTAGCTCAAGGAACAGCTCCAGTCTAATCAATCTGTTCACATTTCCTACAGCACTTTTTCATATTTTTTTTCTTATAGCACTTTTAAATGGCCCTGCCTTTGCTCTGCAATCTATGAGGTATAAATAGCACCATTTTGCCTGCTGCAAGCAAAGACTGATACTCGGAGTGGTTGACCAGCTCAGGACAATCTTGACTCTGCTGTCCAAACCCTACAGGGATGGGTTCAGTTACACTGCTTGTGGAATAGAAGAGGCTTGAAGTTAAAACCTCTCTCTCATCCTATGACCCACAGTGCACCATAACTACTAAAATCTCTCTCCCATTGTCCACTCATGTCCTTCAAAAAGCAGATCCAGATCCTGAAGGGTTACTCTCAAGCTTTAAGATTTGGCCAAAAATTTCAACTGTTTATGAAAACAAGGCCCCATGGTTCACATACCCTTACAAGTCACCGTGTCCAAAGCTAATACACTTAGACTACAAAATTTTAAGAAATTAATTAAAGGCTTCATGTTCCAAGAACTGCTTCTCTCTGGAACAGCTTTACAAGTTCATAATTTCATAAATTTCAGAAGAAAACAAAGCATACAGAGACGCTTAAAATAGCAGAACATACCAGACTGTTTTACCACAATTTCTTTTGTCTTTGCATTTAACCAGATGGGTAAAATCAACTATTAAAAAAAACCAGCCCCAAAAAAACCCTCAACACCTATTTCCTGACCAGAAAAACCCTTCTCACATGGGTGAGTTGATTTAATTACACCAAATCACTTGCACAAAATTCCACTTTCTTGGAGCAGTTCTCTTAGAACCTTTCATTCACATCCTTTTTCATGCTGTCTTGATTTAATACAGTGAGGTCTGAATCCAAAGCTTACTCAAGTCAACCACTCTTTCCATTGTCCTTAACGAGCCTTAAACCATGCCTCAGTACTTTCATTTGTGTTCAAATCCTGGCAATCTTTATCTAATGGGAGGAGAGTAAAAAAAAAGAGACATGTATGCTTACTCTAGTGTTGCATTTGTCATTTTTAGCTTGATACCATGAAGAAAAGCACGGTACTTCTTTTTGGTTAAAAAAACCCAACAAACAAACCAACCACAACCTGGAACCTTATAGGTGATCCATGTGTGCTATTAAGCTCTTACGTACACAGAGCCTCCTCAGTCATCTAAATAAATATTACAATAAGAGAACTGAAATACAGTAGTTTGGTACTGTATTTGAAATAAAATACAATGTCCACATTAAAAAAGAAGAGAAACAGCCCAATAGCTTGCTGGATTAGCACATTCTCCTTCCTAATTTGCAATAAATACTGCATGACTGTCTTGTGACAACATAACTTCTTACAGTCTAAACCAGTCATTCACCAAGGTCCTAAATTAGTGAAGCATTTCAACACTTGTTTAAACTTGAAGCATATGAGTAACCCCATTTCTGCCCCATTGCTGGAGACTGGGTATGAGATAAGAAGTTTGCTAAATAATATCTTTAATGTTTAGATATAAACATTGTATTTTAAATTCAGTATTACTGGTCTAGTTTGAAACTCGCTGAAGTCAGTAGTCCTAAAACAATGCTACTTTTATCTCAAGTTTTATACTCAGTTAACATTATTGGCATTTTTCTTCCTTTTACATTTAAGAATGCAAGTAATTACTTGGTAATTCTGAGATGTATACACCAAAAAGGCTGTAATCTATTGTTTAGGTACCTGTCATGTCGTACAATAGGTGTAGGCAGGACACAGGTCAGGAGCCATCCAAACTCAGCCAGCGTGTGCAATAAAGGTCCATAATCTGTTTTAATTTCACACCCCTACATTAATAATTATAAAAAGTAGTAAAGAGACTCTGTACAGGTTTTATTTGCATTTCTAGACAAATTACGACTCTCCTCTCATTTATAATGAGATAATCTTTTCAGATTACATTAAACTGTGTTGTTTGGTGGAGATTCATTATTTCAAAGTGAAAACAACTTGGAAAACCTCAAGAATACAGAAGACTATGAAAACAGAACATTAACTTTAGGTGCAAGCCCTGATTCAGAAAGACATTCAAAGCACACCTCACTTGTTAAACTTGTCATGCTGCTAAATTAATTCCTAATGCTTTTTAAACAGCATAATAGGTGCCTGAGTTGATGTATTTAGGTTTTTACTTCACATCTGAATAACACCTATCCGTATACTAAAGCTTTTGGGGCTTGGTGGTGTTTTTTTGTTTTGCTTGGGTTTTGGTTGTTCTTTTCACATTTATAAATGTATTTATCATATAATATTTCTAAAGTAAGCCCTTAGTATCCTTCAATGATGATTACTTTCAGATGTCATTAGTTCATCCCAATGGTGTTATAGTATTAAAATATTAAAAAAACTTAAATAACTATTGTTGTGCCATGCTACATAGTACATGTAAATTTATTAGGAAAAAGTGAAGTATTTCATATTTAGCAGTAAAATTTTACTAAGAATATACACCTGAAAACCATACTCAATTCACTATCAAGGTGTTTTTTATTTTGTTTCTAGTTTGTTATTTTCTTCCCCTTTATTAAAAATTTTTTCAGCACATTGTCAGTGGAGCTGCACTTGCTGAAATTATGTCTAAACTGGTTTGAAACTCATACATTTAAAAAAAACCAACCAAACAAACCCAACATTTTCTTTGGTGGTTGTATTTGTTGGTATGAACATTTTTAAGTGTAAGGCCACAATCTCTGCAGCATATTTCTTTTATGCTCATTAACCAATGGCTACAGGCCTGACTTCATTTTTATGACTCCAGGCTTTAGCTTGCATTATGCAGGTGGCTTCAAAAAATCATCCTGAAAGTTTATCAAACACTGGTACAAGAATTCTAAAGAAAAAAACAAAGAAAACTAGAAGTAGCAAATTGCATCGTTAAATAATCAGCAATTTACCTCAATGACTGTCCATTGTTCGACAACTATTGCATCATTTCCTTTCCTGTTAGAACCTGGAACCCCAGCACCTTCTTCTTCATAGATAAATAATCCTTCTAAAGATTTGGGCAAATGGTCCCCTGTGAACATAGAGACAAATACAAATTGAAACAAAGTTTTAAGCTGATATCTTACTGAGATGTACAAGTGGGCTTGCTTTTTCTCATTGAACAGTTCTCTAAAGTGAACTGAGACAGCAAATAACTCAAACTTGTGGTTATTTCTGTGTCTAGTTACAACTTAATCAAGTATGCAAGTTGAATTATTATTCAAAACCCTCTTTCTATACAATTTGAACTACGAACCACTCCATTTTCTCATAAGCATTAGCAACTTCCACGCTCAAACTGAAATTCAAATTTCTGTGTTTGACATCTCCCCCACAGCAGATGGGCACAAGCCCTCTCCATCCAGCTTCAATATTGTATGCCTGACAGCAAGTGTGGCTTTTGGTGTGATGGGAGAGAGCATAAAGATAAATGAAGCACGACGCGCAAAGCCTAGCTACTGTTACTTAAATAAAGACGTAAATGGACACAGGAAGAGCCTTGAACAGAGGTAATTGTAGGAAGATTCCAGATGGGAAGGAAGTTTCAGTGCACAACTCCCTGACTCACTTGTTGAAGAGTGACAGCATCCGGTTGGCCCAAACTAAAGCTGTGCATCAAATATTTGTTCATTTTCATGTTTTGCTCAAGCCTCTTGTGCAGATGTACCTTGACAGCTGACTATCTTAAATCTGAGCAGTAGAATTGTGTGATCCTCAGAATATCAGATTTAAATCCTCTCCAGTATTGCACAGATGATGTATAGAGAGGATCGTTTCTGCCACAGCTTCCAGGAAGGAAGATAAAGAAAACAAAGCACCTAGCAAACAAAGGAAACTTAAGGAACACAACTGGTCTGGTCTTAAAAACTGACCAGACTGGCACAGTTGAGTTTTTTGAGCATGCTTGTTAATGTACCATAAGACACCCACTATTTATTCATACCACTTTTTACTATGTTACATGGAACAGTTTTATGTAGTTTCAGTTATAATTATTTAGATACTTGCATGCATCGATCTCTTCCATATATTTGTTGAGATATTGGACATATTTTAGATTACACAAATATAATGTGATTATACATGGAACTGAATATATGGCTTCAGACACAGACATTCAAATATCTGCATAACTCTTAAATAATTAATAAATACTCAATCTTATAAATTCATGGACTTTGACCTTTCTTTAGTGTTCAGGCAGATACTTAAAATAGGCAGATCACCTACAACGTGTTAGAATATTTCTATCGTTCAAATATGATAGAATAACTCTAAATTTTAAACAGTTATTGACACATCTCCATTCAGTAGTAATTTAAGACAAATGGTTATTTTATGAAGTATATCATGTCAAAATCACCTATATTGAAAAAGAACTACCTGTGCAGCTAATTGGTTCACCCACTCATTCTGTCAGTTACAGGAGTTTATCTTTCCTAGTATCAGTACTCAGAAAGTGCTGTATGACAAATAACACAAATGAGAAAAAGCAAAAATATTGCACAGCACTTCTATATCAGCTACTTCTATGATCATAAGACCCTTCAGGGCAACTACAAATGGAGGAAATGCTACAATGATCCAAATGGCTGCTAAAAGAGTACTTTACCTGGATTATTTTTATGACTGCATCCTCTTTTGGCAGCAGAACACAGAAGTTAGTAATTAAGAATTGAGAGTGATTTTTTTTTTTGTTAGAACTTCCTCCTACCTTAAATTTATGATTGCATTTTGATCCTGGTAGCAACAGAGTTCTGCTGACTCTGCAGAACATCTGTAGAGTCCAAACCAGAGGAGGCTTTCTGCAGCTGCCTGACTTGTAATCCTGTGTTTTTATTTTTATTAAAACAATCACTAAAAACTGCTCATTTCACTGAAGCTGTGTAAAAGGACAACGATGCTAGACACACCTCACAATCTAAAAGCAACAACCAAAACTGAGGTGAAGATGATAATTAGAAGTACATGCAGACATACAAGAAATAATTCTAGTAACGAGTGCAAGTACTTAAATACTTTCTGTCCCCAAAAAAGCATTTCAGGTCTCTCTCTGTTGGATGCCAAATTTATCTGGTTATAAAAATCTCTAATGTTCACCTCAAGAACAAATATTTTAGGTTAAGAATTCAGTAGCTAAATCGATTTCTTGCTGCGGTTACAGATATTGGATCAGCTGCAGGAACATAGTGAGCCGTGTCTTTGAATATATCCAGTTTAATTCAGCAGCTTCTCACCCACGAGTAACTGAAACACATACCAGTCAAGTGGGGCTGAAGCAGAAGGACCAACTGCTGCAAGGAGTCAGTATAAAATCCCTAAATAAGTCATAACCTGGGTATTAAAGACAGGATAGCTATTCACATAGAGAAGAGCAGACAGATAACAAGGGAATGACAAGACTGCAAAACTGTTGTCAGACAACAGCTGCGAAGATTAATTTCAACAGCTGCCAAAAACACCCCTCAGTGAATTGTAACGTATCTCCAGAGTTATTTCCCAGCTCTAAAAAGTCTGTACTGAAAAAGTAAGAGTCAAATTTCTCACCTCCCCTTCCCAAAAGGAACCTTTGTTCTTCCACTAACTTCAACAGATAGGAATTATAATCTAAGAGCAAAAGAGATGGCCAGTACCAACTGTGCCATTAGACTGTTTTATCTGCACAAAATACACGGTTTGAAAGGGGCTTGCTGCCCAATTCAACCCGAGGTAAATATAGCGATGATGATGCACTTGTGTGTGTTTTTCCAACAATCACTAAATTTACATTATTGCAGAGCTACAGAAATGCAGTCATTCACACTCAAAACTAAACTCAACTCCTGAGAACAACAAAACCTGGAGTTTTCAGAGCTTTCAGGGTTTGATTTTTGAGGAACCCACATCATCTAACTGCCAAAGATTTTGTTTTAAACTATTTTTTTTTCATTTAAGCCCTTCACTAACCCAGGCCTTGCAAAAGGGATGCTGAATGCATAATATTTTGTATCAGGAAAAAAACAAATAAGACAAAAAGTAAATATAAAACCTACTCAAAACCCCAGTAATTTTATCCTCCTTTTATAATTCATGCAAAAAGCAGATGTAAAAAGACATACGGAAGCCACTTCAATACATTATTAAGCAAGCTACTGCACTTGATAATCAGCATGAGTATTGCAAAAATAGTTTAAAGCCTCTGATAGCTTTTCAGCAAACTTTTTACAAGACTTCTCCACTGCAGTCTTGCATTTTGCTTGCTTACACTGAACTACCACAAAAGCAACTCTAAAGGAACACCAACAACTTACAACTTGGTACAAGCAAGACATGAACAAATCCAACCAAAGACGAAGTATCACATAAGTATAAACTCTAATTTTGCTATAAAACCACTATAATTAATAATTTCTAAAATTATTAATTATGTCAGACTCTCTTGGTCTGTTCTAACACTAGAGTACCACCTTTCTCTTCACATCATTTTCAACTAGTTGTGTAACAGAAGCTACATACTATTTTTTGCAACACTTAATCTCTGGCTTTCAGACAAATTCTGTTGAAATGGAAATTAATCTATTAATTACATATTTTACCAGCAACGGGTTTTAGAGTTCAAAATACTTAAGCCAATAAAGAGCTTTTCCTGTTGTCAGCGGCAGTACAGCACTTTCGCACAGCTCTGCCCAAAGGCAGGATTTTGGGCTCAGCAGGGCGTGCAGGGACAGGCCTTGGACCAGCAGCAGCACTGCTGACATTGAGTTTATGTCTGTTCATCAGGTGGACGAAGGACAGGAACCCTGAAAGAGGTAGTACGATCTCTCCAAAATAAAAACAGATCAAACTGAAACTGGCAGAACAAACAAGGAAATCTGAAAATCCTGTAGCCCCAAGCTCTATCATTGTAACAATCTGAGTGCTAACTGAACCGAGATTCCTGCAGAAGAGCGCAGGAATCAGGATGGACCAGGAAAGACCTCTCCCCAGCTACATGAAGAGGTCCATAAGGATCAGCCTACAGTTGAGGGCAAGGACAAGAACAGGTTTCTCAAGTCTCTGCGTATGTCTGCATCTTACCAGAACAACTTGCAGAAACACACTGAAACTTCAGGATCAACAGTCAAATTCTAATGCAATTTGGTGTTTTGGAAAGAATTTTTAAGCCTAGCGAAGAGCTGTAGAAAGCAGGAAGCACAGAAAGTCTGACTGTGGTTTAATGGCACAGTAAGCACAATGGGAACTCAAGGTGCTCTTTTATCTTATCAAAAATAATCAGAGTGCAGCACAGTATCTACAGTGAGCAATGGAATATGAACACCAGGAAGACATGTATCTAATGATTTTTTCCCCATTATATTTTCCTATAAAAAAAAAACCAAGAAAAAAAACTAGCATAAAAAGTTTATTTCATTATAATGCTTTCCTGCCTTGAAAATCCTCGATTTGATAAAAAAAAAAAAAGCAGAATTTTCAATTATTCAGAGCTGTCATTGCCCAGAAAACAAGTTGTTCCTTTTTCAAGTATCAGATTCTATACATTTTCAATGACTATCTGAACATGTTTGCATATTGCCCTTCACCCCAAGAAACAAAACTTGATCTACTTTTTGAAAATTATGTGGTTCTACATAAACAAGTAAAACCTTCATTATATTCTGGGACAGTACTCACCTTTAGAAGTTTCCCAGTGTACAAAAGACTCAATTAAGGACAATCCTTGTTTATAATAAAATGTGGTTAATTCTAGCCAGTCTGCTTCCAGCGTACTAATAACCGGCCCCTTTCTTGTTACTTTCATAGACAAAATGCCTTCATGATAGGTCCAGCAGGTGGAATCATCATCAAAAACATTGAAGACTGTATACAGCTTGTCTAAGAAAAGAAAAAGAAAGAATGAACCTTTGGAAGACAGTGCTCCAAAATAAAACAATATTAATATCATATTTCAACATGGTTTTCTCATTCTAAGCAACAGCTTTAAGAACTGTTTCCTGATGTGACTGTACTCAGCTTGAGCCATAAACACGCGAGGAGGTTAAGCTCTGGGACACGAGAAAAATTTGAACATATTTGAACCCAATGGATGGGTTGCCATTGGACCTTTTAGGTAGCTGGGTTTTCCACAGAGAAAATATACTAGAGCTAAGAAAAAAATCCAGTGGGAACAGGCTTCACTTCTGCTACTCATGGAACTTCTGACTACGTATATTTAAAATTACTATAATTGAAGATTAAAGAAAATTTCTGAATTTTTTTAATATTATGAATGCCTTGTACAGTGTTGATTTCTATCCATTATTTTCTGACGATTACTTAAGTACCAATGTAATTAGTTACCTAGTGGGGTTTCCCCCACAATAACTGATGAGTGTGTGAGTTAAGCACACAATACCCACATATCCTCAAATGCTTTTTCTATCTAGGCATTAATACATTAATATTAATGTTACAAAAACAGAGTCTTAAACAGTCATCAAAAATTAAAATTTACAAGTCCATAGCGTCACTGATGAGAAGTTACAAAGTCCTAGATAGATAAATGTATCCTACAAATATATACACGTGTATGTCATTGCTGTGGAGAAATAGCACAAAGGAGCTGCCAAAAATGCTCACAGATTGTCTAACACTTCAACATTTGAGCAGCCTAAATGAACACAAACAAACATCTAGAAAGCAGAAGCATTCCCAGTGCCAAAACAAAGGAACTTGGTTTAGATGTCCCCAGTTAAGATTCTAGCCCCTCTCTAGGCTCCAGAAACAGAGGGAGATTTCCCAAGTAGGATTTGGACTGCAAGTAGTCTGAATCCATCTCTGGGAGAAGCCCCCTCGGTTTTGAGAAGTATTACCACACCCACTGCAAGCAACATCAGGTGTTTGGAGTAAGGTAAACCCAGGACAAAACTTTGCAATTCAGTGAGAGATGACTCTTTTCCATACAGTTTTATTTTATCACCTCCACAGCTGGCTGTATAAGCATAAATGTGTTTACCCTGACAAACCTTAATTTCCTTTCCCATATAATATAGTGAGATCACTTTTACAATAGTTCTTCAGAAAAAAACAGTCCAGTTTCCTAATACAATTATTCAAGTCCTCATGTGTCAGAAATTTACCTCTGTAAGCAGTGCATTTATATACAATCAAAATTCATACATTATGACCCCAAACCTAGAACTCGGACACAGTTTTGCATCTTTTGAGCTGACCTAAATCGAAATGGCATACTGAAGTGGCAGTTCATACCCACACACATGTAATACTTGCTTTGAAAATTCACACTAGTATTTTTTAAAATGATGGCTACATACAACATTTACAGAGAAAGGTGGTTAAGTTTTCATAACTTTTGTCTTATGAACTCCAATAACCTCACTGAGTATTTGACTAGTAGCAGAGAAGCCTGGCATATTCTTGCCAAAGCTGTTTGAAGAATTTCCCGAGAATGCTGCATGTAGGGGATGCACTGTTTGCTAATCTACCTGGTCACACCAGTCTAAGTGAACAAAGCCCTGTAACAAAACCAAGAGGTTTTTTGCTTTTTACTTAGGGGATTTCTATTCTGCTACATATAGCAAACCCACTATTTCAAGCTGTAAGGAAAGAGTTAAGCTTTAACAGACCATGCTATAAAGGCTCAGCATGTTGTACAAGAACTGCTTTAATTCAAGTGTTAAAAATAAGACTGACATCGATTACCTCAGTGCCTACAGTCATCACCCTAACAGTCTACAAACTGCAGAGGGTGCTTAACTCTTAACAGGAAAGTGAAAAGGTTGCTTTTGAGGGCAATTAAAAACATGTCAGATTCATCAGGGAAGAACCCCTGTTATGTCAAAACACAGTCTGACATGAAAGTTCCACACTGCCTGCTTTCTACACAATACCATCCTGCATTAGTTCCCATGCTTTATATTACTCTTTCCTTTTCACCTCCCTAGCAAAGCAGGAGACCTTAGAGCTTCAGTATCAGAAGTCACTGTTTCAGGGATCCTCTTACACAGACTACACAATCTCAGATTCTACTACATCTAAGTTTTCTACCACTACACCAATATTTTTCAATGATACTTTTCCTTCCCATTCAACTTTTTAATGCTTATTTTTCTCTAGCGTAAATTTATTTTGTAACCATTATCCTCTTTGATTTCATGGTCAATGCATTAAGTAATCTCTTTCAGGATGCTTATTGAAGGCACTTTAACCAGAAGGAATCCATTATGAACGGATTTGTTTGCTGTACGTTATGTGAGCTGGCTAGAAACACATAAAATTACAACTCTAGCTGGAAGGAGCTCTCTGTCAGTTTTGAAACAGGCAGGAGAACTGGAATCACAAAATATTATTGGAAATAAATTACATGTTTATTATTTGATATTAAGAGAAAGTGAAAATGATACACATTTAGAAAAAAGGTTTTAAAACAACTGTATCTTTCTAAAAAAAATTTACTGCCATATGTGTTATACACATATCAAGCAGAAAAAGCTGCTTGCACATTTAAAAATCAGAAAAAAAGTCACCCTCAGTGTAATTGGGGGTTGTTTGGGGTTTTTTCCCTTTCCTTTAAATTACAAACTAGAATTTTGACATTTATAATATTGCATATGAAAACTAAAATATCATTTTAATATATTCCCACAGTTCACACATACCTAGAGCAGAAAGTAAGTATTTCTTCTGTTTTCCCAGCTGACAACATTTTTAGAAATACATATGCATTTAAGGAAGGTGCATCTTCCAAACCTAGGATCTGATACAACAGAACATGCTGATCTGATTTTTTCCCCCCAACACCTTTTGAAAACAACAGCTCAATAAAATATCTTATTTCTGCAATAAACAAGTAGCATTTATTACCATCTCCTTTTTGTGGTTTAGTAGGACTGACTTCTTTTCCAAACTGGAAATCTGCATCCTGTAACAGACTGCTTTCTCCTTGTATTTCCTCCTCTATCCCACTCTCAGATGAGTGACCACTCAATGTTCCTTCATTCCAGTTTTTATAGTTTTCATCAAAATTTTTTCTTCTGTGTTCCCTATTTCTTCTGCCCAGAGTTGATTCCAGCTCAGCACTTCCATCTGTGCTCGTCCCATTGCAGCCTTTAGGTTGAGGAAAATGTTGCGTTACAAATCCCACAAACTTCTTTCCTCTTTTAGCAGCTTCATTAACCTGTATTTACAACAGAAATTTATCTGCAAAGTGATTTTAGAATTGCACGTAACTTTTCTAAAAAGCTTGTATATACATGTTCTATTTAACTAAACTCCTGATTTTCCAGGACAAAGACACAACAGTACTACAGAAGGGTGGCTTGTCTTTGTACACTGCCCATGTTTCAAAGTAAATGGAAGCCTTCCAGCATATCTTTGAACTCAGGCCAAGAAAGGTGGCCAACACTGGTACTGACTTCAGTGCATACAAAAATCTATCATTTACAACAAATTCAAAGTATTTTACCCATAGTGATAAGCAGTATCCTGGTGTCACTACTGTGCCAGTGATAAACAGTATACTGGTGCAATATATTGTTTACCTGAACAAGTGACACCAGTCCTACTAAAATTACTGACCACTAATACTATAGTAATATCTGTCGTGTGTCATGATTCATTATTTCCTGGATCCCTTAGAGACTACTCAGCTTCACTATTACTGAGAATAGCAAAGAGCACAGAAAAGAGGGAAATACACACAAATTAAAACCCTCTTAACTCTGCTTTCAGACAGTAATGGGTTTTTTCTCTGTACTGTAGCCTCAAAATACAATTGTAGAGTATGTGCCACCTGTGGGATTTGTCTGTTCTTGGAGAGAGTGTTTTTTTGCTAGGATAAGGAGTGCTGCCATTTAGGAAGGTGATCCCACCGCCATCTTGTGCTATGAGCTCCCCTGCGCAATAAAGTCTGCCCAGGAAAATACAGAAGTCCCAGCCCAGAGAGAAATCTCCAGGGAAGTACTGGGTTAGTGAGGGCAGAGAGAGAAGGATTTCTACCCAGTTAACTCACATGAACTGTTAATCAACAGAGTAACACTCAAATAGCTGATGGTACTACAACTGCTCTTTAGTACCATGATAGACTGAAGCGTTACTGTCTACCGCCATTACATATGTACAGCAGTGATACAATATGCCAGGTGCTGTGATTATACAGAGCCGCTGCTCCTAGGCAATCAAAATAATTTTAAATGTGACAAGCAACATGCAGAAAGAGGTACTATGGCAGTCTTTTTCCTGAAATGCCACAAAGTCTTACGGGTTCAGATCCTCCTTAAAAAAGTTATTTTTACACTGGATTACTGGCTCAGTCTTTCTAAAACACTGGAGCATTTTAGAATCAAATTATTTTCACGCACTCCTTCTGTTCTGGATTTGCTTGCAAGACAATCACTGCTAATTTCAAGTGTATTTTTTCATTTAAATGTTTGTCTGGTATGCTATGCAACAAACCTGGCAGTACAGAGAGTATAAATGTGTAATGGAATCCCATTTTAAATTTGCAACACCTGAACATTTCAAAACAAGCCATTTTAAACAACTCTGTGATAATTTCAAAGACCATTAAAGAGCTCCAAGATGCTGTTTCCTCTACTTCTTTCCTTGGCAGCTACTGTAAAAGATATCACTCTGACTCTTGTAATAACAATAGTTTCCTGTTTCGTTAAGTCTTCAATTTTGCAGAGGAAGTTAAACACAAAAAGAACAAGAACTAGAGCTCTCATTCCAGTGCAAGTTTAGCTTTCCTTAACTATACAATATTTTCAAAAGCTGTGCCAAGTAAATGTTTAATACAGTTACCGTGTATTCTGTATTTGTTAAAGGATTAAAAAAGTCTTCCTTAGAAATTTAACATGTTCATTAGAAATACCTTACTTAACCCAGAACCACATGAAACTTCAGATTATTTTTGTCTTTACTATTAATTCTAGGAAAAGCTATCACACAAGCATTTTGTAAAGATTGACTGAGAGTTTGGGCCCAATTCTGCTTTCAGTGGTGCAAGCAGCCAGCCTCCCAAGGTTTTACAGGGCTCAGTGCTAAGTCCTAAATTAGAAAAAGCAACTACTGAAGAAAAAGTGCATTGAGAAAAAACTTTGTAGCTTCTATAAAATAAAGTATGGTTAAAACTCAAAACAAAAAAATATAAAAATAAAAAATATCAACTACTAAATATAGCTTGAGAGAAATAAAAATCAGAAGTTCGAGAAAAACCTTCGGTTACCTTTTCTAACAGTTCTTTCACTACCTCATTTGTCAGTGTTTCATACATTAAAGGACATTCCTCAATCACCAGCCTGGGGTGCCTCTGTCCTCTGGGTGCTGCATGCTTCTGGCTAGAACACAGAAAGAAAGCAGTCTTTGTCAGTAGTTTGCTGCTAACTTGGGCAAATGCTTGCATATAGAACTCTTTTCTTTTGGAATAGTTATGAATGAAATCCTGACAATGCTTCTTCATACTTTTCTTTAGAACTCATTGGGTTTTGGTGTTTTGTTCTGTTTCTTACACAAAGTGGCAGGTATTGTAAGAATATTAATATTTAATAGGAATTTCATCTGAAGACTATCAACAGATGTTTTCCAGAAACTAAGCTTTATGGACCAACAGCCCTGCTTTGGTAATAAATAAACAAACCCCAAAATCACTGATAATACAAAAAATACAAATTTAAGCTGTAAATGTAGCGAGCACAAAACAGATTCAGTTTTGTAGAAGATACACTATGGATAGAAATGGTGCTTTTACACTTAACATGCTGCTGTTTGGTTTTGTAACTAAAGCTGTGTTGCAGCTATTGTATGAAATACAATGCAGGCAAATAGTAGAAATACAATGCAGTAACAATTACTTTGGGTTAGAAACATTTAAATCACTCAGATTTCAGAATCTGACAAGCTTTAACTTCAAACTGAAGTTAAAGAATAGTATTCAACATGTTTTATCTAAAGCCAGTTAGGTTACTCAATGATATTTGGTATATATCAATAACAACAGGATTTTATTTGATGTTTCCTTGATACAAATTTTTGCTTTAAAATGAAACATCAAATGAGACACACTCAAATACAAAGCGTTTCTTCCAGGTAATAGCTGAAGAAGGTGCATTTGCCTATAGGAAAACCAACATAGGTACGTAAGGCACCCACAGAGGAAACTGGGAATGTGCAGCAAACTTTCACATGTAGCTGCAGGGTCTGGTCCTTCACCTATTCAAGGGCCTAAAGGTTTAAGCCACAACTGCATAAGAATCCCACATCTACAGGAATAAGGCAATTTGTGGGAGCTGCACACTGGCAGCGTCAGATCTTTGAAGCCTCAGCTCCAGAGGAGCAAGTGTTCTGCTCTTCTTACTCAACCATTTGCTCACATGGACAACATTCACCTTGTTTGCAGATGAATTTGTAAGGCTAAGTTGTATGAGCAGCAAATCCCATGGACAATGCTTAAGCAAAGCGTTTGAGAAGCTCCCTCAAATGAACCATGTTTTACAGACACACTACTGTAGTAGCAGGGGCCACCTTCCAACTCACGCCCTTCCAGTCTTCCAAGGAAAATGAAAGAACCTTTGTACATCATATTAGGACTAGGGAGAGAAGGGGAAGCACAACAGCTCCTGCTGCAATAGGAAATCCACTTTTCTAATTATATAAAAGGTCATCTTTGCATTCAAAGGAACTAGTAGGAAAATTTTTTTGTACATTTTCTTTATGATCACATGGTGGAGCTAGGACATAAACACACACTCTCCCTCAGTGACAAAATCAAGCTTTTGTATGCCCCAAACCATAGAAAGTTTGTTTCCTTCTTAATAAGAAGGAAAAATAATCTCTGACAAACTAATTCACACTTTATAGATCCTTTTCCCTGAATAATGCTCTTACGGGAAAAGTGAAACACAAGAGCTTCCAAAACAAAGATGAAAAAACAGACCTGACAGAATTTAAAGCAGCTTATTACTCGCCTGGCTTTTTATATAATCTTGAATTTGCTGCAGGTTCCAAGATAGATGATACTTTATCGTAAAAGTGTATTAAAAAATAAAAGGATAAGCTAACAATTTGTCTTCCCACCAATTACTATAAGCAACTTTGGATTTTTGTTGGGACGTTTACTAAGGCAAAGTAAACATTAGCCTATTGTGTGCTTAGCGTTAATTAAAAAACATTACTAACTTGCTCACCTTTCTTGACACGGAATGGTTATTTGATGCTCTGAGGCGCTCTTTTCAAGTTGACAATAAATCATGCATGTTGAGCAATCCACTTACAAATAGCTTAAGTAATGATCAATATATTAAAATTATTTCACTGTTACCTTAACTTTAATCGTGAAAGTACCACTCTATACATGTGACTTGCAGGAAAATTCCTTCTACGTCCAATCGGCAGTATAATAGGATGAACAGCTCCTACAACATAACCTTTGCTGTAATATTCTTCCACCTTAGATGCTATATCCAACACAGAACTGATCTTGATAACTTCTGGATTCGAGAAAGCTAAAAGCATTGAAAGCACAAGAGAAGCATGTTATACTGTGTATGTTCATATACTTTTTTGCGAATTCCTTTTATATAAAAACATAAAAAGTCTATCCCAAGGCATTTACTGAAAAGCTACAGTTCTGTTTATACAAGAAAAAGCAGATTCACAGCTGATTCAACAGTATTCAACTAGTTGAGTATGTATTTTGACAATTTAATACGATCTATTTTTAATCTATCTGGCAACACTTTCTGCTGGATCTAGCTTTGACGAGCTAATTTAAGAGTTGCATCGACATCTAAACACACAATAGGTCTGAACTTAAAGCAACTATTTTGTCTAGCCAAAGCCTTAAACATAGTGAAGCAGTATCCTTCAACCTTAGTGAGGTAAATTCCTGTACCAATTGTTCTAGACTTAAATACTTTTTTCGGATCCCTTTGAAGCGATCTTGGAATTGTAGGTTGAAATTTTAACATAGTCCCAATTCCTTTTTCCAGTAGACCTAAGTATATGTCACCTAAGTAAGCTACGTTGTGTCACTGATTCCTAAGGAGGATCGCTCTGAGTGTGCGCAAGTATTTCCAATCAACAGGCAACAGCTAGGTACTACACAGCTGTTGGGGGAAACTACAGAGGTAAAGGGAAAGCTTTTTGGAGAATCTTTTTCAGTGATCTGATCTACAGCTTTTGCACAGAGAAGAGGAGAATTCCTCACTGGTAATAGATGATATATTCTGCCACAGTAAATCTGGTGGGCAGGATTTCTTGTTCCTCTCAGCTCCAACTGGAATGATAGATGCTCTCAGACCCTCCACAAAGCAGGACATCAATACTCATATACAGACAGTTAACTGAAGAGTTGATTTTGCAGATATAAACTCTTACAAGACAGCTTGGCTTGGAATTAGATAATCTCTTATCAGTGACTGGTGATGCAAGTGATGTACTTTTTTGTGTTCTGATGGGTCCCTCTCTTTGCAAGACTTTCAGTGCATTAAGACCAGCATTGAACTGTATTAAAGGATGCCTCAATTGAAATTAAGTGACCTCACAACACTGAGATACAAGCATTTCCATGTGCTGCTTTAAACACTCCTTTTCAAACCAGGCAATAAACTACATACACAATTCTCTTTTGATCCTGTATTTAAGTTATATAAAAATGATAAAAAGAAAAAAGAACAGATAAATGTAATGACATTAAGTCTCACTCACCATTTCGTAAATGTATTCCTTAAAAGTTAATTTCACGTTCTTACTCTTATCTACCTGCCTTATATTGTAGCTGGGCAATAGCAAGAAATGTAAGGACTTTATCGAAGACACAGCAAGTCAAAGTCTACCTACCCTACTGGTTTAAAGTATCATAAACCAGATACTTGAATCTTTGGTTTGCTTAAATCTTCTATTCTAATAAACTGAATTGGAATTCTGCTGGTTCATGAGTGATGTGTTCTGTAAAACATCAATATCTATACTGCTCTCCCACAGTAAAATGGGGGTAATACTGATTACATCTACATTATGGAGGGCTTTTTAAAAAAACAAAACAAAAACCAACCACAAAAATGTCCAGAAACTAATGTTTTACAACACTCAAATGCTTTTAAATACCAACTTTTACTAAAGGGAAAAAAGGAATGGAGGCCTACTTTGCTTGTCACTGTAAAAGTCTTCACAGTTCAGAAAAGCTATCAACAGAAAACAGGATAATGTGTCCTGTGGGAAATGCACACTATCAAAAAGTATCACTAACATATACATTGGTGGTTTATGGCTGACAACTAGCGAACTCAGCCTACTAATGTAAACTCTGCCATGCTCAGTCACAGGCACTGGGCTGTTCCAATTTCTTGTGCTACCTTGCCTTTTTTTAAAGCAGACAGTACATCACAGCCCTCCCTCTCACAGACAGATGATATTTTGCCCACAGTGTTAACACCTCCACCCCACGATCCCACTCATCGTAAACCCAGGAGACTTTAAATATGTACTGATGAAGTTACAGTTCACAAGCTAAAAATGCAGGGATGTATGCAACGCGACCATCACTTCACTGATTCTGCAAGTGTTCCATTTTTTCATTAAGAAAGTTTCCTTCCTGATGTGCTGTCAAGAGACAGGTAAAATACTTTTACAAATAACAGAGCTACAGCTAACTTGCTAGCTGTATAGTAAACTTCAGATGCATGGTATTGAAGATGATGACAAAACAGCTACTTCATACATATTCATATTGCTATTCAGAGTGACAAGAAATTCACAGCATGTCATTTTCACGGACTGCATCAGTATTCCTTCTTTTCCCCAAAAGGAGAGCTGTGGAAAAGGCATAAGCATTCTGCTTGAGTATTTAAACTATCCCTACTTCACAGTTAAACTCAAAAAATAACAGCTGTTTTTGTAACTGAGATATGCCTCATGATTGAGACAGTAGAATTTACAATCCTTGACAAACATTAAATTTACACCTCAGTGTCCACTACTCCCTTTCTTTTGTACTATTCAATCCCACCTAAATAAAAGACTGGCTGTAATTTTCTTGCTTGGTATTCTCCTGATGCAGAACCACCTCCATTGGAATTCAACACTGATTTTTACACTAGGGGTGAGAGTATTTTGGGGAGCAGTAGGGGAGATGCCAAGGTACAATACACTGCTGGTAACTAGTTAAGATGCAAAGGGACTCCAGTCAGCGAATTTAAGAGTACAGCATGGTTGACCTAATCTGCGTCATGGTTTGGGAGAAGATCACGAACTCCTGAAAGTCTTCTCAGAAGGCTCATTTTGACTTCACATTGCATAAATCTGATGAAGCAAAGAATAAGGCATATTAAATTGAAATAATGCATTTATGCTATCTATAGTTTTACCTTAATGCAGGACATAGCTTACTATAGGATCTTATAAAGGAGACTAAGTGCATATTTTCTGTTTTAATTGGTGCCAGATTAAGTGGTAACAAGTCACTCAGGCAGACAAGAATCTCAGATGTTGGGGAAGGTCCTGCTATGGACATCAGCAGAGTGCCATGAAGACAGAACACAACTTGACAGCAGAGTGAAAACTAACTTTGGTCTGAAGTGATAAAAGGCTCTCACTTCTGTTTCATTTAGCCAAAGGATATCCAAGTAGTAACAAGTATGTGAGCGAGTTGATTGGGCCAGAAAGAAAAAAAAAGAAAAAAGCTAAACATATTCCTCACAGTACTTTAGCCAATCTCCATGTTTCACAAGCAAACAGAATATTAGGCAACTATCTGAAACTGACCTGTTATTTAGCATTCATAATTCCACAGTAAGTCACTGAAACGAAGCACTTCTGAGTATCAGACTAAACAGGAGAAAAATGAATCTTTACTGCTGTACTGACAGGTTAAAATTGAGATGCACCTTTATTTGCACTTGTCTGATGTGCTTTTTCTTCAAAGTCACAACCTTCTTTACAATAAACCCTTTACACAACACTTCTAGAAGCTCATTACTTTAAACCACATCAAGACTATCCAGAACACAGGCTACTTAAGAATACTAAAAGCTCTTCAGTCTCAAAAAAGAGTAAATTTTAGTACCCTATTATTAATAAATCAGTAGGTAACTCATGTCTGCATTAGGCAGCCTAGCTTTATTTCCAGTGTGTTACCACTACTACTTACTGAACAGAGTTTTGTTTCATCAAAAAGAACAAGCCAGTGAGAAACTCTGTGTAAACAGAACAACAAATAGTTGAATGTCAAGTACTGTAACTCAGTAGAATGTGACTTGTTAGAATCTTGCAATTTTTCAATGAACAGAGTGATGTATTTAAAAAAAAATATGATAGTCCTTTCATTTAGAGTTAAAACTAACTAGAGGCCAAGTTTTGTTTATTAAAAAGTTCCTGAAAACATTGCAAGACCTGCAGTTGCATTTTCTCCCTTTATAAAACCCTTCTAGCAAACGCATTTACTTCACTTCCCTGTTATTAAGAATTTCCAGTAGATCATAGTAACTTGCATTTTATGGCAACCCAAAGTCACTGGAAAATTGAGCTGTCTGTTCTCAGGGGGCAGCCATCTGGACTTGTTTACGTTTTCAACTTTGTGGAACAGGGAGTTGCTCTGTTAGAGACGGGACACCCTCGGGAAGGAAGTATCCCACAGAGCACTGTCTGCCTCTAGCTATGCATACAAATTTTGTTTCATTTTGGTCACGATTTCAAAAGACTATTCAACAACTACAAGTATAGCATTTGGAAAAAAATAGTAAGATGGAACTGTAAGACTCTTACTAAAATATCTACCAAGAGACTGGGGTAGGCGTAAGAGAAGAAACTACTCCTGGTACACAACTAAGAAAGACTTACTTCTGCATAAAGTAACAAGGACAATGACAGCCTGTTTTCAGAAGTTGAACGCATTTAATAAAATTGTTGTTCAATTAATGCTCAGGCACAGTGTATTTTCTGAACCATCACACTGAATTCAAACAACCATTATTCAAAGTGAGTATGGATGGCAGTATCTGACTCACAGGAAACCAGGAAAATCCCTAATAAGAGTTTTTAGCCAGCTTCCTTAACAAGGACAGTTGTGTAATTTGGAGGGTTTGGCTGTTAAAAATACTTCAGTAGTTTCCACTGTAATTTTATCTAAGTGGGAACCTTCGTCATGATTTGAGTTTCAAAATAAAAGTCTTATGTTTTGACTAGCTTTGATAAAAGTATCTGAGATTTACTGTAAGTCAAACAAGGCAGAACTAAGTTAAATCTTATTCCTTGCTTTCCCAGAATAATAAAGACATAACATAAAAAGATACCTTCTAAAGTAAAATCCAGCAACACATATTCATAAGCAGAATCAGTCTTTGTTTCAACTTGTGGTCTCTTCAATGTAGAAAAGATTTTTCCAGGGCTGCTATCATCTGGGTCTTCCAGCTTTCTCAGTCCGCACCCCATGGCAAGATCTGCAAATGATTAAATCTCACAGGAAAAGGTGGGGGGAGCAGCAAGATCTGTCGCTCTCACTGGAGGAAAAAAAAGTAACCAAATAATTCCCGTTGATTTTGTTTTCTATTAGCCGTAAATCCAAACACAGAAAAAGTCCAGTTCCCAGTTTGAAAAGTGAAGGTAGTTTCCATTCATTTTTTTATATAGAAACAGTAAGCCCGCAATGATTTCAAGCTACAAACTTGAAGAGTAGGCTTGATTTTGCAGCAACGTTAGAGCTGTAACAAACTAGCAGAGATTTTCCATGCCACGTCAATTTACAGCCAGCCCCCTATCAGTGCTCTCTTGCAGAGGACACCAATAGTGCTTTGTTTGTCCTTCTAGACTGGCTGGGTTAGGGGGGGCTACAGGGGGGGAGAAGAACTGGAAAAGAAAGTTACAGAGAAACTTGTCTGCAATTACTTACCTCCAGAAGTTCTACTCGACTGCAGTAGCGAGTCAGAGGGGAAAAAAGCAAGTTAGTCAGAATGAAAGAATGAGAAAAGAGCCTCAACATGGTTGGAGACGAAAATCATTTCCAGAAAGGAAGTCAGCTTCAAGAGGAAATTGCTTCTGGCATCTCAAAGGGTAGAAAAGTAAATGAAAAGCAGTTTAGTCCTTATTTTAGATTTCAGCGTTTGGTTCCTATTTCCTTTCTACAGGAATTTTATTCTGTAGGAAAAATAACCATGAACAATAGTATAATATATTGTAATAATGTAAAAATACAAATAAGCATTACATTGCTAAAAACAACTTACATAAATCGTTTTGACAAACAACAGCAGAAAAAGACAATTTCCTCATTTCCAATCCGAAAGAATTTTTTAATGTTATATATGAATATAGTTACAAGACTTTGTTCCTCATTTTTCATGGGTGTTGAACTGAAATCCTCCTCTCCTCTGTTGGGCTGACGTCAGTTGGTACAGCCACAGACTTTCAACACTGTTTACTAAGTATATTTTTCTTTAAGTCCTGAAAATTTAGTATAATTAAAGGCCTCTCTTTACACTTTGATTAACTACTGCAAGTCACTTGTAACCATATTACACTTGATGCAGACCATGATAATGCATGGGAAAAAAAGGAACGGTGATAAAGCTCAGTTACTGCTGGGGTGGGTGGTGAGAAAATTGACTTTTTTGTTTTTAGACTGCATCTAGAGGAATTAAGAGTCATCTAGACAAAACTAGAGATTTGTAATACCATTTTTGAAAGGAACTGCACATTTGAATTTAAGAAACTTTTTACTTTTTTTACTGAAGAATACTAATCTCTATAACTGATCACTACAAGTTAGGCATTAGCCATTTGTGGTTTTCTTCCTTTTCCACTGCAAGCTGAATGACCTAATTTTAAGTAGCTTACCAGAAATGGTAAGTCTACAGACTATTCCCCCTTTGAAATCCACATTGTAGTTTAAACTTGGGAAGAACTTAACATCACTGGGTGCAAAGCCTAGGACTGAAGTCACAATCACTGAACGCAATCTAAAGCAAGCTCCCAGGTGTTAAAACCAAGAAGAAATCCCTCAGTGTTGTCTCCTTGATTAAAACCTAGGAAGTCATCCCAAATAAGCAAAATCCTCCAGTTTCCTGCATGTCTGCTTAGACAGAAATCACTCTCAATCACAATTTTTTTTCTTCAGTAAAGTTCACCCCCAAATTGTTGCTATATCAGACATACATGTAAGCTGTCCACTCAAACTTGAGTCCTGCTGCTTCATTCCACACAGTCCTTAAGATCCACTGTAATCACTTGTATAAAGCCACGGCATGACTAAGACAGCTGCAAGTAAATCAACTTTTTGCAGCACTAGTCCAGTTGCCAGTTGGTTGGGTTTTTTTTGTTTTTAACTAAAGCTAGCTACATTTTTAATGAGGCCAGAACATTGTATTTTTAACTTTGAGACAAGGCTTAAATCGTATTTCAACCCTCTCACCAAGACAGGATTTCTCATAGAATCAACAAAGTCTTACGACACCAACACAGAAACACTTATGGATAAAAGCAATGGTCCTTATTTTGGCTAACCCTAGATTAGTCAAATAGTTGCAAGCTTCCAAGTCTCCAGTCAATAGTTGCCCCTGCAGACTCCAATCAGATCACCAGACTGAACCAGTGAAACGCAAGATCCCACATGCCAGAATAAACAAAACAAAAATGAGCTACAGCAGCATCCCTCACAGGAGTTCAAAACTTCTTCAAAGCACCTGAATGACTCAGGAGAAGATCAGATCATCAGGATCATCAGATTCCTGGATTTAAGAGCTGCTTAGGCAACTACCTGAATAGGTATAGTATCCTGTTGCAAATAAACTACCACACAGTCCACTTCCCATGACCCAAACTGCAAAGGCTCCAAGAACTGCTACCAGAGAACAGATCCCTAAAACTACACTGTGATTCACTGAGGTGTAGTAGTCACAGCAACCATCATTGAAAGAATTCACTGAAGCTTGATATAAATTGTAGACTTTTTAAAAGGCAAACAAAGATAGCAAAAAAATGGACCAATTAATCCAAGGGAAGTATGCTTCTGTGGAAGGCTTCCAGGATACCCCTACGGTTTTTATTCTGATGAAATGGAGAAATGATACAAGGATGGCAGAGGAGTAGCGCACCAACAGGAGTGTGTCCAGCACTGGACTAGTGCCTGTCTTCTGGCAGTGCAGGATGAGAGGCAGCAGCAGTTCTGCACAGCTGTTTTGACCAGAAAGCAAGACAAGCCTGGCTCTCTACCCACACCTCAGGGTTGTTCCCCATCTCTTGCTCATTCTTCGTTCCTTGTTATCAGTGTCATGGGAAGTTTGAAAACATTTGTGTGGGAGGCATTTTTGTTTTTGTTACATTACTAAACTTAGTAAATGCAAGTACATCATCTGATGCTCGAAACTGATGTTTTGAAATAGATCTTCTGTTCTTGACTCCATGCTGAGCTGTTCACTAGTAATATTACTGACATCCAAGGTAGGCTGTGTCTATGGTGTTGGTGTATGTTCTTTTTTCAAGTAATTTAAGCTTCCTGTTAATTAAAATAATAAAGAAAATTATGAAAACAGTGCAGGTACACAGATTTTCCTTGTCTGTGTATGCACAATGCAAAACAAAAAAAAGCCCAAAAAATGCTCAGGGAAATTAACTTTAAATATTTATTTTTTAATGGATACCAAAACTCCATAAAGATCATAAGCTACTGAACCTGCAACTCAGAAAGTCAGCTATACCTGTATCCAGAGCAAATAGTTCCTGAAAGACACCTCGCTTTCTTTTTGATTATGATACAGGCTAGTATGTTAAAAAGAAAAGAAATCATACTGCTTTAATGCTAACTTCAGAAAGCTCCAAAAGAAGCAATATTTTTATTTAAATTTTAAAATATATATCAAGTATGTGGTAAGGAGGACTAACATTTTTAATCAGCATAGCAATCGTGACAAATGACTCCTGCTCCATCACAATTTAGAACTGGCTGAAGTTTCTGAGAACAGAACATCTCACGCTTTCCAGCCTGTTACACCACCCAGTGGGACAGAAACGTTACTGGTGATATATCTGTAAGGTTATTCACTCATAACATTTTAACTGACAAGCTTACCTCAAATAAATTCACTATTACAAGCTGCACAGCCTTTGAAGATCCATTCCTATTCTTAAGGTTAAAAAAGAGTAGTGAGCATCAGAAATTTAAGTACCTCTAAAACGTACTAGTTACCTAAAGAATAAGTTGTTGCTATTTATAAGGATTTCACTAGAACCAAAACTCACTCAACTAAGAAGAAACAGAACTGATAACTCTTAGTTCCTCTGACAAAGTCTAAACATAAAATAGTATTTGGACCAAACATGTTTCCCACTTGGGGTAATAACCCATGTCTGTAGCTTACAGAGGCATGTAAGAGCATCACTTAAAAAATTAGCATTATTATCTGCTATAGATCAGTCCTCACTGAACACAGAACATTTTCAACAGAGGACAGGCACATTAGTAAGCTACAAGGGGGCAAATTACAAACACAAGCTAAATCAGATTTCTCCAGACCCTGAGGCTACCTGAACAGGTACAGGACTCAATGCATTAAAAAAATATCATCTCAAACTGCAATACTTCTGAACTTCACAGTTCCTCTCTGGACTTCTTTTTAGGCTTATTTCCTTTGTTTTATGACACAAAGCAAGCATAAAGGGCTTGCTCGGGAAATGATGATGACAAAAAGCAAAAAAAATTGTCAGAAAAGTTCTGAAATTCAGTTGTCAGGTATTTTTCACATTCCCATCCCCTGGAAGTATTACTGTAACTAAAACAAAACAATGACAGTTTGTTCTTTTTCTGTAGAACAATTTTATTAAAACATTTGTCCATACTCTGTCTAAAGATGTTAAGTAGCAGTATTCCATTCTGAGGGCTCCTCGGTTTGGCAACTTTTCATTTTTTTTGCATTGAAGGAACAATTTTGTGAATGTACAATCTTGTCAAAACCACATTAACTTGAGCAGGAAAGCCAGCTTTTCTGCAATAATATTTAATGTTCCAAAAAGAGATTACAACAATAGTTTTAATGACTGCAAAAGTATAGTTTAATGATAAAAGTTCATCAGTTCAATTTTTTGTATTTTTCTAAACCCATGTTGAAACTACTCAGTGATGCTACAATTAAGCAAAAGTTACAGTCCAAACAGTAGGTAGGGACGAATTTTAATTAAATTTTTAGTTTACCAACCCAGAACTTTACTATAAGTTAGAAACTACAGAAACTTGTGTATTATTGCTGTATTATAAGTAGTTTCAACAGAAAGAGCTTTTGATTTATAAAATCGTTAACAGTTCTCTAAAATGAGATTAAGTTTTTATCTAAGCACATCCACAGTATCTCACTTATCAAGGCTACAGTAAATAGATAATCTGCATCCGCAATACTGTATCAAATAACACAGCCATGTGATCAACTAAAATCAGGCATTCTAAAATGAAACTGGATGTTCTAGTTCATCTGATTAGAAACAACTGGAAATATTATGAACAGTATTCTGTTTACATTTAATGCACACACTTACATAGACTGCAGCTCCAGTGACAGAGGTATAAAGTGACCATGCAAGGCCCTCAAAATTACAGTTTCAATACTTTAAATTATTTGTCACTCAGTCTAAGGCGGCCACACAAGACCTACATTTCCCCATTACATCTTAGCTACATTACTAAACATAGTTAAAATGAGAGCTACATCTTACTGTTCTGCTTTCTGTTTCTATTTGGATTTTCTGCACAACAGCTGTAAGGGCTTGTGCAGAGGATTTGCACACGTGTATCAAGACACTGATTTTGGATCTTTAAAATACAGATTTAAACTGTGTATTTTTTTATTTAAATAGGAAACCTAAGAAAATTTTACACCAGTTGAATTGAAACTGCTATAGTACTTCAACATTAGAAAGCGACAAACATACCTTGCTGTAATTTTTACTGTAAAAAACTATTTTACACCCCCACAACTTCTCACATTTTGGAACTATATTAAACAAACAGTTGTGTGTTCTGCTAGTTTTTGCTCACTGTTGGAATCTGTTTACTCACTGACTTAATATTAGCTACTTTGAAAAATTAATTTCAGAATACAAAGAATTGCCATTTCATTACTATGAAAATTATAAAGAGTTTCTCAGGGATGATGAATGGACTTCTGATGCTTTAGATTAGAAGTAGCAAGAACCAAAAGTGTTAGTGAACTAGAGAATTCTACTTCATGCTAGAAAATGGTTCTTGATCAAACACAAAACTATAGGAGAGAGGTAAGTTTGGTAACTTTTCTGCCTGCCTACATGTTTTTATCCAGTGCTTTCTAATAGGGCATGTTATAACTAACACTTTGCCATATAAATGTAACATTAAATATACAATAGTTGCTAGAGATATTGTAAGGCTAGCTCAGTAGAAAACAAAAGATACCAGCAGGGACCATCCTATTAAATAGGGGGACTATGTATTTTAACCTTTGAGGAATCTGACTTTTACAAAACATAGAAGGAATCCTAGGGGGGAAGAGAAGTAAGGGGAATAAAAAAGAGAATTCTCTTCCTCTAGCTCAGGAGGCAGTAGCATTCCATCCCAACTCATGATACTGCCAAGGAGTTTAAAGTTTTGCACAGGCAACAGAAAAAGTCAAAGAAGCAAGGAGAAACTGTCAATGGTCTTGTAATGGTCAGAAGTTGATACTTGCCTTTTTCTACAGCTAAAATTATACTATAAACCCAAATTTATTGCTTCGCATATGAAAAAAAATGTCAGCCTCATATGAGGATAGTTATTAAACTAGTGGTCCCAAATTTATTAAAATAAGTTACTATACCCAAGCACTGCCACATAACTAAAACACTTCATAAAAAAAGTAGAGAATACAGATTGCAAAAAAAAAGACAAACTCTATTGGAATTGAAACAAAATGCACATAGATTTAAAAAACTAGATTGTAACCCACAGCACACAAATGCTGCCAGTATGTGGGAAAATGGCTTTTACTTTGTAACTAATGGATCTTAAGTTTATGTAATCCAGAAATTAAATGTTAAATTTTCCCTTTAATAAAAGTTTACTGGTTTTCAATTTATGTTAGCAACCAAAATATATACAGTAGACTGTGTATCAGAAATCACCATTTTGTCCTGTAACAACATTTTTATTAAGAAAGGAAGTGCAGGATAAAATCATGGTTTCATGTGTTTTTACCTGTCCGAACTACAAAATTTCATTTTATTTCTTTACAAAAAGGAGTGGTATTTTCACCTAGGCATTTTCAGGCAAATGTCAGAAGTTAGGAAGAACACATCCTCCACGTCAAAGGTATATGTTAACAAAGTAGATAGCTAAAATTCTGCTTTACAGGATCTGTAGAAGAAAGTGGTTTAAGAATTTTATCTTCCATTCTGTAATCTTTTCCAGGATGAAAATGGTGACTTCAGACTGGTTGTTTCAGACAGAATGCAACCTTGACACCTAAAGAGAGGGAAAAATGCTGTGTTGTTTCCTTAATTTCAAAGTATGCCCTATTAATTACATTAATAATGCTTCCATGAAAAAAATCAGTCTATTTTGATACTGCAGCTAGACAGACTTACTTCAAAAAAGGAAAATCAGATTTCTATTACATATGGGTGAAGCCAATAGTGGCAAAAAATACCTTCCTTTATTTACAAGTATGGAGTCTTAGAGCAAGTTCAGAATTAATTTATTAAAAAAATACCTATTTTCTTCACTGATCATATAGCACTATTAAATTATGTGAAGTTATTAAAGCAACTGTATCCTCTTTCTACCTGAATAAGGAAAATTTATTTTTATACTATGTTACAGTGCAAAACTACTTAACCAAATGTATTTTTTTTACTTTTGCATTCTCTGTAATGCAGATTAGAGCAATACATTACTATGGGAATTAATTATAATGCTTACAATTTTTCAGTAGTAAAACTCAAGTTGTAAAACTTGAGCTAAATAACTGATAGCTGTCCTGTTTGAAAACTAACAAACAGGCAATGGACTGTGATTAAGTCACTTGTCAGTGGGTGCCACTAGCTGCTGACAGGTACCCTCAGCTGCTTTGCTTCCCATTTGTTCAACTCCCATCTCTTTACTTAACCCATCTGAGTCCTTTCTTCCCATTTCTACTATGCCATATAACAGACTCAAACTATCATTGTTTTCTAACCTTAGCTCAGGCCTCTAGGTTTGGTTTTTTTTGTTAAGCTTAGTAATCTTTTCACCATCCCTTCTGGCTCTTTAATCTCAAGATTTTGGTTTCTTTCCATCATCTACTAGCTCCACATCATGTTGTACATCACTTTTCTAAATCTCTAGGTTCCATGGCCACCTAGTGCCTGTGTCCCTTCCCACTTCAACTTTCATCACATCAACCTTATAGGACTTCAGTCTCACTTTATTTCTCCTTCTTTAGTTTTGACTCCAATTAGAATATAGAGGACACACACACATTTTCTTCTCTCTATTGCCTGGTCCCAACAGAAAAGAACTCTGCTCAGTTTCACATTGGCAAGCTTCTAATATTTTTCAAAAGCCACATCTCAGAATAAATCACACAGACAAGAAGTCACACCTTAACAAATAGCAAGCCTCTGCTACAAATCACTGGGCTGTTCAAAGACTATCAAACAAGAAATGGACACAAATTTTAACATGTACGAAGCATGCATTCTTCCCAGCTTAATTTTATTAAAATACTTTTTTTAAAAAGAAAGTGCAAGCAATTAAAAGCAGCACCCTTTACACAGTAAAAAGCATGGTTAAGTACCTGCCAGAGTACAACTTCATGAATACAAACTGCTGTAAATCACACAAAATAGGAAGAAAAGGGGAGAAAGTTCACTTGTCAAAAAATGAATTAAAACAGTTCCTGAAAGAAGAAATATGTATTAAAATGCTGAAAACTGCCCCCCCTATTGAACAAAAATAATCCAAACACACACAGAACTTGAGAAGTTGAACTAGAAAGAAAACATGATGCAATTGCTATATACATGACTATTCCAGGAATGAATGACACTGAACATAAAAAGTTTGCTTTATATAAGAAAATTATTAGGAAATTTAGAAACATGCAGGAAGCAGCTAAGTAATATTGTAGACTATGCTAAATTCTATCTGAGCATGTTTTATTATTTACTAAACAAGAGACCCAAAGCTTCACAGCAGTCAGCTGCTAGCTTGTATGCTGAAGATGGACCTCAGCCACGTGGAAAGAAGGACTGGACAAGAAAATCAGTACAGGTAGACTAGAGCTGCTCCAATGGCTTAATAGTGAATGCTTTACTGGACAGGCAGTATGGGAGTGAGAACATAAAGCTCAGAGAAATAAAAAACCCGCTGAACTGGAATAAGAACAAATTACTAGAATAGAAGGAGATTGTAAAAAGACCATAGAAGGAAACAATGCGGGGAAAAAAGCATGCCATCTGCACCTATGTTAACCTAAAAATAACAAATGTGTTTTTGGTGGAGTTTAGAATATCCCTTTTACAGGCAATAAACCTTGCTACAGCTGGTGACAAGCCTCTTGTTAATCATACATGATGACAACTAGAAGTTTAGATTCAAGTTTTGAGACTAAGGTAACTTTGAACAAAAGCTTTCTCTCAATTTCAGTGCATGTATAAATGAAAAGAATACTTACCTATACAGAAAATGTGTGGTAGCGTTCAATTTTTTTGTTCCAGGTGGGGTATCATACAATAGCACACAGTACTAGCCTAAAAACTTTTCCCCAAAACTATTACAGCTAGACTTCCCCTTATCAAAACCACAATTTACATACAGGTACATGCATGTGCATATACACAAACACATTGATGTTTATGTGTATTATGCACACACAGAACACAAATTTTACCTTATTACTCCTAACTGCAGAAAAAAATGGAGTGCTCTAAGTTCAGTTAAATTTAAAGAACATTCACTACCAAAAGGGCTAAGGTGTTCGCATTATGCACTATTACTATCTGAATGTGTACATACATGAAATATATTACAAATGAATACCCTGAATTCTGTTTTGACAAAGGAAGATTCTCCTCCACCTTTTGAGTTAACAGCACTATGACTGCTGCAAATACACTGGAGACTGAAGATTCTTTCCTTGAGCATTTCCAACCTTTCTAAAAGGCATTTTCTTAAAGTAAAAAATGCAATTTTAGAGCTATCAAAAAAGATCATGAGGAATAGAGAACAAACTAGTGACAAAAACCAAACATGCAAAAAAAAAATCTGAAAATCAGAATACATTTCTATCATTGACAGGTTCTTATTGTTAGAAAACTCCGTTAATAACTGGCTTTTCAGAAAAAGTCAAATACTTACTACCTTTGTATACCTTTGTATGGTCTTCTGCGCCTTTCCAAAAGGCTTCTGAAGAAAAGGGTAAGCTTAAAAAAAGCACTATAGCTCTGCACTCCAATCCAGCGTACAGTCCTTTTAGGTTCTAAGAATCAGTTTATGGAAGACTGTCAGACTTTGTCAGCTAAAACTAACTAGTCTATTGTGCAGACAGGAGTGAACAGTTTACACAACTTAAGACTGATTTACCTTCCTCTGCCCCTAAAGCTAAATGTCCAAACTCAAATAAAAGAGAACACCTCCCTTCCTGCAAGGACCTAAAAAGTCTTCTGTGATAAGAGACTCTGCATGATCCTATGCTGTTGGCCAAAACATTCTGTTGGATGGGAATAGCAAAAACTCTGACTGACCATAGAACCATGGCAATCCTGAACAAAAGCATGAAACAACACAACAAGCGCCATCCAACTACTCACCTCCATGCGCTAGAACCTTTTACACCTTTGTTCAGTTTATGTAGACTACAACTGTGTTGCTCAGTTCCCCAGGCCTCATGGGTCTCCCTCATACACACACAATATCCAATAAACCAGGCCAGTGCCTCAGAACTCAGGATAACAATCCAGCAAAACAGTTTTAACTTACAGGTAATTCTCCCCGGTCTGAAACCAGAGGACCAGAATTTCCATCTTCCCCTCAAGTTTCTGCCGTTACTATAGACTACACCAATCTTAGTACCAAACACAGTATCATACCTGTCCTCCAGCAGCATTCAAACATGTATCTCCATATTAGAGGATGCCTGAAGCATTGAAACACTGCATGAGATCCAGCAGAGATGGAAAAAAAAATCATGCTTCCTAAAAAAGTGTCACCTGGCAGCCTTTGAGAATGAACATCAGCCTTATCTATTTGTGTAGATGTGAAGATGAAATCACTTTCACATGTTCATGAACAAAACATGTTATAATCCCCAAAAGACAAACACCTTCAAGTAAATACAAAGGATCATTACCAGACATGATCAAGGGGAGGGGATTAGTATTTTTATTCAAACCTAATCTTAAATATCAAATGTGGATTTAAAAAAATTGTAGTTGGAAATTGGTGAATGTTTTAGTACAAAATTTTTAATATTCTTAAATGAAAATTAGAATAGAAGCTCTGTCAACAAAATGCTGTTTAAGTGGTGAAATAGAGACAAGGAAAAATAAAATAGAGAATTGCCAGAACTGAACCTTCCTTAACTGTTAAATGGCTTACATGACTAAATATCTCTTTTTATAAATCCACAACAGCAGTGGAAACACTGGCTTAGAAATTTGTGATTTTCTTCAATAAAGAGTTCATCCACTTTGTTTGCTCGCCCTTGTGACTTCATTAAAATACGACTGCAATGCACACTGTTTTGAGCTGCACTTGACAGCTGTGTAAGTCTACAGCTGCCAAAAATATCTGAATACTGGCTGTACCCATCCTGCTCTCACTGTATGACTTACAGCTCCTACTATAAAGCATATGTTTATTCTGATGCAATTCCTAATGCAGTGAAGGCAATTAGCAAATTACCTTCAAGGCAAGGTCCTTATCTTAGGCATCTGCTCTCTCTTATGTGGCCACTACTTCAAGTAGCAGAGATGCATTTGTTGGGATACTTTAACAAGGCTACAGCCAGCAGGCAGTGTTTTTATGCAGCTGGGGAACAGGTGGTAATGACACAACCACTTGCTTAACACATAGCAGTCTGCTGTCAACATTTGCTCTTTTTTTCCATCAAGTGCTCAGCCACAGTGAGAGACACAATACAAGATGATCATATTACACATGAAATATATTAAAAAATTTAAGTGGGTACGTGAAAAGGTAAGGTGAAGTGTGAAAAGAAAGAATCATGTTCCAGAATTACTAATTACTACTAAATTAATCCAATTAAAGAAATAAAAATGAAAACCTGTCAAAAACCATTTTGCATCATCTTGTAATGAACAGAGTTACCAGAATTCAGCAAGTCTTTGTACGGGCTTAACTATACGCATGAATCTGCTTAAGACTTGAACAGAGCAGAGTTTCAATTCTGGGTAACAGAAGATTGAGAAAATGAGCAAGAAATACAATGAAGGAATGGACAGGATTAGCAATCTCATGCTCGGTTTTGTCAAGTTTAAATCTGCACTGCTAACACAAGTCTTACTTTTCTATCCTATCCCAAACATCTTGTGTAAGTACAAGAGTTTGTACAGTTGCTTGTCAAACTGGTCAGAGGAACTGATCCAAGTTTAAGTTAGCTCTTTTTGGATGGTGGGAGTTGGGCTTCAGCTTTAACTACATCAGTTCCCTGACATCACCTCACAAAAACCTCTACCAGCACAGGAAATGGGTGGTGTGTGAATTGTTGGGTTATGCCAGCTTTGGCTGTATGTGAAATTACTTCTAAAGCTATGAATAAACAGAAAATTTTATATAAGGAGGTAAGTGACAGTTCGAATTTGCAGCTGGTTTTACCATGCACACACATTCTACTGTAAATTAACACAATATCACTTATCACAGAATAAGCTACCTTTGCTATAAGGTAAAGCATGGTACTGTGGCAGTTACTGTAAAAAAGAAAGCTATCTGCTTCTAGATCTACCTTGTAATTTACTTTATACTGTTTTGTTCATATAGCCTTGGTCCTAGGAAAGGTAGTAAAAGTTCCAGGTGAAAAAGCTTGTTTCTCTATTTGACACAGTAAGTACTCACTTTTTGATTCTTTTTGAGACTACTATTGCCATTTTAACAGTGTCTTCATACCCTGTTAGAAAACTGAATATAAACTGGATATTATTATATCACTGTGTTACATTACCTCCCTTTTAAGTATTTCTTAAACATGAATAATTCAGGATTAGTAATCTCAAATTCATATTCAGCTTCTATATTTTTTATTGAAGTACTTGCATTTTATTCCAAGGCAACACTTAATGCTACATCCCCCTCTACTGGAAATAGATACTTTTATACAATAGTCCGGAAAAAAGGTTCTTCTCTTAAAAGAAATGCAAACTAAATGAAAAAAAAAATACATATAAAGGACAGCTTTAACATGGCTTTGATTCATTTTTAGTCTGTCATTTGAAGTTGAGTAAGCATCTTTCACAGAAGAGTAAGTGCTGCAGTATCAAGCAAAACTACTCATACATAGCTTTAGTACTTTGTTATCAGGCAAATCTGGCCAAGTCTAGTTTAGACATTATTTCATATGTTGTTAACAACCTTATTAATTGCAGCAAAAGGACCTTAAACTGGGACCCAGAAAGCCACAACAACTTGTGCCAGGTAACATGGAAGAACCCCATTTTAGAATGGCCATTCAAAGTCAGAACTGCACAGAAAGACACTCACAGGTAGCCAACCAGGACAGTTTTTCACGCTCCATGTTCCGAAACCCCACTTCACCACAGTGTGAGGTGCTTATCTAAGGCTACAAGTACTGAATTTAACTTCAAGATCCAGAGACAAGGATTTATAACCATCATTTCAAAGAACGGAATGAGGTTCATAATTTTCTCTTAATACACCTTTCATTTGCACTTTTGTGTATCATGTTTTAAAATAACTAGTCATGTTTATTTTTTTTTAGTTTCCCCAAATAGTTCCAAAATAAGTAATACCTACGTCCTCTGTAACAAAGCCTCAAAAGAAAGGACAAAATTCAAAAATCTCATTTCCCTGCAATGCTTCTGTTTTCTCTATTCATTAATAAAATACTTTCATCCCCGACCCTCTTCTCTTACTGTCCCTCTTCAAGAAAGGGGACAGTAAGACTACTGTTCTTACTTTAACTATCTTACTTGGATACTCACAGGTGCAGGCATGACTATGGCACTCTGAGCAAAAGGCTGGTGAGGTAGTGCTTGAACTCCAGGATCAGAAAATAACTGGTTTAAAAAAAAAGTAAAAAAATACAAGAAAATTAGGAGAAAGTTTGGTTCAGTTTTGTTTTTGAAACCTTTCACATGAAGTTAGATTCCTTAAAACTTCAAATTGTGTGCTATGTTTATCTGAACTAATGACTCGTTAAAAAACAAAATTTGAATATTTAAATCTACGTGCCAAAGTCTGGAAAATTTAGTTTAGTGTCAAAAAGCACTTTCCTGAACAGAAGTAGCATGCTTCTCTACTACAAATTCATTTCACTCAACTCTAATCGGAACAGTATTTAAACGTGAAGATTAGCATATTGAAATGTAATTACCAACATTATCACACTTAAAGATATTTGCATACAAATAATACACAGGCTTTTCTTCGAATTTTACACCACCTTCTGAATTTTCACATACCGCTTGCTTCTTTTTAACATCAACAAATCATTCACTTGTGAACTGGAAACAGGTTACATCCAAACATTCCTTAACTAATTTCATCATTTTTATTTTGTGCTCACAAATTTTAAGTTTTTATGTATAAATTGATATCTGATTTATGAAATACAAAAAGTAAAATAGTAACATTGATAAAATTCTTGATTACACAATAAATACTGAGATTTATGAACTTTGGTTTTTGGGTTTTTCTTTTCTTTTTTAAAAGTCTTGTATTAATCGAGACCTTTGTAGGAAAATTAAATTACTTATGTCAGAATTTCCCACTTCAGATGTTTGAAATACCAGCTTTTGAACTGCTCTTGTAACAATAAAACTCTTCAACTTTTGTAAAAATACTTGGTTACTGTTCTAGTTTGCCATTTATTTTGGCATCCCTGTTACCAAGGAATAAATTATCAAATAGGAAATGTACCAATCATAATACATTTTAAATGGCATATTAAGTTCAATTCCAAAGAAATAACCCTATTGAACATTAAGAATCTCCTAAAACAACATTAGAAATGCTATCAATATAGAAGCAAAAAAATCATAAAGAGAAAAGTTTTAGTGATTTAACTACTCTTAATTCATTCTGGTCATCAGAAGATTTAGAAACTATCTTCTACTCTTGCAGAAAAACAATTACTTCAGGAAACTTATGGCTTGGGTAGACTAATCAAATATTCTGAAGAGTCTGACTAATTTTATTTAAATATTATTTTCAAAGAAATTGATTAGTGTTTATACTGCTGTCTGCCATATACTTGTGACCATCTAAGATACATCAGAATCAAGGCATCCTTCTACAAAACTGGAAGAGATATTCTAACTTGAGTACAACTGAAACCATTTAACAGCAGGATCATGGGGTAAGCACAGGGAACAGTTGACTTAAGTGCTCTGAACTGCCTGTGCTTAAACAAACGATTATGGTTTTCAATTGCAGATAAACACTTCAATTTTAAGTAAAATTTTTTATAAGAATACCTCAGGAACTGCAGCTTCCACTAGAAGAGGAAGAGGTGGTAAACATCCACTTTCCTGTGTAACTCCTATTGGCTGATAAATTACTTCAGATGGTTGCACATACAAAACCGAAGGTGGATAGGGATGAGACTGAAAAAACCCACATTATTTAGGTAAGTTATATCCTCTATGCACTATAAATACTAGAGCTTATTTTACAGCCATCTTTGCTATGTTTAAACAAAGATAAAGCTTTAAAAGAAAGCTTTAATTGATCTTTAATAACCTAAAGAAACTAAGTGAGGGTGAAGTGGGTAGAAAGGCCAGCCAGTAGGATAAAACAAAGATGTCCTTCAATCACTTCTCATCACTGGTCTCTATTTGGACATGAAACCGTTGACCACAACTCCGAGTTGAGCTGTGAACAGTGGAAAATTTCCCTGTTCTATAGTCATACCATACCTTTAAACTAGATGCAAACTAACGGTAAAATGCTTCAACTATGAACTGTATTTACCTGTGGAACAGACCACTGCCACTGACTTGGGAGACACTGTGTTGGTGCCTAAATTCAAACAAAGAGTTATTACTTATGTGATTAAGAACATATGCATACACACAGTAGAATTCCCAATGCACTAGAATCAAAACCATCTCAAATCTATAATAAATTCTTAATTAAAAAGACAAAATATTATTTTTCATAAGCCCCCAAATAATTCAGGAACAGAGTTTTGTCTGCTTCCACCCAGTCTCTGCCTTGGGCATTTCATAAGCTCCTAAAATACTGAATCATCTAAGCAGTATGCCTAGTTAGAAAAATGGAAGATATAAAATCCAGTTAACTTTCCAATACACATTAAAAACACAGACATGCTGCATAAATCCAGTAGTGGGTTCCAAAGACTGTTAGGCAAGTGGAGAACAGACATATCAGGATGCTGAGAATTGAGCTTGTTCAACCTTGAGAAGGATAAACGTGGGAGGGGATAATTACTGCTGAATACAACTACCTAATGGGATAAATACAAGTGAGCCAGGTTCTCAGAGGTGTTCAGAGCACAAGAGTCAATGGACACAAGCTGGAACATTGAAAATTCTAGCTAGTTATAAAGGGAAAAAAAGTCTTTTACCATGAGAAGAGTCAAATATTGGAAGACACTGTCCAGAAAGGTTGTAGAATCTCCATCACTGAAGGTATTTAAAACTCAACTGGACAAGTTCCTGAGAAACCTGATCTAATCAGCCCTGCTTTGAGCAGGAGTTTGGCTTAGATGACAAAAGTTAAGGATGGTACTAAACCAGCTGCCTAGCAACACCAAAGAAAATTTTAATATATTACATTTCCATTTAGTTACATAAGGCAGAATAAATCATATTCTAGTGAAGAGAAAGCCTTCAATGAAATTAAAATCTGTTTTATATGACTATTTTGAATGGTCTTTTTATTTAGTAAGAATAAAGACCTGGGACAACAGTGCTACAAATAAAACTGCATGGCTGGAAAGAATACTGATGGCCCGAAACCCATTTGCAAACACATACCTGATAATGGTATGTAGGAGACTGACAAATCGGTTGAGCTACCACCATAGGTGAACTGGAAACAGAGCACAACTTGAAAAGAAAAAAGTTCTAAGTCTTTATGCAGCAATTTCATAAGTTGCCACTCCTATTAAGAACAGTTCTGAAGCACTAAAATGCTGAACCACCTCCCCTCCCTTTTGAAAACAGATTTATCAAGTTATAATTTACACTTAAACCACCATTTCTAAGGGTCTACATTAAAGATGAAACAAAACTCATTGTCATATTTACTTAGTCATCTCCAGAAAGCACTAGGCCATCACTATCTAGTGATGTTAAAGTCATTGACTCTCCTGACCACAGGTACATTTTTGTTAACATTTAGGGCAATCTAAGTTACCACTGATTTAACTCCTACCCTCTCCACAGCCCCAACCCATCTTCCCTTTTCTATTCTCTTCCTCACACCAGACTCAGCATTCATCTGGATTTGGCAGTGAGCCAGTTTAGGGAGCTAAACCAGCTAGAAACCTGCCTGGGTTTTGTGGGCCCCAGCTTAGGGTCAGAGAAACACCAGTGAAAGAAGGTGGGGCAGAAATATATGACCATAGCAGAGGGCAACACAGCATTGTCAACCTCTAGTTCTGATTAGTTACAGCTACTTTGTGCAGCTCCCATATCATGAAATTCCCTCATTCCTGCAAATACTGCGGAAGGAACAGCTCCAAAACTAATGCATTCTACACTGTATGAAAATACAGAATAGGAAAAAAAGGCCCAATCTGCACTGTTACACATGCACAACACACACCAAAAGCTATTAATATCTTAAAGCCTGAAACAGTAATCAAGTTTATTCTTCTTAATTTCTTTATATAGGTACCTTCCTAACAATGAAGGTCAAGAATATCTAAGTAACAAATCAAAAGAGGCAGCACTATTTGTAACTGGAAAGACAGGCTGCTATTTGTTCTAAACACAGGGTATCTGAGCCCAGGCACCAGAACTGAAGTTCAGTACTGGAATACAAGCATTGTTTTTTCCAAAAGGCAGGACTTGAGCAAGTTCTCTAGAACTTTAGAGCATGAACTGCAAAAAGGCTTTCTAAAATACATGCACAGCTTTTCAAGCTTCTCCTCTCAAGTTGAGGAGGCACAATGAGGCACTATATCCTGCCTCTGTTAGAAGAGCAAACACCCTAGAATTTAGAAGTGAAGAGGTTAAATACAAAGAAAAAGATTCTACCATGCCAAAATAAACAGCATACAAGAATCTATTACTGCTCTCATCTCTATTTAGGAAAAGTTTGGTTTTATTCATTAGTAATTTTTCTGTCAAGTTTTCCGCCCAATACGTGAAGGGATTTTCCACTCATTTAGAGATGGCATGTACAGACTCTGTGAATGCTGCTTTTACAGAAATCCATAAGGAATCATCCTCTGTGTAGGTCTTGTGCCTTATGCAGATTCCATCAATCCTTGCCATACCTCCTAAGAAATTCTGTCCAAGATCCCCAAGCCTACTAAAGCCAAACAACTAAAATATTGAATTATCTTCCTCCAAAAAACAGCAGTATTCTTGAAAGAGTATATAAATGACTAAAATTACCCAATTTCACTTTTGCTTTGTTGATCTATTATTATGCTCTCTTTTCATCCTCAGCATAATAGTTTGCAGACAAGAACACCTCACTCATAGAGGAATAATAAATGGAGCCAATCAAGTGTCATAAGCACCAACTCCTTAGCAAAACAAAACTTCTCCTGTGGTAAGGCCCACACTGATTCTGAACTAGTCTGTCCAATAGGTCACACCAAAGCAAAAGTCCTCTGCAGAAGAACAATAAACCTAATTAATATTTAAAAAAACAAACAACAAAACAAACAAAATAGACTAATACAAGGAAGCCACTTAAACATCAAACAAGGCAAAACCAAAGCAGGAGGAATTCAAAAACAACACACTCATGCAGGTCCATAGAAAAGCATATATACAAAAACAAACTACTCACTGGCCATGGCTGTGGAACAGAAGCAACTTCAGGCGTACTAAAATAAGCCACTCCATCATGGTAAATATAAGGGCATCCACTTGAAGTAGTTAAGTACATTGTACCAGCTTCTGGTATTACAGTAGAACCTGCAATTAATATTTTAAAGTTTATTTACCAAAAATATAAGACTAATTCGGTAGAAAAATAGGAAAACAAGTTCTGTCACTGAAATCTTGAAATCACATGAAGCAGTACCACAGCATGAAAAAAAACCCAGGAAGAACACAGTATAAAGAAGATCACTGAGCAAGTTTTAGTTTTTCATATCTCTTGCAAAGTTAAGTACCATGAGGAAACGCCATTTCATGGACAGACACAACACTGAAGACGTTACTAGAATGCTAAGTGGAGGACCAAGAAGGGTCCCACAGTGATTAAAGAGCTTTCATTGATGGTAAGAGTTTGACTAACTTCCAGAAAAGCCTGAAGACACATGGATACAATAAAGCTGAAATACCATCCTTAGACAGGCCAGCCTAAGACAGTTGCTAGCAGTGTGTTAAACAGACCTCTGAAAAATCAAAGGCTATTTCAGCTCCAATAAGCAATCTAGAATAGTAGTTACTGATATCTGAAATGGAGACACCAACAGGACCCCATGGCCTACAATCCTGTCCATTTCTCTAACTACCAAGTACATTGCACAGAACTTTCTGCTGTTGTTCAATATGTCTCTTGCAAAGGAAAAGGAAATATTCTTTATCAAAGCCAGCAAACTCATTGTGACAGAAAAATAAAACAACTTGGGGAGGTATAGTTATCTGAAATTCTTGCAGTCTACAACAATTCATCATTCTGCTTCCAGTTGTTCAGGTTTGGTTTCTACTTTTCAGCTTTGAGGATGCCCATTTTGATAATACTTGATGCTGGGGAAAAGCAAACAGAGCTGTCCTCCCAGTATGTTCAAAGCTCTTAGCACAAATGGTCCTGTGACGACAGAAGAGCTAAAAATTGTTTTGCTTAGTAGTAGGGAAGACAGGTACAGATTACAGGTGGGCTGGAGAAGACAGCAATAAATGGATTATCTCTTCAGTTCTGCTAAATATAATGGAACCACAGCCCTACGGTGATACTGCAAGTCTAGGTTTTATGGCTTTGTGAACCTCTAGGTGAGCTGCAGTAAGATACAGCATCCTGGCGTCTAAGGTTGGTAGGCTGAGCATGAGAGCACATACACCAAAATCAGATCCTGAGATATGTCCTTAGATGTCAATGACCCTGTATCACAGATCTATCCTAGGCCTGAGGAAGAAGCAACAAACAGGGACACAAACAGATCTCAAAAGGACACAGCAGCTTTCTCCAGAAAAATGTTCCTGAGGTTACCCCGCCCCCCGCCCACCTCATTCCCCTAGGTCCCAGAATTGAGAGATATGCCCCTCTTCTATGAATACACATTCAGCACAGGAGTTGGAGGAAGGAAGCACCACAAGTCTGGCAATGTAACTGAGGAAGGTCAAGTCCAAGACAGAAAGGGAAATAAAGCACAGCAAAAAAAAAAAAAGCATACAAACCCGTGATAGTGACCAAGCAAGTATCATGCTGAAAAATTTCTACAGCAAAGAAACTATACAGTTGGAACAAGGTATTCCACTTCCCCTGGACAAGCACTATCCTGTATATGCTTACAAGGGAGAAGGGCATACCTACGTACAAGGGGAGGAAGAAATTTCCTGTCTGCCAAAAGTATGCCTGCACCAACAGTGTCGGTGTACATACGAACTACTTCTAGTCAATAATGTGGCAGTAACAACTACGGAAAGCCTTAGAATTAAACTAAAATTCTTCTGTATTATCCCCAGCTGTATTGTCCCCCAGCAATTTTTTTTTTAACTCCTCCAAAAGGTACCATATGACAAATACTGAAGAAAAGTTACAAAAGGACACTTCATCCCCTGCTGCACTTATAAAAGGAGTGTATTTTACATCTGACACATAGCCCTTTCTGAGGAATAACAAAACAGCATGCCCTGTTATGCCAAAAATTGGCAGATCTTGTCTTAAAAGTTGGCGATATATATCCTACATTTCCAGTAGCATGAATCCACTCGCATGCATTTACTTCCACTGCAAACCATTCTGACCATATTCTACACCCAGCATTAATGCAGTGCACGACCAGCCACATTTGGTTAAAAGCTTACATTAATAATGACACTTGCATAATATACAAATGTAAGTAAAAATACATACGAGGACTCCGTATTTGTTCTTTTCTTATTGCTGGACCAATATTCAATTTCTTATCCTTATAATCGATTTTTTCAGTCTAGAATTAAAAAAAAAAAGACATTTAGTATGTGTATTTTCCACACATCTAGGCATCCAAGAAACAAAGATGAGAAGCAGACAAGGCACTTACTAGACTTCACCCTCCCCTGATTTTTATTTACAGTGCATCTCAAAAAAGCCCCAAAACTATATTAATTCATTTTCTATCTAACCTTAGAATTCACATATACTTGAAATTACTAACAATTCAGTTTGTGTTACTTATGCCTCATGGGAACATCTTGACTAAGAACTGGTACCTATAGTTGTCCACAGATTTTTTTTTTAGTTTTACCTTTCTTGAGTATTTTCTACTTTTAGAAGAGCACATGTGTACACTAACAGACAATTTCAAGTACAAGGATTTTTTTTTTCATGATATATGACATTATTTTACAAAAGATGAAACGAACAAGTAAGTCTATGAAAATGGCCAGATAAGGACTGAATGTAAAAAAGTTCCTGTATTCACTCTGGACTATCTTGAAACTTTCTTACATTCAGGCTAAAAAAAACATTAGAGCAGGCTAAAACAGACATTCTAATAAGGCTAAAGCATTGCAAAAGTTTTTTTTTTTATTAAAAAGTGCTCGGAACAGACAAGTAAAGCTACATTCCCTTCCAGCTGTTTTGCTTGCAATAGAAAGTGAGCATCAGGTAAATGAAAACCTTGCTTTGTTTTTAAACCAACACTGAACTCACTACTTGTTAATATAATGGCAAGGAACAGGGTAACTCAACCATTATTTTTCAGTTGTCAGCATCTCCTCAGTGCTACTTTGCAAAACCTGAAAGGGTTCTGAAGGCCTGCTTCCCTGAACAGTAAAGGGAGAATGAGCACTGAACGCTACCCCATTACACCACAAAGTTTTCAGAGCTGTAAATTCTCATGTAAGAAGATAATTACTTCTTAGAGGAACATAGAAAGACATAGAAAGTTCTAAATCACATCCAACAGAAGGACACCAGTTAGGCAATCAATTTGTTTTCTTAATTTGAGCCCAATTTAGCAAAATACTTGAGCGCCTGCACACAATGCAAAGTCTCACCTATCAGACTTAAGTTAGGAAGAGTGTAAGCTATTTTGTTGAACCTGGGACTTCATAAACAAGAATTTTAGCAAACATACCTACCTTGCTTATTAAATATAGAGCTACTCTTAAAAAACAGATGCACATTTCAGTCAAACAGCACTGCAATACAGACAATAAGATTATTCTTCCCAATGCAATGTATTTCACTGACTCGATCCCTCAGAATTTAGATTTTTGTTATACACAACTTTCACAGGTAAGTATCTAATCTGTATGGACTTCAAAGCATTTAATACAGCACTGTATGAAAAGTTACACATTATGCTATAGGAAGCGAAGACTAATAGGAAAAACTGTGATGAATAAAAAAATTCTTTCAGAACAATGGGAAGAGGTAGCATTAGTACTAACAGCATATGACCAGAGAGAGGATCCTGGTGAAACTCCTCAAAGTCTGTTCTCAATACTAGTGCCATTTAATACTTTCGAAGACTGCAACCTAGAAGAAGAAATTTCTGGAGACACTACTCATGATAGAAAAGTCAGATGCAAAATAAACCTGTGCAAAGGATGATCAGAATATCATACATGAGAAGAAATTAAAGAAAACAAAATGGAAAATCATTTATTCCATACAGCCTAGAAACCCTCAGCTGAAGATGTCTGAGAAAGACCTAAAGGCAAATGGATCTTAAGATGAACATGAGATAGCACTATCATGCAAAGATGAAAAAGGTGATAGAATTGTAAGACATAAAATTAAAACACTTGTAAAAAAAAAATATTAGTATCATTGAATGAGATACCAGTAAGGCTTCAGATGGGGCAGCCTTCCAGTTATAAAGGAAGCAAAATTCCTAAGCCACTTTCACAATGGTACTCAGTACCATTGTATTCTTCTAGTTCACAGAAATAAGACAGTAAAAAACAGGGCAAGAAAAGTAGTGGACTCAAGAAGTTCCTGGCTGTATATTCTTTTGGCTCTACATAATCGTATTTTTTGAAAAGACTCTGAAGATTTCTTTGAAAATGTCCTAGCTCTTATTTTTGACTTTGATATAGTAGTTTCCAGCAAAGGTTCAGTATTTCAACATTTGAACCAGCTTTATGTTTGGGAGAAGGCAATTTGCAAGCCTTTGATATTTTCTGTCATTGTCATCCCCAGTTCCAAAAGATGTCAATATAACTCTTACCCTAGATCTCTCTAAGCCATCTTCTTAACTACACAGACCAAACTTAACAGATCTCCAAAGGCAAGTCAGCAAACAGAAGAGGACCAGATAACCACAGCCACTTAGTGTTTAATATGGAGTGTTTCACTTTAAACATAATCATAGTGGGGACTATCACTTACCTCGTGTAAAATCTTCTGTGCATCTTCTACGGTTTCAAAAGTAATGAAGCCATACCTAAATAAACATTACAGAAGCTAAGCCTCTGAAGTTCACATTTACATACATTGCACATTATTACTTCATATATAGCACAAGTGACATTAAAAGATAAGCTAACAGGAAAAAAATCATAGGACTAAAGATTGCAGTAACAACTGTAATCTTAATTTAATATTCTTGTTATATCTACTTACCAATATATTTAAGTACGTGGTCATACATTACTGTTTCTATGCAGTGAATGAGTAGCCCACATAGAAAGCTATGCAAAACTGTCTATTGTCCTTGTTATTCAGCATACTTCTTTAGTTCCTTCATTTCTCCTTCAGAGATTTTGATCTGAAGCTCTCACTCATTAGGGGTGCCCAAGATAAGACATTTGGGATGCTGGGGGTTTTTTATACTGTACTTCATAGCAGTGCTCCCACCTACTTCAGCAACAACAGTGAATGCTCCACGCTTCCACAAGCACTATCCAGTACATTAAATAGAGTTCATAGAAAAAGCAGCAATGCAGAGAGTGTTTATCTGCAAATTATTCTTGTCATTCTTGACACGAGTAACATTAAACAAGAGTTCTGTGGTGATCAAGGATGAAATATTCTCATACTTTGTGACACTGTGTGTCTCTTTCACCATACCATTTCTAACTGCTGCAACAAATCAGACAGGCTTTCTACACAGAACTCCTGATGTACCAAAACTCAGCTCATTCCCATAGAAATATAGGGCACTGAATGTGGCACTGCCTGTGCAAAAGTATCTGATCTTACAATTGAAGTTTGTACCACAACACATACATACTAAGAAATGGATTTAAATTAAAAAAATAACTTCAGCTTCCTGAATTTTGACAAGTTTGGGGTTTTTCTAAGTCTTTTAGTAGTTTTGTATGCATAATTTCTTAGGTTCATGGCTCATTTCTCATGGTCAGATTTCAGAAGATACCAAGAAGGTCTGTCATTCCAGTCAGCAGATCAAATCTCACAATACAACATATCATTCTCTGTGGGCACTCCATTTATGGAGTACAGAAGTCCAGTAAGTCTCGGACCAGCTATATTTTTAAATCTGTTTTTTTCCTTTATTGCCTTCTCTAAGTGAATTTGGAAACATTTTCACATCTAAAGAACAGAAAATATTTTCCTAGCTTGGGACCCTATCTATACAGACTTTTCATTCTATGTGCGATCTGGACACATAATCAATCGCACAAACTTGGAAGTTTCTTAAATCACTTGTCAATGAGAAGCAATGAAGCCTGTGCTTGGATCTCAGCAGAAATCCCAACACCACTGAAAGTAATTATCTTCCAACACATTTACTGAGACACATATGTTGGCAATCACTACTGCACAGTAATTGGATTCTTGGGTTATTGTATTATACAGGCACACATCCTGCAAGTCTCAAATACTTCCCGGAATTTAGTAAGAGTAAGAGGTTTGGTGACTGACCTAGGACCAAGTTAAACATGCCATACAGGTGTATACTCTATGCTAATTACACTGCAGCTCAGTGCATGTGATTTGCTGATATATGTTAAATGCCAACAGCATTAAAATTATTTGGACACCATAGGCTTACTGCTCAGAAGAGAACTGACCAAAGCAAACTACAGGTACAAATTCTGATGCACACTCCTTTTTGCTTCAGCCCTCCTTCCACCCTTTCGTGGCAGTACAACTCCCCACCTTATTTCCTTCACCATCCTTTGGGTTCCAGCAGTAACTTTACTACCCAGTCTTAATCTCCAGATTTACTCTTTGGCATTTCCCTTATTGTTGGCTTCAAGTCTTAGTCCCCTTTTCTGCAACCATGACTCATTGTCAGATTTGTCCCCTATGTTCTTGTTCCAGAAGTTTTCACACAAAATCTCAGTTACTGCCACACACTCCAGCAGAATCAGGTATCTCTCAGCTCTTTCTCCATTCTTAGGCTCCTTTCCACGCTGCCTTTCAGTAGTAGAAATGTATGTTTAATAATGAAATTACCTTTCTAGGATTATTGTTGTCAAATTAATTTAAATTATTATTCTCATTAAAAAACCTGGAAGGACTACTGATTTTTTCCTAGTTGCGCACCATTCAGTCTTATAATTACTTACCTATACAATTTTAGTTATGCAAATTAGAGACATTTATGTGTAGATGTTAAAATGCAAGAGCAGATTTTTGCATATATGGAATAACTAGGAACATCAATGACAAAATAATATTCTGAGCTATGAAAATAATAATCAAATTTACTGTAGCCAGTCAGCTTTCTGTTATATTTGCAATTCCCACAACATGTTTATTCTACTATACGAACCTCTTAGATACTCCAGCTCTGTCATTTACGATCTTCACTCCTTTTACTCTGCCATACTGAGCAAAAAACTTCCTCAGATCATATTCATTAGTCTGGTACCATAAATCAAGAGAGGAGAAAAAACAGTAAGAGAAAGGCTGGTTTGCATAGTTACTCAATGAATATTCACCATAAGACTTTTAATGGATATACTTTGGATAAAGTTTGCTACAAACTAATTATATCCCTGGAGATGAAGAGGAAAGCATGATCATGTATGTTTCTCACAGCAAGAGAACAGCACCACTGTTTAATTGCTGCGTTTTCACATTCAGCAATAATGCTAGAAAGCCACTAAAGCATTTAAGTTCCTCTTTTAGTGGATTTACGTAACTGTCTCTTTACAGGCAAGACCACTAAAGTAAATTTACTAGATCTGAATCTTAATTTCTGTAAGTTATGTACTAGAGCACTGTTTACAGTGTGGAACATCACTGCAATGTTTTCAAACTTCAGAACAGCAGAGTCTGTAGGCTTCCACTAAGGGTTTGCATAGGTCACATGAAAAAAACTCCCACTAAACCACAGTGACTTAAATGGTCATGACCCCTCTTTCTAAAGTATATTTAATACAAGACTCTGCAAATATGCATAGACATACCATAGGAACTCCCCATTAATTAAGTAAGAAGAGGTCCTTTTAATGGAGAATGGTCTGAATCCACTTGGAAGAAACTGTTCCCTACTGAATATGCATGGAGAAAGACAAGTTCCTAAGGTAAAGGCACACCTAAGCTATGCAAACACTTGTCTACCTTCCATAAATCTGTTTTCTTTTACAACATAATATATCAAATACAGTGCCCTAAACACCACATTTCTACATGGTCCTTAGTTACTAACACTGTAGCTAACGGTGGAAGCATGCCTATATGCATGGATCTCTACATGCTTCAAGCAATTCCTATATTTATCTATACTTTATTATTTTAAGGAAGTGTATCAGAAGTATTATTTTACCTTTAAGTGAATGAGTTTTGTTTATAACCGTATGTATACATTTTAGTAAATCCTCCCCTGCACATCAAAAGCTATTCTGCCTCATCTAAGTCTGAAAGGTAAATAGAACTTGAGAAACAAAATCTAAACTAAACAACTTTCATAACTGGAAAGAATATGAAGTTAAAGCCCCTTTTGAATTATTCTACCCTCAGGACACATTTTACAAGAAGAAATAACGCAGCTTGCCTGCTACAACCTCTAAGTCCAGCAGACAGCAATGATAGTAGATGCCTGCTTTATCTCCCTCACTAATCCAAGTATTCAGGCATTAAAGCATCATAAAATACTCAGTCACTCTGAAAGTGTGAAGAGTAACAACAGATACAAGCGCACTGAATAGACAATGAAATACTTCAATGTTTTAGTAAAGCTCAGTAATTGCACCAGTTCTTGAGAAACCACCCACCACGAACAGGTTAAAAAAAATCTGACTGTAGTCCAAAACCACTCTCTTGATGATCATGCTTTGCACCTAAACAGAAGTGTGAAAGCCTGTGTACATAAGAAAACAGATTCAGCCAAACAACTGATAGCTTATATAAAACAATTCTACAGTATATACTAAAGTGTTCTCACATTCTTGAGGAATGAAGAGCACATACAAAGTACGAAAGACCCGTACTGGAGATGTTCCTTTCCCTTAAAATGTTCTCTTAATGAACACCAAAACATATCCACTCAGAAATGAAAGGCCTATCAATAAAATTTCCCTTTTCTGGGAGATTATTTCCTTTAAGCTCTGTATGCTACACGCAGTTCAGCAGTTTCACAAAGCTGAGAAGCCAAGAAACAACCCAAGAGCCCTTATGATTGATCTGTGCTTAAAGTGCCATTCAATACCTCATGGACACGAAGCAGGGCTACACAAGACTATAAATGTGGAAAGCCAAAGGTTTGCCTGCAGAGCAGCATATTAAAGGGGAGGAAGAAGGAAACACTGTTCTAAGACTTGGGGAAATCTGCAAGTATCTGGACAAACACTGTACCTAGAAACTTACCAGAAGCTCGTGACAGGACAAGGGCACTTGTCAGATCTTAAGGCAGGCTGATGTTAAGCTTTCACCCATGTCAAAGATACATGGCATACACCACTGAAGAAAGAGCTCTTCGGAGCAAGATGAAAATTTACCCAATCCTAACTTCTCTTAAATTTAGAGAAATAATTCACTAAGAGGCTAGATGTTTCCTCTTGCAATTAGGAATCACTGCTATGCTAAGTTCCTGGCAAAATAGTAAAAGAGCTTGCTGAAAAGTGCAGAATTTCACAAAAATAAATAAATAGCTTTTTTACCACACACCCCCCACCCCCAGCTGACTTGAGTAAGACCTTTGAAGGGGAAAAAAAACGATGCTTTTTGCCAGAAGATTCCCAATAACAAACAATCCAAGACTGACATATATATACTAAGATTTGAACAAAAATTTAAGACTCTACTCGATATCAAGAGCCATAGTAAACAGAAGAGTAGCTAAAAGATCTATAGAGGTTTCATTCCTTCTAGTTCCTCTCCCAATGGAATCCATCTTCTTTATACATATAGATACAAACACACCTAATTCCTGTTGTTGAAATTAAGATTCATAATAGATTTTGACCTATCAGTGACTGAATCAAAAAGTCAAGAAACTCTTCAAAATGAGCAAGAAATGAGATGATTAACAAGAATATAGGTATGTTATGCAGAAAAGTGTTTTAACCTTTGAAATTGCATTGAAGAAAGAACAGAATGAGGCAGGTCTTTCTACAGCTCTAGCAATTTGCTTACTATTCAGGCAAAAAGCTACTGTGCCTGTTCACTAAAGCCCAAATATACTGAAGACCTTGTATAAATAGCTCTCGAATTATGAGTGCCTCCCTTTGAATTATGCCAGCCAAATGAGCCAGATGATCCTGCAATTTCTTGTATTTATTATGCAAAACAGTCTGAGTGAATTGTCATTCTTCCTCCTCTTCAGCTGAGTCAGTGCTCAGAAAGTCCTCACACTAGTAGGATTAAAGCAGAGAAGATACTGTTGGTGGGAACAAAGAAACAGCTAAGCAGACCAAGAATGCTTTGCTGGAGTCGATGACTTAACTCATTATTTCAGGCGGTAAGAAGGAAAAACTACAGAAGCTGGTATAAAGGTCTGGTGCATACCTCACTACAAATGCTCAAAGCAACTGAGCAATGAACAAACAGTTTAATATTTACTGCTACTTGATGTTTTTAGGGCATATACAAAGGCACAAACATTCTTGGAATCAAGATCAATATTGCAAACTGCCCAGAAAAGCTTTAATATTTGTTTTAAAAGAAACGCTTGCTTTTAAGAAAATTTTTACTGTAATTGATGAATATGTGCATTGTAGCTCCTTCTCTGTATGAACTGGAAGAAGAGTGAAGCCACTGACATTTACTCTGTTTGCAATGTATAACATCGTGCTTATGGTTTATTAAATTATACAAAGTGTTATACATAATAAAAAAACTTTCACATACTTTTCTACTGCAAGCTCTGCTGATTACAAGAGCTACCTTCTTTGAAAAGAGAAAATACTGAAGAACCAGTACATCAAAAGCTTCTAGCAGCTACATGTACAGTCAGCTTTTGTAGTACAGTTATGCGAGTCAAGGCTTAAAGCTTTACTCTCTGATGTTGATTTAAACATCACAGTCAAGGGCACTCATCACCTAAACAAACACACAAAATTGTCTCACATTTTTTTCCCCTATTGATTTTTACAGGGTTATAAATTATCATCTAGTAGTAAAATTATGGAAACAATACCTCTAAATCAATTCCTCCTACAAAGACGCGATTTGGAATAACTGTTCCAGACATTCCAGCACTGGTCAGATTATCTACTGGCATCGGTGACACAATGTTGGGAGATGAAGATAAAGGTTCTGTTTGCATCTGATTTGTGGTCTGCTGATTGAAAGAAAATATTTCCAAATATTTTCAGTATCTTACATGTTATAAGCTATTACATAAAAAAATTCCCAACAGAAAATACATACAGAATTTTCTGGGAGGCACAGCAAGTACCGAACAACATTAACCACATATTTTTATTCAGAATGTAGCTCAGCAAAGTATATAAACATCAACTTAATTTTAAGCAATTAAGTAACTCAGTGAATACACTATGGTCTGAAGTTTGATTTTTAACACCTTTCTGAAACATTCAGGGCCTAATCCCCCAATCTTAGTTCTTCCCTTTGCACAGCACCCTGCTGGGGTGGCTCTCAAATTATGCATTCTATTTCAGAGATTAATTTCTATCTATTAGAAACTCATTAGTTTAAACCTATATGGAAAGAACCTTTTAAACTCAACCTGCATTCCCACACACATCTAACAGAACTCTGCTTTCTGCAACAGCTTCTGCTTGATATTCCAAGTGCCAAGCACCCGTAATTCCACTGCAAAATCAAGAAGATCATTACAACTGATGAGAACAGCACTTGAAGACTAATCTTTTAATTTAACACTCTTGACCTACACACACAGTGCACAGTGACACAAACCAAAATTCTCTCTGCAAAAGAACCAGACTGATCTTGCTCCAGTAAAGGAAAGCAGCACAGTGGGTATTTCATGGAAACCATTATTTAAGGAAGCATACCTGATGTTTTAACTACCACCATGCCTACACCTGTGAAGCGTGAAACAATAGAGACTTGTATTTAATTGGAAATCCTTTTCAGAACAAACTAACACTACCTTACATAGCATCCAGGTTTTGCTGGGACAGATTAAAGACCCCGTGTTCTGTTCAGGGAAGCTGCGGTCTGAGCGGGCTGCAGCACCCGACCCTGGGAGAGCACGGGGGTCTCCAGCTGCTCCGAGCTCGCCGGGTGCTGGGGGGAGCGAAAGCCAGGGCAGCTGAGCCAGGCTGGCCAACAGAGCCATTCCATACCATAACGTCACTCCCACTGTAAACTGGGAAGTTGCTGGGGACGGGGCTCTTCCTCAGCGTGTGCTGCCCCTGGAAGGTCTCACCCGTGGCTCTGCCCCCGAGGCTGACTCTGCTGTGACCGTCCCGCTCTCGCCCAGCCGTGGTGCTCACAGGGTTTGACGCCTGGCACTGGCTGCTGGGAGCACACAGCTCACGGCCACTGTCAACCTCGTACTTCAGATTAGTACTGGGATTAATAGTAATTCTTTGTTATTGTTTTAATAAATCTGTTTTCATTTCAACCCACAGGTCTCCTTCCTTTTCCTGATTCTCCTCCTCAGGTGGGCAGGGGTCATCAGGTAATGGAATGCCTGCCTAAACAAAGGCACACAGTCAGCCCTAACTCGGAGATGATAGCTTCAAAGCAGTCACGTAGTACTGTCACTAACTTCTCTAATAAGAATTGCAGTACAGGCTTCAAGACCCTTATTGCTGTGGTTTTTATTTTGTTTTTCCCACAACTAAAGGTTACTAAAACCAATCCTGGGCTATAGTGCCCTGACAGTACCACCAAGGAAAGAGTCCAAAGTGAAAGACAAGCAGCTGCTGCAGGCTGCAGACAACAAGACTAATAGTAAGCAGAGAAGTGAAAACTAAAAGCAGGAATCTAGAGGTCTCAAGGTTCGAGTTCTCTCTTAAAAGGATTCCAAGAGATATGTATTTTTTTTTAGCATTGTGCAGCTCTTAAGAATTGTAGCAAGGACTGACAAAACATATGCAAGCATATTTTAAAAACAGAAAGCTACTGCACCTAGTACAAAGTTGTTTCAATTCTTGTAGTATCCATATCTTCTAGTCTCTCAAATACTAGAGCAGAAAGTGAAGTGCTCTTGAAATTTTCTCCTCACAAAATCCCTCTTGCATTTATGCTGTTTTACTTCCTGATTTTGCCTCTCTCACTTATTCACAGGACAGTACTTTGTCCACATGGACAGCATTTTTGCATCTCTGACAGCATTCTCTCTCTCTTTAAGCATTCCTGGATAAAAACAAATCCCTTATCTTTCAGAGAAGACACAAAAAATGAAGGCTGACAGTTGAAGCACAGCGAGAAATGGAAGATCAACAATTAAGAACAACATTAGGGAAAAAAAGTTGTCTTTTTGTTTCTCCTGCAAGCCCTTCTAGGATTACTTTCTATTTTCTCAGCTACCTGTGAACTAGTCCTATTAATTCTGAGTAATGGGTTGATGCCATTGTTTTGGATACCTTAAAGACAATAAATCCATCTTAGTCAATGCCTTTTTAGTTTTAGGGAAGACAAAAATTACTTCCAAATTGGTGCTGAGGAAAAAAAACAAGTCTTTAACCTGATCTACTCATGAGAAAGTACGCATTCCTCCTACCAGGAATACCTCCCTAGAGCAGTGCATAACCTGAAAAAAATCCCAACACCGGCAGGCCAAGAACAATCATAAACCCTACCGTTCTAAAGGTTTTAGAAGTAGGAAAGTTTTCTGCCGAGAACAACTTCTGAAGGACAATAAACCAGGTTACTTTCTTCAACTCCCACACCAAACGCAATATTCTACTTGTAGATCACCTGGCAATATTTTACAGCACTGCAATACCTGAATTTAACTATAAACTAACAATTAAGAGTTGACATCACAGCCAAAATGTATTCTTTACCTCAAAGATACCAAATTTCATTTTCTCCACACAAGTTTTAAACTTACTATGTATGTCTTATTAGACAAAAAGAAACACACCACCAAGATCCCAAATGAGAGATGAGGGATTAAACACATTGCCTGTGAACTCCCAGTGAAGTAAACCCCAAGGAATTTGAAAACATTCCAATCCGTGTTCTGATGGCTCTCCCAAGTTTCTCCTCTTTAATGCCAGTACAGCAGTGAGGGAACAGCATTAAAAACATGTGCTAAGAACACATCGATTGCCCAACAATTTGTTTCCATAGGTTTTCAAAATAATGTTTGTAGGTTTTTCCCAAACAGCATGGATACATACGGATCAGTGTATTTTATGGGTTATTTAGTGCATTTGACAACTGCTCTTCACCAGAATTGATAATTTTTCATTTTTATGTTGAACACATCCACAGTCAAACAACCAAACACCACCAAGGCCTGGTGACCAACCCCACCGTACCCCGTAACACCCTCCCGCGCAGTCCGCAGCCGCGGTGTCACACACCGGACACCCCTTCCCCAGGCCCCGGTACCGCTGTGCGGCGAGGCCGGGCCAGCGCCTCACCAGAGCCCGAGCCCCCCGAGCCCCGCACCACGGGAAAATGGCGGCGGGGGGGCACGGGACAGGGCCGCAGCCGCCGCCCCGGCCAGAGCCGCTCTGCCGGGAAGGCCGCGCTCCCGGCCC
>VZRW01013468.1:146230-159206 GCA_013398125.1 Aegotheles bennettii | reverse complement strand
GGCTGTCCGGGCCGGCCCGGGGCAGCGGGCAGGGCTCGGTGCGGGCTGTTCCCGCCGCCGCTGGGGGCTGCCGGGTGCCGGGGTCCCGGCGCGCCCCGTGCCTGTCGCAGCGGGGCAGCTTCCCACGGAGTTGTGAAGTTTGTGTGTAGCAGCCTGCGTCTGTTCTTGTTTAATATTCACGAAGCACCTGGAGGCAGAATGAATAGAAGCGACGGTTTCTTTGCTCCTGAGTAGCAAAATATGCAGTGTCACAAATGAGCAGGAGGCGTGCGGGGAGCCGGCACGCAGCACGGATCGCTCCGGAGCGGCACCGTGTGCCTCGCACCCGGCGTGTGAAACCAACAGCCCGGGCGGGAGCTTAACAGCCTCCGCCTTTGTTATAGTCTGGTAAGGAAAATAGCCTTGGGATTATGTTTATCTGTTTCTTTTTCCCCTCTGTTCAATTTTAAAGAATAAACTACGCGGTTTCAAATTATATGGTGCCTCCTGGCAAGTATATCGGCTGGTTTCTGGGGAGACGATTAATGAAGTCTCCTGGGCAAACTGAATTTAGCATATGGTCACACGTGCTCCTCTTGGAGTGATTTGCACTTGGAAGGCATCGGGAGAACAGTGGAAAATGAGACTTCGCTTCTGTGAATGTGTGAAGGCGCTGGGCAGAGCTCTGGCTCAAGGCAAGAAGCAGAGAACACATGCTTAGCTCTCAGTATATACATTCAAAGGAGGAATAGATAAACAAAATGTTTGCTTTTTGCTTTTTAAAGCTTTAACATTCAGAGAAGGCCGAGGTGGTTAAGTGCAAAAGAGCCTCGAGGATTCTTTAAATGTTCCACCTGGAAATATTAACCCATTCAATCCAACAAAGCATTGAAGTGTGGCTTTAGTCTTCTAAAGGCATCTACTGAATGCGATGGGAGTGCTTCCAATCTGAAGTTACATAAATGCTTTACTACATCAGGACTGAAATTCTGTAAGTGTTCGGGTATGGAAGTGGTGTTTTCTCTTGGAATTGTGTGGATGTTTCAAAACCTGAAAATATATAATCTTGGATTTAAACTAAAGAACATACAATTGTTTTTACAGACTATACCAATTCAATGTGGTAGGTATGTTTTAATGTCACAAATGGTAGATAAACGTTAATGACTGGGTAGCATTTTCACTATAAGTTGATATTTAGCAATACCACTGGGGGTGATAACAATGTGTCTTCCAAGCGGAGGAAATTTCTTGAGACTCATCTTGGTACAGTGTTTATCAGCAGAGAGATTTCAGATGGAGATAAGAAAGTATTAATGTTGTTATATGAGGAACTGGTAAGGCCTTACCTGAAATACTTGGGTAAACTCAGTTTCCTGTGCTTAGGAATGGTGCATTCAAACTAGAGCAGGTGCAAAGAAGGATAACTATGATAGGCTGATAAGGTTAATAGATTGAAAATGTGATTCCTAGGACAGCATTGCTTTTAGAACAAAGGATGCCTATGCATAGATTCTGTCTGGAAACTGGAAAATTATTCCAGTTACTGTGAGGGTCTGGGATAGTGCTTTAATAGAAATGGAATGACAAATCCCATACTACATCATAAATTTAGTTGTTAAGCTAATTAATTAAATTAGATAACATAATTGTGTCTGATAGCAGCTGTCTGAACTTGAGAATCTGCAGGATGTGCATCTCTAAGGCATGCTGTTGGGACCCCGTACAGAGCATTACATCTATTTTCCCACAAGGTTGCCTCAGTGGTGTATAGAAGTGTTTTAAATCGCAGTTTTCCTTTGGCATTATAACAGTAAATGGGAAAAAGTTTCAACTTGGGATAGGAACTAAATAATTTATTTGTCTGCATGTTTCAGGAATTTCTGGTGTCCTTGAAAATGTACATCAGGTATTGAATGCAGACTTTAGATGGAATTCAGATTTAAAACTCCAATTTATCTTTTCTGTTTTTTTTTCAGGACTTAAACGTGCGAGAGTAGTGTTTAAGCATTGTACGTTTTGCTGGGGAATGAATTTAACAATGTTTTATTATATTTATTTTACTCCAAAACATCTGTATATTCATATAAACCCATAGTCAGAATAGTATTCTATAGTTTTCTTAAAGCTGATCTCACCAGCTGGAAAAGGGGGTTTAAGAAAATAAAAGTTGCACTGTCGGGACAAGCTCTTATTCTGCAGGAGTTGAACACTCTTGCCATGTTTTCCCATTTCTCTCCCAGTATTTAAAGGCATACTTTAAGCATGAGTGGTCTTGCTGAATTAAGCAAAAAGTTACAATTCTGTGGGTTAGATGATTAAAGTAACTTTTAACAGCATTTTTCCCCAGCTATCCTTTAGAACTCTGCAAGTTTCAAGGTTAGCATCTGAGAGCACAATTCCAATGGAAGCCAGACTTGCTTACATTGGAGTGTTTTGGAAGCCACAATATCAATGTGAAGTATAAAGGACTGATCAGGGACTTGCTTTAAAAACCTTTCCTGCAGTGAATTACATTTGGCATATACTGCAAGTAAAATATGAACCCTTCTAGATAATCTTCAGTGCATTCATGTGCTCTATATTTGGCTTTGGAACCAAGAGAACTCATTTATACAAAAAGAACAAAATGTAGTTGGAATATTTTTATTCGCATTTTGCTTTGCTAGTGTTCACAGCTTTGTAGATTGGGGCAAATTTGAAATACATCAATGAGAAATAGCGGTAGCCACTCTCGTGCTTTAGAAAATTTCCCTAATACATGTGCATTAGTTGTTTGGGTTTTTTTTTGGTTGATGTGGGGGTTTTTTGTTTATTTTTTTTAATGCAAGGGAGAAGTAAATTGTCTTACTACAGAATCGAAGCATGGTTTTTTCCATGAGGAGCTTTAAGTCAGCGGAGTATAATGATGGGGAGACAAAATTAGAGAAAGGGCAAGAGAGCATGGAACTTGACCCATTTTCAAAGAAGCCTGAAGATGGACCATGCGTTGGGTAAATTATTTGCCAAGTGTTTCCATTTTTTTTTCTTGTGAATAATCCAGGGACAATTGTTTGCAAATAAAATGTTGAATACATGGATTTCTTCTATCTTTATATGTAATGCTTTGCAAGCCTTCCTGCATGGGGTTCTAAACAGAGTTGACTGAAGTTATTTTCCTTCTGGCATATTCCTTCTGACCTTGCTGTGTACAAGCATTTTAATAAACGAGTAGGAAGGCTGTGTAATTTGTTATGTAAATACTACTGAAATATTTTGTAACTTTTAACCAAAATATTTCCCTGTCAGTTCTTATCAGACTTCTCTCTCTGCTTTGTTTGCATGCAATACAAACTTTTGGGATCATGTGTTTTTTTTCTTTCTGGATCTTTGTGTCAAGATCCTGTAGCAGATAACACAGCTCTGTGTTATGTTAGTAACAGCAGACCATGCCCATGAAGTGAACTTGAAGTAGGAACTGGAGAGGCAGCCTTTAACTTGAGTCACAGTAGAGCTATGAGACCTCTCACTGAAGTTCTTCCACAGACTATTTGGGTCTGTTTAATACAGAGTTTTGTTTTTTGTTTGTTTTTGTTTTTTCTTTAAAAGCTGCTTGAGAGCCGTCATATACTACTAGCCTAAGAACTGCAAGTATTAGGGTTTTGCAATTGAATTCATCAGTGGAAATGAATCAAGATAGCTAACTCTCCTGCTTCAAGAAGTTGTATTTATCCTAGTGACATTTTTAGCTTTAAAAAAGCACAAGCCTACAATAAAAAAGAATGAGGCTTAGTTTCTTTCAGCTTGTGTTCTGAAATGTGGTGACAAAACTTAAGTGTTTTAAATACACGGTACATCTGTCTTACGCAACATGACTGTTAAAGAATTTTTTTTTAGAAGACAGTGGCGTTTTTCAGGACTAATGATTCTTCAGTAACTTAATGTTTTGCTGTGTAAGCTTACGTTTAGATACTTGCTTCTTAATAATCCAAAGCTATGACTACATAAGATTCATTAAAGCTGATTAATGAGTTGATAGCCCGGTGGTGATTTTACCACAACTGCATTATTTGACATATTCATAACTACCCTAGAAAAAGAGGAAAATATTTAGGCAGAGAGCACGTATTAAAGAACACAGTAGAGCCTAGAAAGGTATAGAAGAGGACAAGAATGACATGCCTAGCCATGGAAATACTGCCACAAAAAGAGAAATTAATGAGATTTGTCTGGAAAAAGGTAACTGGGGGGTGATTTTTTTGGATGTATGTACATTCCCAAACATTGTGGAGAGAGAAACAGGGAACTGATACTCGCTGTCTTTCACAGAACATGAAGGAGGGGAAACCTGGTGATAGTTACATAGCAGCAGGTTTAAAATAAATGAAAGTATTTTCTGATGCAGCATGTGATTAAATCATGCACTTAACAGCCACAGGAAGCTGTGGTAGTCAGAAATGTAAATGGGTTCAAGCAGGATACCAGCCTAGATCAACCTTTATCTAACCCGGTATCTATTTGTTAAAAGAAATTTAAATACACTGTTAAGAGACACAGAAGACTGTTTTCCATTACTGCCAGTGTAAAAATTTCTTAAAAATAAAAAGACTCTTTCTGTTAATTAGTTATTTAGAATTGATCTTTTTTTTTCCCCATCTTTACAGAAGAGAAGTGTTTTGGAGGTATATTTTGGATTGCTGTGGCGTAGCTGTTTGTAGTCTTACTATTTTTATAATGCTGCACCTGTATCCTGCACACCAGTTTTTTTAAAAGCATCTACTTAAGACAGGTTTGAACAGAACCTGTTCTGGTTGTAGACCTGCTTTTGTCGAATGAATTGTATCCATTAGTTAGTATCACTGAGGATGGACAGTTTTTCCATGGAATTGTTGCATTTATCACTGGGATAGATACTTTCTCAGGGAGGGCAGCAGGAATTTCAGACTGGGGCTTAACCCCCACCTCTTCCCTGAAAACAAAGCAGCACTGGTAGGTCAATGTGGCTGTGCCTAAGATGATAACATTGTAGTGAGAAAGATTTAGATCTTGTGGATTTTTTGTGTGTCAAGCTATATAATAATAATTATCCATAGGAATGCAGACCACAATTCACTGAAGACTTAAGTGTATAAAATAGGATTCAGGTGCAGGATTTAGGCGTATGGGTCCCATGAAGCTGTCTCGAAGGCTCGCCTAGCTTCTTATGCCTTTCAGGGATCCAAGTTTTGCCAGAGGAGTTTCTTACAGAGATTTTTCTCTTGTGTAGGCCCAGAATTACTTACACTTGCTGCTGAGCATTTTAATACGTACCTCGTGCCCAAGTCAGTCTGTGAATAGTGAAGGTTTTTTTCCACTCAATGTCTTGGAAGTTTTCCTGTTTATTTTAGACTTTCTGATGGTTGGATTTGCCACAAAATACAGTAAATCCCATTTCCAGCCATCTCTGCACTCAAGTAAAAAAAGTATTCACAATAAAATATTCAATAATAAAATAATCAAGATTATTTGTACGTCGTCCACTCAAATTACCTAAAGGTGACCTTTTGGAAACTGGTGGGACAATATCCTTTCTGTAGGATACCAGTGAGTCCGTTGGTCTGCAAACACAAGTTCTGGCAGGTCTTTTCAGGAAGTTGTTTGATAGGTTTTCTAGTTAGGAAGTAGGAGCTGTTATGGTCAGGAATAAGAGATGAAGATGATACCAGTTGATTTGTTTTTAAAGCATGTTATGTGCACAGAGACTATTGTGCCAGAGTACATAAAAATGATTAAAAATAATGTTCTGCTGGAGTAATGGTGCTGGTGGGTAGAGCAGCAGAGAGGAATGCTTTCTACTGTTTTCCAAATATGTTAAGCAGCTGCTAATAAAACAAAGTTTTGCTATCTGTGCAGAGATGCAAATGCTGTTTCTTATGATAATACCCTATTCATTTTGTAGTTCCACTCCATCTGTAACAAAAATGTTTCATTTGAGTTAATGGTATATTTTTTTTTTCTGTCCTTCCCCACAGCAGATGTGAAAATGCAGGCAGTTACTGTAGAGCCAATAACACATTCTCTGTGGTGAAACGTTTAGCTGATCGTGCTCGTAAACCTAATCAGCATATTTTTTTTTCTTTCCAGGATGCACCTGGTAGGTGTAATTTTTGGTAATACTTTGGTGATTTTCTAAGAAATGGAAAATGATGATGAATGCAACTTTTTATTACACATGTATTCTAGCTTATTTTTTTCTTTTAGCCAATATGACTTGGAGATTTTGACATGCATGACAGTTTAGGAACTACTCAGACTTGACTAAAAACTTTTGCAAAAGGCTAAATGCCTTTACAGAATACTAACAAGTTCTGAAGACTGATACCTTTGTATGTATTGGTGTACAAGTGTATTTACAGTCAAAGCCTTGTTCTTAAATCTTTCTGCATCATAAACATTTTTTGGTTTGAAGCCTACTTATGTATACTGCCTTCTGGGGGAATCTTTTTACATCAGAAATTTTCAGTTTTAGTGATTATTGAGCCCCTTCTGGAAACATGTTTAGCTTACTGAGGTTATTCTGATGACTTCATTTAGTCTTGAACCATTGTTAGCACGTGTTTATTAAGGTGAAAGTCTCCAACCATTAAGACTGTGTGCAATTTAAATAATTAACTGGAATCAAACAGAGATAAAATATTCCTGTTCCAGAGCCACTTACATGAACAAAATTAGGCTTGGGATTATTTTGGGCGGCATGAGTCAGGTAATGTTACTGCGACATACTCCCCTGGTTTCACTGGGCCAGGATCCCAGGCCATGAGCAGCCCTGAGTCAGGTGTGAGCACAGGTGAGGGCAGGTGCCCCGAGCTGGCTGACCAGTGTATCCCACTCACTTGCCTCCTGCTCACTATAAAGGGGCAGGTGTGCTGAGGGGGGACTTCTGTTTCCTGGAACTCCTCCTTCTTGGTCTGCTGCTCCCTCTGCTACTCCCAAGGACTAGGCTGAGTATAAGCTTAAATATTTTGTGTTTGTATTAGTTTTGTTATTTCATTAAATCCATTCATATTTCAACTCACGGGACTTCTCTCCTCTTCTTGATTCCCCTTCTCGGGTGGAGAGGCATCAGGGGCAGTGGGCAAACTGCTTCAGTTCAGCTCCTGGTATGGGCTAAATGAAGACACATGCCTGTTTAAAGGTGCCTCAAAGTCTAAAAGCTAACCGGCACCAAAGTGTTACTACTTTGCTACCATACTGAGAGGATTTTAAACAATATTCTAACTGTAAATGTATACAGTGAAGGTTTGATTCCACTCTTGAGTTGCATGCCTAGGGGAGTACTAACATTCACACTGTGTCTTGGATAATCCTAGCAAAAACAGCTACAGAAGATGTTCATTATATTGATACTGATTATCCCACAGAGGTCCTACGTCCTGCTAGATCCTATCTCTGCTGGTTGACCTGTGTCATGCTGCTTTGGTACTTCTTCCAGGGGCAAAAGGAGCACGTCTGCTACCTGATACCTTGTTCAGGTGTTAGTAAGTAGGAATTAGCTTGAATACTGCAAAGTTGTCATGTGTTGATTTGCATGGGTGTAAATGACTACAGATAAAATAGGGTGGTGGATAATGAGGACTCCCAAGTCATCATTTTTCACTGGAAGTTTATCTTGGTAACTTAGATACAACTTCTGAATGGGCAGTATGATAGCTATTCAGTATGAAGCTGGCTACTTGATTACATACCTTTCAAATCAGTCTAGAATTGGACAAAGTATAGTGTTCGTGGTTTGTTACTTTATGGACCTGAAGTCTGTCAAGCCGAGTGAGAGCATGTCTAGAAGCTCCAGTGAAATTCAGAAAATTGGATTGTATATAATCCAAATGCTGCTGGGAGGGGAGGCTGTCACAGGGAGCAGGCAAGGCTGAAATCAAACTGGCTGGGTACTTGGGCAGTGGAGCTGGGATTCAGCCAAGAGTGCACAAGCAGGGTGGGAGCAGATGAAGGGCAGTAGCCAGGATGCAAGATCCCTACAGCCATGGTGATCCCGTTTGCACACCCAGCGCTGAGTTTCCCCACAGGGAAAGTTGTGCAACACCGAAAAATAAGTTCATTGTCCAAGCTGAATTGCTGTGGTACAGGGGTCACTTGGATGTGTACAGAGCTAGAGGTGTGTAGGTGTTCAAGGGAAGTGATGGCTGAATGACGTTAAGTTTTAGTGTAGAGTAGGAGGCCCTGCAAGAGGGAGCTGCCAGGAGACCAGAGGATCTTTTTTTGCTACAAGCACTTGTGGCAGCTCTGATGGAGGGAACAAGAAGAGGATGATTCAGGGCTGTTTTGGTCCTGCTCTTGGCAGCTCAGTGGCTGAATCTAATTCCTTATATCCTTCTCTCCCTGAGTGAAGCTCGCCACTCATTCCAGGGCAACTCCAAAGCCATTTGGACATCTCCTGTTACACCTTCCACACCCCCATAGTGTTTAGGCAAGTTTTACCATTGTAAGTTAATATCACAGTGGTGGTGTAATTTCATTGTTGTTGTCAGGATAATTTTTTGAGAGAAGAGACATTCTTGGTGGATTCTGTCAGGTTTAGCCTACTGTTGCTATTTGCATAGAAGAATATAAAGCATCATGTTTTACTTAGCGTTAGATTTTTTTCTTAAGACACTTGCAAAATACAGTATAGGCAACACTCATTGTAAATGTAGATGAGTAATGGGTTCTTGCATTAAATTTTTTTATAAGCTGTACTTTTGTTTGGAAGAACCATGTGATTTTATGTTCTTTGTGCTTATCATTTCATTTTATAACATTTTTCATAAATACCTGATTAGAAGTTGTGTTTTACTCAGCAAAAGTGACTGGTGACCTCTTCAATCCAGAACTATCAGGAGAGAGCACTATGAATGAATTATTCCAAGATGTCTTTTCTTTTTCCAAATGAGATTATGTAGCAGATTGTTAAATTAATTTAACAAATGTAGTAGTTTAATAAAATAATTCCATTCCATTGGAGTATGACATACCTCCAGGCTACCTGATATAAATACTGTAATAAAAAAATCAGTGACCACTGGCTAAAAAAATAGATGTTGGCGTTCGTTAAACATATGAAAAAAGACTTTCTGCAAACACTTTGTGTTCTGTGGTAGGTGGAGCCCAATCCCAGGGACTGCCTGGAAGCTGCACAGTCTTCAGTGGGAATGCTGTGTGTGAGGTCTGCTGGGGCCAGCCGTGTTCCGTGGGTGACACTCGAGTCTTGGCACTGGGGTAAATACAGATTTGTTGTGGGAAATAAGTGTGGATGCATCCTGAAGGAAGTCCCATCTTCTAGTATTATGTAAAATTTATTGTACTTGTGTATGATTTGAGAATGCAAGTCATAGCATATATATGTTGTGAATTTCTCTGAGTGTTACGATTTGCAGTGGCAGTTGCTCCCTGAAGCAATGCAGATTTTGACTATAAACATAGCTTCTGCAGTCTCTGGAATCAGTGGCAATTCTGCCATTGCCATCAATGGAGGAAGAATTGGGATGCACACAAATACCCAATCGCTAAACCCAGTTATTTTACTTTGACATTTTCTTTTTCAGGCTCTTAAAGATTTAAAACGTTATTAATTTTGTTATGCTGATCCTACTTTGAGCCAGATGAGGTTTGTTTGGCAAAACTGTATTGCATTAAACCTGAACAACTGATCTTATGGGATTGTTTCCAGATAACAGTTGTTTTTATTAGAAACACAAAAAAGAGTAAATTGCCATTAGATCTGAGAAAAAAAGATAGAAGTGACTTAATAACTCACAGCAAGTGCATTTGTTTACTTACTTGGCAGTGCTGCTGCAGGGTCGGTGTGCTGAATGCATATTAACAACTTTGTTCATATTCAATACTTTTTTTTTACTACATCTTTATTGAGGGAGGCACCTTCACACACAGTGGTGAGATACACGAGTCTAACGGACAGGAATAGTGCTTACAAGTAATTAATTTCAAGGAACTGATCCAAATGTTATTAAGAGCAAATAGGAGTCCATCCATCGACTTCAGAACGGTCTCCTGGTACCCTTGGTCACCAAGGAGGAGCATTCCCTACAACAATACCTCCAGACTTTGAAGGCTTGGTTTTTTGTTTTTGTTTTTTTTTTTTAACCATTATATATTACCTAAATTATGTTATAGTCTTGTTCTGAGCATAGCTCACATAGAGCAGTGCAAGTACTGTGTTGTGTAGATGAAGCTGGGCTGCAGCAGTAGAGTGGAAGGATAAATAAATTATTTGGCTTGCGAGAGTGTGAAATGTGACTGTGTTAAGCAGCATGCCTTGCCTGGGCTCAGCAGCCTTGCTGGGAGGCCATGGGTGAGGGAAGCAGGGGAAGGTTCAGTGATAGGAAAAATGGTTAATTTAACAAAATGGGGTTAATATCCTCATTTGCTTTGATCAGTGCAAAGACTGTAAGTATCTTTCACTGTAACCATGTCCCGTGTGCTGTGAAATGCAGACTTACAAGCACTTAGGATGAAATCTTGTGACTGTTGGAGAGTCATTAAGAGGACTGGCTGGCCCCTTGCCTGGAGAGTTATCCTTTCTGAAGGCTGATGCCCAGACTCACGTTTAGCTGTGAGCTGATGCTGGCTGGATGATCCCATTTACCAAGAAGAGATGAGACTGAAAGAGGAAGAGAGAGAGGCGAGGCGACTGCAGGGCGATGCAAAGGTAATGAGGTGCTGGGAAGCTGCACCTTGTTGGTGCCCACCTGTGGCAGTGCCTATGGATACCTGGAAAAGAGAGCAATTTTGTTGCTTTTCAAAGAATCAGAACTTGCATTCAGTGAAGTAAAAACCCCGAAGCTTAAGAGTATACCCTGTCCTATAGCAGTACTTCGCCTTCCAAATAGGAGTGGACTATGCATTTTCTTAGCTTTCTTATGAAAATTGTCATATAGCTGGTATCTGGCTTTCACATATTCCTTCTCAGCAAAGAGGGAACTGCATGTTTCCTTCAGACCAGCTTTTAACTTCTCCAAAGATACTCAGTTCTCAGCTTGAATAAACTGAGCTATATCCTACTGCAAGTGCATTTGGCATGGTTTTTAGAAATTTAAGGGTTTGAAAGGAACAGTGTGGGCACAGTGTTCCATTCACTGGGAGAGGAAAGACTGGCTTTCTAACCTAAAAAGGTTTTAGGATTTTCTGTCTCGTTTGGACAGTTGTGAGGCAAGACATGACCTTCCTGAGATGCACCATTTATGAGGTTTAAATGTGGTATAATCCAGAACTTTTTATTTAATTTTGTATGCCATGTACTTTGTTTACTTTTCTGTACACCTACTCGGGGATTGCAGAGTTTCTCTAACTTGTGTTGTGGCATATTGCAGCCAGGAGCGCATATGGCACAGTTCTCCAAATATCATTCAAGGAAAACACTGAAGTGTTTACATGTCTGGGATCTGTATGTTCAAAGGAACATACTTCCACTTGCTCAGTTTATTATCTTCCCGTCCATTTACTTATCAATGTATTGCATGTACTTTGCATGCTGGTGCAGCGAGTCCAGAGGAGGGCCACAAAGATGCTCAGAGGGCTGGAGTACCTCTGCTCTGGAGACAGGTTGAGAGAGTTGGGGTTGTTCAGCCTGGAGAAGAGAAGGCTCCGGGGAGGCCTTAGAGCATCTTCCAGTACCTGAAGGGGCTACAGGAAAGCTGGAGAGGGACTTTTTACAAGGGCACAGAGTGATGGGATGGTGGGAAACTGTTTCATACTAAAGGAAGGTAGATTTGGACTGGATTTTAGGAAGAAGTTATTTCCTGTTGCGGGTGGTAAGACACTGGAACAGGTTACCCAGGGAGGTTGTGGATATTGCCTACCTGGAAGTGTTCAAGACCAAGTTGGATGGGGCTTTGAGCAACCTGGTCTGGTGGGAGGTGTCTCTACCTATGGCATGGGGTTTGGAACTAGATGATCTTTAAGGTCCCTTCCAACCCAAGGTCCATTCTATGATTCTACCTGTCACACTCAGCTGTATTGTTAGTGGCAGTTCCACTGCAATTATAATTTTAAATACCTTCTAAAAAAGGCTGGAGAAGCTAACTTCACAAGCATTTAAGACTTCAGGCATCAGCGATGCATCCTTCTGGAAGGACCTGAGATGGCTGGAAAGATTACAGGGCTGTTAAATGACCTTCTAATGATGTCAGATGAGCCACTACCAACCAAGGAATGCCAAGCTTTTCTCTCTTTCCATGACGATTTAGTGATCAATATCAGTAAAATAATTCAGGTAATGCACTAGGGATAATTGCTGCTCTTCCCAAGTGGTTGTTTAACTTTTAATATAAGCTTCATGGTGTTTCCAGTGATAATAATGATTAATGCTTCCTTTGCTGTTGACTGCTCTATGTTTTTTTTTCTTCCTAGAGTTTGTATACTACATTTACCATTGCCTGTCCCCAGTAGGTCACTTCCAACTATGCCTAGATGCTTAATTAATTGACTCGTTATGATGATGGATTAGTATTTGATTTTACAGATCCGAATGTCTTCTTCCTTGAGGACACCACTGTACTTTGTTCTGGGAGGTATGAAAAGCAAGGAGAAAAGTTCAACTGCTAAATAACTGCACCTAGAAGCACTCAGAGTTGGAGAACAGCCTAGGAAATAATTCCCTTCTCCTGCTCACTTTATGTTGTGCGCTGTGCAATAGTGTGCTTGTAGAGGACGGACTATTTGGCCAGAAGAGAAAGCAGAGCTTGTAGAGTTAACTGCAGACCCCTTTCCCATGTGAGCCTATATAAATATTCCGCTGGAGAAAATGTAGCTTGTAGTAATTACTGTTGTGTGTGCTTGGAGTCAAAATACTAGGAGATACCCTGATACCATTCTGTATCTATTAATATAAACTACAAAGGTTGTGGTGGACTGCAAAATCCTTCCCTCGGACTGGGGCGCAGGAAAGGGAGAAAAGTGTCATGAATCCGGTTAAAATTTTTGAATAACATTTCTCCTGTGATTTCCCCTCCCCCCCCCCCCCCCCCCA
>VZRW01013468.1:121825-146179 GCA_013398125.1 Aegotheles bennettii | reverse complement strand
CGTAAGTAAGAGTAATTTGTGTGTGAAAGCTTCATCCTGTTTAGCTATACTTTGTCCATTCTGTGAAGCCAGTGCTTGGTGGTAAAACTCGTGAGGAGGGGAGGCTGGCATCATTGTGTGTCTCCCAGCTTGGGCAATAGGCTGGATGTGTGCAGAGCCGGGGAGCAGGGGAGAAAGCTTGCAGTGTGACTCAATGAGGCCTTGACAAAGTACTTCCAACCTTTGCCAGAGTCTGCCAGCCATTTTTTAAATAGCTGCTTTACCTCATTTTTGCTGCCAAATATTTCTGCTCTTTCCTATTTTTTCAATCTTATCTTGCCATTTAAAAATAGAATATTTTCTTTTATTGCAAAACAAACGGTAATCGGTTAATGATGAAGATCATTAATTACATTGTCAAGTTAAAAACCATATACCTGCAACCTTTGGTCCATATAGTATTGGGGTTTTTTGCCTTGTATATTGGAATTAAATCTATGCTGCTTTGAAACTATCGGGAATGTGCACGCTGTTTTCTAAATGGCTGGTCAAGCCACAGTGGTGTTGATCAACCTGTGGATTTTGACTTGGGCATACAGATTTTTGTATCTACCATACCCTTGTTACTGGCAACTCAAAATCTGTCCCTTAATGTTGATGTTTGCCTTGCCTACACTGGGGGATTCTCAGGAAATGGAAAACAAATTGACTGATGATGTAAAAACAACACGTAATAGTCCAGATTAAATCCCATTTGATGACTGTCGGAAAAAATAGTGGCTTTAGATTACTGTCATTGCGATTCCCTCCTAGTGCATTTCACACATTTAGCCAGTAGGTCTTATTTCCATGATGTCCCTGAGTAATTCAAAGCTAAGTATTGAACCTGTTCTTCCAGTGCTTTTGGGTTTCTGCCTCAGATCACCTGTCACTGCAGTTACACTATCAGGATTTGCCAAAATTTGCCATGGGAGTGGTTCACTGTGGTGCTAACGCTGGACTAGTAAGAGAGACAATATTGTGTTGTCAACAGACTTGTTGGACATTAGGAAAAACTTCACTGTAAGGGTGGTTAAATATTGGAATAGGTTGCCCAGGGAGGTGGTGGAGTCACTGTCCCTGGAGGTGTTCAAGAGGCGTCTGGATGTGGTGCTGGGTGATGTGGTTTAGTGGTGATGTAGGTAGGTGGTTGGACTGGGTGATCTTGAAGGTCTCTTCCAACCTTAATGATTCTATGTTGAGTATTAGTGTGGTCGTTTTTTTTTATTATGCTTTTTAAAACTTGTGTTATGCTGGACAAAAGCACAGAACTGTGATTACTCTTTCCATAATAGGCTCTACCAGTGCCCCAAGGATTCAGAATATGAAATGATAGTTTCTGCATGAAAACTAACTTTGGATCATGTAGGAGTTACTGTATTTATTTCTTTTACCCCATAGCACTGTTTAAAGCTATATTATTTTTGTAGCCGTAGTAATATAGTGGTAAGTCTTTAGTTCAGGTGTGCAACAACAATTTCAGAAATTAAAATCCCATGCCTTGTCTTTCGGGGAAGGAATACAAGGTGTTGGACAAAGAAGATAAAATGCTTTGTGGGCATTTAAGATTGATGGTAAGAGAAAAGACAGGCAGACACTCTTCAATTTTAACATTTACAAGGATACTATGCAGCACGATAAAAGTTCAGGGTGGTTTTTTTTTATAAGCCTCTCAAAAAGCAGAATGATTGTAATGCTGAATAAAAAAAGAAGGTTGGAGGAAGAAATGAGAAGGCATAGAAAAGGCAGCAAAGGGTTTTTTTTATTGAATCAGAAAGGAGTGATGAAGGAGCATCACTCTCCAGAAGGATGAGACTTTAAAACCACTGTGTTAGAACAGAAAGGAAATTCTTTACTTCTCCATCCAGCTCTGAGGATGTCAGATTTTCCTTTCTTGTGTTTGCTAACAGTGAGGTTGAAGAGGACACAAGGTCTCTTGGCTGCAGCCCCAGCCTGTATTCCCAGTCCCCCTGTTGGCCAGCGCTGCCCAATCTGCATGACTGGGGAGGAAAAGCATTGCTCCCTTCGGAACAGTGTTTACTGAATTGGATGTTAACACTTTTGTCATAAATGTGACAAATATTGCTTGTGTGACATATTGTTAGTTACTTTCACAGCAACAGTTGGTTTTAAGTCTTAATGTGTTTATATCTTGTTATCTTTCTGCAAATGGTTCTTCCTTTTCTCACGTAGGGCTGGGGATTACATAAACATTACTCTCCCAACTAACATGAAAAGCTGATGAGTCTTGGATGCTGATCCTAGTTAATATTCAGTATTAACATTTTGCTGGACCGTGTCCTGAAGCTATTTAGGTTTCTTATTTTTCCAGACTGATGTAATCCCTTTTGCCCAAGAATTTTCCTTTTTCAGTGGAATAATGACACTTTCTAAGCTTCATTGTTCTTACCATTTTACTGAAGTCAGTTACCAGAAATACTTTTTGCCAAAAAAAAAAAAAGTCTAAAGCCATTTCACCCTGGGATTTGGTTGGCTGTGCTGGAATCTGTATGTTCTCGCCAGATTGGATACGTTACCTTTAGACTTCACTTTCCCTCCTGGGACTGCTGTATATGGTGTGGCAGTAGGACAATCTGGGCAGGACATAACTCTTGACAGAGGCTTTGCTAGAAATGTAATTTCTGGCTTTTGGGAATCCTTCACTCAGAGAACCATGATTTTAATTCCTTTTATCAAGTCTTAACTACTCTGTTGCTTTTGAAGGAAGTCCCCCCTTTCCCTTTTTATTTATTTTTTTTTAATGGATTATGACATCAATGTAAAATCCCTCTCTCTGTGAGGAATAGGGCTTCTGTGAATATGCTGAAAACCACCCAAGGAAAGGATGGAACTGAGAGGAAAAGACATTTCACAGACACACTCTTGATTGCCAGTTCTTGAAATCGAGACCTCCTGCTGCGGTGCAGGGAATCGGAACTGCCCATCGTTTCATTCTTTCCTGCTTTGCCCTGTAGAGTTGTATCAAAATTGAATTTAGTTGTTTCCTACATTCCCTTTGGAATTTGCCAGCACTGTTAATACTCCGTTATTTTAGGAAGAAGCTTCCAAATCTTATTATATTTTATGGGCCCTATAAATTACAATTTCTGACTATAAAGAAAAACACTAGGCTGAAAATATTTTGAGATTTAAATAATCCATATTTAAATGGATGACGAAAAAACCCGAAGGATACAGGTAGAAAATAATGGCAAGAGCTGCAGGTATCGAACTATATAATGAGTTATTTGAATAATATGTTTGACAAGTGATGAAAAAAAATCTCAACCTGCAGTTTTTAGAGGGGAAATAAACTTCCCTAGGAGTTTGACTTTGGATACAAATTGAAAGGGATGTCAGAATGATGACTTCTGCAGCCAAACAGAAATATCATTCCTTAGAGGCTGCTGTTCCCAAAAGTCAGCAAGTTGTTATTCTGCTTAAAATCTGTGCAGCTCTGTTTTGTTTTCCAACTGTATCTTGTTTTATAAGGTTATAACCATGGGAATGGAAATCAGCTGTCTATGAAATAGCTATTCCTGCTGCTTTTGCAAAATACTTTTGACATACGTGTTTCTATAGAAAAGGTGGATTACTTACTCCAAACTTGTGAGACTTTCAGGGTGGTGAAACCTCTTTCTCCCACAAGAGAGACCACCAAGAGAAATATCCTTTGTGCTGGGCACCAAACAGCCGTTATTCTGAATGTTCCATATTATGTACTGGATATAAATTTGTATCTGAATTGGTAACCTATTTTATTCCTCAGAGATTCTTTTATCTATGAGAGGGTGTGGTGTACTGAAAAACCTATATTTTAGTGGGTGATCATATCTAAATAAGACCTTATTCAAAAATAATGTCATTAAAGGGTGTAATTACAGGGTACATGGAACGGTCTGGGAGGACTCCAAACTAGCGTAGTCCAGGTTTCAATGAGGTTTGAGTGTTGAAGTGACACTTTATAGCATGAACTGCTTGATGATGGAAATAACTATAAATTGTATTCTTTCTCGGTTTTAATTTTTCTTCAGGCCCATTAACCCTGTGATCCTATAAGCTCATTATTTTCCTGCTATGTATCAGCAAGACACTTAGTGATGGCAAGTTAAGTGAACGTGTAACTAATTGCAGGGTTAAGGTTGAATTGCCGTGAGGCAGATTCTGCCTGGGCCTCCTGGAGAGAGGAAGGATTCAGTACTGTGTTCTCCTTTGTATCACTGCTCCCCATAGAATATATAGGAGAAGTATGCAGTTTGCCTGCTCTGCCTGAAGTCACCGAGATGTACAAAAGAGGGAGTGAAGTGTCACACAGAATGTGTTTCTCTTATGTTATTTTCTCGTCTTTGGACTTGTTTGGAGCAGAGCTTGGCAGAAGTGTTAACCAGGGCCTCTAGAACCAAGCACTGATATGTTTTTACTGTAACAACCTAATTCTCTGTATTCATCAAGTTGCTTTGCAGGTTTATTTCGGGTATAAATGGCCTTCAGTAGAAAATCATCCTGTGTACGTACAAAGTAGGCCAGCACACAGATGTTTAAGCCCATATACATTTGCAACATGTATTATTTTTTGTTAAATAAATCAAAACCCAGGTCTGGAGCTTAGAGTTGAGCATGAGTGGTAGTGAGAATTGAAAATTCAGCAGTTGAGCTTGGTTTGACTTATTCCCGACACTCCTTCTACAGAGTGTTTTTGCATGTAAAAGTTCTCAGTTTTTTTTTAAAGGTGAAGGAATATAATTTAAAACACTCCTTCCCCCTGAAACACCCCCTAAGTCAATTCCAGTAATGACATATAACTAGTAAAAATAAAAGTAGATTTCTCAGATCTTTTTTCCTTTGAAGAAGTAAACAGTGTAGGTATGAGCTTAGAGCATATAAAAAAGTTTTAACTGCTACTTTAATTTGAGTGAAAAAACTGTAACTGTGGCACTTCTTAAGAAGGTAAGTTATTCATAACTCCCTTCCTATTACTAATTTTTGTCACCAGCATGTTATTTAAGGCCAAGAAATTCTCAAGTCCTATCTGCAATTTCTAGTTATCAGTTGATATTTTTTTTGTTCTCCCCCCCCCCCCCGGTGGCCATTACAACAATTCATGTAATTAAGGGGACATATTTTCTGGAGGCTTTAATTTTGGGAACTGTGTTTTCTCATTTCTAATTACATACTTGGATCACGTAAGGAAAAGCTGTGCAGGATGCATATTGCATAATATTCTGAGCAGGATTTTCTTGCCAAGGTCCAGTTGCTAATGTTGTTTGTGACCGTCCTTTTGAACTCGCTGCTGGTGCTGACAGAGGCGGATGCTGCAGAGTTTGAAACTTCTGGCGGAGTCCCTGCGGCTCCATGCTTGGGTGGGAAGGCTGCTGAGGGAGCTGTGTGTCCATGCATGCTCTCCCTCAAGGCAGCCCTGCTGAGTGTGAGGGGACGTGGTGGGGAGCTGAGGGTATTTGAGGAGCAACTTCATGCTCTCAGGGGTAGAAACTTGCAGTTATAAGCAAAGAAGGACACAGAGGCTAAAGATGTTGGGGTGGAGCTCTGGGGATATGAAGCAAGGCGTATAGGACACTCATTCTGCACAGTGACTTAAGTGAATTCCACCTCTAATTTTTAGAGAATGTTTATTCAGAAGTGTAATTTCTTATCTTTCTCATGCTAATTTATTTTGCAGTGGCTTTTAATAACCATCTCAATTGCCTTGATTCTCTTCTCACTACAGAGTCGCTATGTTTGGCCTCGCCTCAGAGTTTTATGTGCTAAAGTGTCCTTCTGCTCACTGTCCAGATGCTTTGTTTTATGATAGCTATTTTCTGATAATCCAAGCCTTATAATAGGTGAATCTGTAAATATTTTTATTGCATCTTTGTTAAGCAACATATTAACTTCAGAACATTTTATGACAGCCTTCCAATTCCAAATAAAGGAAGCTAATGTGCTTTCCCATTTTCCCTGGGAGCTACAGAATTTCAGATGTCAAATGTACTTTCTCCTGTAAAGCATTATTGTAAAGCAGTGCACTGCTTTCCTGACTAGTGTAACCGTTAAATTAACAGTGTGATGGTTTAGAACAAACAACTTCCCTTGGGTTAATTTACTGGTAATTCCTTCCCTGTCTAATAGAAACCATTGGGTCAAATTAAGTTTAGATGCAATTAATAGTGCTCTTACACTGTTACAGTCTGGGTAGGATGTATTTCAGCTTGTTATTTCATGTTAAGATATTTTAAAAATCCAATTAACTTTCCAGTTCAAAAGAAAATGTTTTCTTTCTCAGTGTATCTTCTAAATATCAGTGGAAACTGATTGCTTCCTTTTCTTCAGCTCTGTTTTTAGAGGAGTTTTTTTCTTTAGCTCTGTTCTTAGAGGCTAGCTTTTCTTGTGCTGGGTGGGACTTTCCTCTCAATACTGTCTCCGTGACTCTTTCAAGGTCTAGAGAGGTCTCAGAGCTGATGGATGCATTGTTATCTCTTCTTCCTGTCTTCATTTTGTCAATTTTATTGTGTAAGTAGGAAACGGAGATAACTGCAGGCTTGTTTACAAATTAAATCCTTCAGGCTTTTCATGGATTTTGTTTGTATTAAAATACTCTTATTTAGCAAAACCTTGGTTTGGGCTGTTAACCCAAAAAAGATGTTTAAATGATTAGTTGGGCCTTATGAGTGTGTTTGAACAAAATATTTATGTATTTTGATCAAGAAGAATTTGAGATTGGGTTTAAAGGGTGAGTTTTTCTGGCATCAGTGAAGCATACTGGCATCAGTGCTGCAACAACCCCATGCATTGCTACATGCTTAGGGAACAGTGGCTTGGGAGCTGCTCAGCAGAAAGGGACTTGGGGGTGCTGGTTGACAGCCATCTGAATGTGAGCCAGCAGTGTGCCCAGGTGGCCAAGAAGGCCAATGACATCTTGGCCTGCATCAAGAACATTGTAGCCAGCAGGAACAGGGCAGTGATTGTCCTGCTGTACTGGGCACTGGTGAGGCCACACCTCGAGTGCTGTGTTCAGTTTTGGGCCCCTCACTTCAGAAAGGACATTGAGGTGCTGGAGCGTGTCCAGAGAACGACAGCAAGGCTCATTAAGGGTTTGGAAAATACCTGTTATGAGGAACGACTGAGTGAGCTGGTTTTATTTATCCTGGAGAAGAGGAGACTTCATCGCTCTCTACAACTACCTGAAAGGTACCTGAAAGGGAGTTGTAGTCAGGTGGGGGTTGGTCTCTTCTCCCAAGCCTACAGTGAGAGGATGAGGAGAAATGGACTTAAGTTACAACAGGGGAGTTTCAGATTGGATATTAGAAAAAAAAATAAAAATTCACTGTTAGGGTGATTAGACATTGGAACAAGTTGCCTAGGGAGGTGGTTGAGTCACCATCCCTGGAAGTACTCAAGAAGCACCTGGATGAGGCACTGAGTGATATGATTTAGTGTTCTAGGGGTTATTATGGCAGTGCTGGGTAGGTGATTGGACTGGATGATCTTGAAGCTCTCTTCCAGCCATAACAATTCTGTGATAACTGCTCCTGTACTGAAGCAACCTCAGGATAACTGACTGTAGCAGAAACTGCTCATTGTAATATGCTTCTGATTGACTTTTAGTCTCTCTATCACTCTCAGTCATATTGCTAGCAGTTTTAAAAATGTGTGAAACAAAATAGTATAAGGTAGCAAAGTCCTCGCTGCATTGGCAGGCGACTGTAGGCCCTGCTGTGGAAGCAGTGTCTAGCCTTGGAAAGAATGCTAAGCCAGGGAGTTTAAATGGTGCTGCTATTATGTAAGCTTCTGTAAAAGTCAATTTAAAGGATAAATTTGGACTAGAGAAACCTTTTTGGGGAGGCAACTGTTATGAAAAGAAGGTGATATGATTCTCCCAAATGATACTTCTCTGCTGAATAATGTTGGTACCACGCAGATCCAGGATTTGGCACAGCTGTGCATCAGGGATATGCGAAGAAGAAAACGTTGTCATTGACACTGAGGTGTTAGCTTGCACATACAAAAACAGCTCATAAATATTTTTACTCTTACCCAAGCAATTCATGTAATGTAAACAGAAGCTTAGTATGTTCTGCTATGGAGTGATACAATATGGACTAGAGTACTTTGAGAAATGAGAGGCTTATCTCTTGGATTATTCATTCTTATCATGGCAGTGGACTTTTAAAGCACCAATTTGTATGTGTGGGTCCATTCTTTGCCTTCAGTGTCAACCAGACAACTTCCCACTGCATTTGTGATGTAAAGCACTCTGAAAGTAGACTGAGCCATATACTGCCTTTCTTTATCCACTGCAAACTTGTGAATGGGGCTTCACAGATTTTAATGGAGGCAATTTAAAAAAAGGAGACAGGGCATTGAAGCAGTGTGCCCACATGGATGCTTGATGTCATCTTGAGGTTGCTTACATCTAAACTGTCTCTGGGCAGTTTTACTCATCAGTTCTAATGTTGGATTAGAAACATTTGGTGGACTTGTGGCTCTAGTGTCGTGACGGTTCAAGTTAAAAGCAGAGTTTTCTCTGTGCCCTGGTGAATGTTTGAAAAAGAAGGTACATCTTTGATGCAGGTTCTGCACACTCAATGTTGTTTGAATACAGATCTTATCCTTTTGTGCTGCATCTTCTGTTAACACGTGTGAAGATCCTGTTTTAGATATGTCACCTCTGTAAAATCTTGTCACTTACTATTGCTGGAAGCTCATGAAGTCACCTCTGATGTATGCCATTGGCAACAAACACTCTATGGATTCAGTAAAGCTGGTTTGTTGCTGACCCAAAGGAGTGTTCTCTGTGATCTAAAGCCTTTTTATATATAAATAAGGAGTAAAAGGTCTGTTGTGTGCAGTTCCTTTCAGAAAGGGGAAGTAGCAGAGATGGGTAACTTCTTTTCTGTTTTTCATAGTGGGAATGATAATTTTATAAAATGAACATAAACATTTATATTGTAATCCCAATATATTATTACAGTTGAACTTGGTGATCTCAAAGGTCTGTCATTCTGTTTAGACCTGTCTTTGTGAAACTCGGAAAATGAGTTGGCAATTTTCATGATTGGTCAAAAACGTGACTGCATATGGACAAATATATATATAGAAAATGCCATGTAAAGGATAAAAATATAGATGCTTTCATGCAGCTTTATAATCTTGCACATATTTTGCAAGAAGCCTGTTTTTCTAGAGGTAAAAAGTACATTATATGCTCTAGTCAAAACTGATTTGATTTGAGTGAGTTAATGCTCTCAGGATAAAAACCACAACACTCTGAATTTGGCTACATATAGCATGCATTCAGCAGTGAAGCTGTTCTGTATGTACGATGACTATTTGAGACATAAAATAAGTAAAGGGTGCAAGATTGATCTGCCTTACACAAACACTCATTTAAAAACCAGTGTATTTAGATCTAAATACAAGCAGCTGCATTTGTTTAGCCCTTTTCTGATATCAACACAAACAAGCAATTTAACAGAAAATAGAAATGTGAAATGCTGTACAATCTACAAGTGTTTTTGACATCATTTGGGTCAGGACTTTGCTTGGAGCCCTCTGCACTGCGAGCCCACGTGTAGCAGATCATTCGCTTATGATTCCTCACACATCTGAAGTCAAATGGCTCAGTATGAGACTAAATGAATGAGTGTGAAGAGTACAGACTTGATCAACACTACAGAAATTATTGGCAATTTGGATACACAGACTACATAAGTACCTCTGTCCCAGCTTCCAAGGTGTACTTGGGCCTCTTGCTCTTCCACTGAACAAAAACACAAGCAGAAGGTGTTCAGTCTCATTTGGAGTGGGACCTCTGTAGGAGGGTTGTATTACCCTTAAACTTTCAATGAGGCTTCGCAGCAGGCAAGAAACATAAGAGAAGTAACTTTTTCTTTGCGAATAAAAATAAATAAATGATTGCTTCAGTCTTAGCTGTTTGCCACTGTGTGTTAGCGGTCTTAAGTGTGGAACAGGCTTGGTAAGGAAATACAGGCTTAAGAAAAGCTTCTTAATCTGTTCCACTGCACACTGGACTCTGCAGACAGCTTTTAAGCTCCCAACTTAATATTGCATTTGAAAAATTCCACAGGAGTCATGGTAAAGGAGTGTAATTTTTGTGGCTCTCTGGGCAATAACTTGATTTTGTGAAGAGGTGGCATAGCTTCTAGGAATGAGCAGCGGGTTAGAATTTGAATTAAAGCAAAATATATTTGAGGACTGAATTATTTGGCTCTACTGGATCTCCATATCAATTGCCATTATATGTCTTTGTCCAATTTTCATGCAAACAGGATAAAAAGGGCAAAGTACTGCAAGAGGAGCGGTTTTGAAGCTCATCAGAAAATGGAGTACTAGGCAGATGGCAATGTTTTCGCAAAGTAGAGTTTTTATCTCAAATCAGGGGGTTTTTCACATACAGAAGTTGTACCTAGGTGCATGCTTCAGCTAATATGAGACCTGCAACATTGCTGAGGTCACCAAAAACAGAACAGTAAAGCACCATAGAAGGTGTTCTGTTGACAAGGGTAAGTTGCAAATACTTAAATAAAATAATTCTTAGCAACATTAAAGTATAGTAATGAGATAATTGCTGAGTAGAGTTTAGCAACAGCTACCAGCAAACAGCATTTGTAGACTTCTCTCCTTTTGTAGGTATTGTAAAAAATAAACTGGTTTGTATGCAAAACTCATACTTCAGTAGAAAACTTACTGTGGTGCTAGCAGGGAAGACCTGCTAGAAACTGCTGATGGTTCTCAGGAGAGCTAAAGATTTTATGTATGTTGCAAAGCTAAGAAGAGATGCTCATAGAACTTTTAATCATGGAACACCTGGTTAATCCTAATAGTTCTGTTCCTCAGGGTGTGCTCCAGCCTTATCAGCAGGGAAGCAAATCATCCTTGTCTCTTGATGGGCAGGGAGAACATGCTGTGTTGTAGCCCAGTGAAAAAAATGGTGGCTTTACTTTGTTACCCTCCAACTCTATCTGTGATGCTTCAAAAGAGTAAAGTCAGTGTAGCTGAAGAGCGCTCAAGAAGAGCAGTGTCTGAATGTGAGAAAAATCTGAGGCTTGCCTCATGCAGTTTTTGTGTAAATCCTCCTTCCCTGGCTCTTTTTTTCTGAACTTTCCAGCTCAGGAGGTGAGCCTGCAGCTCCCCTAATGCAGCAGATGTCCTACCTGCACGGTTCCTGCCACAGTACATACTTGATCTGGAGTAAGACCTGAAGGAGTGACCATAGTATTGATAATAAGTAATGATTCGAGGCTTTGCCTGCCTGCTTCCCTGCATGCTTTCAAATAATTCACTTCTGTAGCTATATGTTTAGCTATATGCTAGACTATATGTTTCTAGCACCGTAAATACAAGGAGTTTAACAGTTTTTGCAATTCTAGCAGCTTTAAGTCTGTAATCCATTATTTAATATTTATTTGCCATTTTTATCACATTCCCAGAGCAAAGTGGCAATTAAAATTAGAGTTAACACAGTAAATCCTATCCTATGACAAGCTTGCAAAATTCCACTCCCCCACTCAGCTGGAATGAGTAATGGGTTTTCATGGGTGTGTAATACATCATTAGGAATTTTTTCCTCCTTTACTATCACTATAGGGGTGTGTTCTGAGCTTGGATCAGTAAGTTCTCCTGCCTTTTGCTAAATGTTGTGTAACTTACGGTTCTTACTTATGAGAACCTGCTTTTCTTTATGGTTATAATTACAGAAGTCATAGCCTTTTTGTCTAGTATTACTTATTTCCCATTGGAAAGGCTTTATTTCCCTTGTCTGATTTTAGAGACGCCTTTTGCTATCATGGGCATAGCAATCAACTCAAAGTTACAGCCCCACTGGGTCAGTCAGTGCAGGTGGTACACAGCCATGGACAATCTGCTCAGTGCTTCACCCTGAAGCATGAGGAAATGGTGTCTTTATCTACTATTAGAGGAAAGGAGGACTTCAGTGACTGCCATGCCAACCTGAGCTTCTTGAACCTTTGGTTGAAGAATGTGCCTAAGGTATTGGGAATTTTTTTAGAGAGATCCCAGTGCAGTGGGTGTGCATCTATTCCTGTAGGCAGGTATTTATGGTTTGCAGCTGTAGGACCAGAGTGCAGCAAGCACCCTTGGCAGCGGAGGGGACTGACTGTGGTGCTGTCTGGCCTTGTGGGATATGTGCTGAGGTCAGCACGATGTGTGCAGGGCACTGTTTGGCAAAGTCTCCTCCTGTGTGCTTTTACTGGGTACACTATGCTGTGTTCTTCCCTTCTCTTTGGTTTTCTACTGCTCACCTGGGTGCAGGCACTTTCCTACACTTGACCCCCCTCTTTCCTTGATGAAACTATTTGATGCATATTGCCAATGTAGCCAGCAGTGGGGCTGGTGAGACCCTGCCATCCTAGGGGGCAGAGAGGAGAGAGCTCTTACAGATGCTCTCGTTTCTTTTGGTGCCGTTGGGTGTGATTTTCATCTGGCTTTTACAACAAGGAGCTGTTCTTTGAGTTCTGCATGTTACAGTGAAGGCTGTCTGCAGAAAAACATTTTCATTAATTCTTTTGCATTTACAGGAGATACCAAAGATTAAATAAAAGGAGTGGTGGGATGTGTTTATTACAACATAATGCTGGGCTTTAACTAGCAGTCAGAAGGATATTGCTATAATAGAGGCTACAACAGTGATTAAGAGCCCACAGAAACCTCTTTGATAACACTGTCAGCAGTCTGCTGCTGTTGCTGCATGAATGCTTGGTGCAGACCGCGTAGTGAAGGAAAAATGGTAGAGGGATTGCTTCTCATTTGTCATTAGATCCATCCAGACAAAAAAAATTTTACCATTTTATTTGAGATCTGGAAGCAAATGTAGCTGCAGGAGATTTCATACAAGGGCCCTTGCTGTCATTAGTGTTTTGTGCAATATTTGCTTTAACGTGTATGTGCAGACTGTTTTGTTGAACAGCATGGCAAGAGTTTTGGAATCAAAATTGATAGTACAAATTAAATACATTTTGGGAAGTTGACACTTGAAATGGAAATAGTGGAGGAAAATGAACATATTGAACTACCCACTTACTGCTTACTCATTCTGTGTCTTGACACAGCTTCTGCTGGATTTGGTACAGCACAAAGATTAGGAGAGCTGATTCTTCACCTCCTTGTCTGTTGTTCCTGTTCATGCTTGGTGAGAATATTGTTTCATGTTGATGATCCTGGAGAACTGCAGGGAAGGGCGGACATCAGAGGTAGACTCTATGCTTTGTGTTTTCTGGTCATGGGTTGGTATCAACTGTGTAACATGAGTAGTTGGGGAGTTCTTTAGCTCTTGTCTGCATGCATAAGACTTTTTTTCTTTTCAATAGAAACAGATTCTAGAAAGAAAAGGCACATACTTCAGGGCCTGATTCTTATAAGATTTCTTCAAGTGATTGCCACCCTTCCATCCCACTTTAATGGGAAAAGACAGCTTACAAGAACAGCAGCGTATACTTTTCACATTTAAACTACAAACTGAGGTGAGCTTAACTGATACGTGACTCACCACCTAACAGTCTATTACACGCAAAAAGCTCTTTCAAATTAACTTTGGGTAAGGTTGCAAAGTCAGGCCATCAAAGTGTAGGTTCTTGTGTGTAATTATGCCTTTTAAACATTATCCTGACCTCTCTTCAAATGTTGGCAAGGCAATGTATTTTTTTCCTAGCTTTGCTCTCTTGGAACTGCTGATTTGTTTTGATACTCTTACATTTTTTTCTTCTTTAAAGGCAGGCACCTGATATGGAAAACTTCAGCTCAAAGAGTTGAAAGCTGGCAAGGGTATAAGCAACTGAAAAAAGGCAAGCTCTTGCTAATGAGTAAAATTAACAATAGATGGTTTCATTGGCTTGGCCTTCAACATGCATGACTTCTGAACATACAATTCAAAGAGAGCTAAAAACATCTCTTTAATGCTTTATATTTAGTCAGCATTTACCTAACAGCCATCTAATCTGCTGAAAAAAAATCTTGATGACAGTCTCAAGAATGTCAGCATCCGTTTGTTTTCTCTTTCAGTTTGCTTACAGCCTGTGTAGGTCAGGCTGATGCCCTTGGATTCTCACTTTTGAGTAATGTATTTGCGTTGATGTTATAAAGCTTTTACATGATGAAAAGAGTATGAAATACAAAGCATCTAAACCCAACTGCAAAAAGCCCCTCCATCATCTCAGCATTAGGAGAGTATTTGTGGCTCCATTCAATACTATTGTCTGAAAAATTTTGTCTACTGAAGTTTTAGGGGTGAGCAGGGTAGTAACTTTGCTCACACACACACGTGAATTTGCTATTTGATTCCTATTCTATAGGCAGCAAACTGGAGAAAACGTCTCAGTGTGAGAAATGCAAGGAAAACATGATGTTGAGCTTGTGAAGTTGTGTTGGTCTTCTAGACCTTTTCTGGGAACCATGGCTCTATCACCAGCAAGCTTTGGTCTACTGGGTCAAATGAATGTAGGCCCTGAGAGGTGGCATCCCTGAAACAGGGTGGCTCTGCCAGCAGTGTACTGAGAATCAGGATGATTTGTAGGCACAGCTCAGTTCTTTATTCACAAGAGAGCACGTCACCCTGTAAATGGAGCTGTCTTGCCTTTAAGGATAGAGCTGTTTCTTTTTAATGGTTTGGGAGCAAAAATCAGACTTTCATACAGTACTTTGTCACTATCTACTCAGTATGCCCCAAGGGTGGTGTATTTTCGCAGGCATATATTGTTTAGGTGAAATAATAGAGGTATTGTAAAGTTCGTACAGAATTTTCAGAATCTATAGTAAAGATAACTAACATGGAGACAATACATCTTCTTAGCACTAACACCTTTTTACAAAGTTAAGCAATCAAATTGAAAAATAAGGGAGACTGCATTCACTTTTTTCCCCTTCTCAAAGCTCTAATGGTTTGATTAAAAAGAAACCCACACAATCCATCAATACTTCTTCACGTAGATGAATGTTGTGCTTAGTTTGCACCTTGGGGGAAACAGTTAAGAGCTTCCTCTAGGTACATTTATCATAGCTCAGAGTGAGTGTGCCTTTGAATCAAGCCCCAATTGTGCCCTGTGGCCAGGATAGATCTAGTCCCAGCAAAGCCCTTGGTGTGTGTATGTGGGGTGGGGGGCCGAGACCTCAACGCCAACTGGTTTGCTCTGCAAACCTATCCCAGTTGAGCCATGCTGTTTTGCTGATGCAGACAGCTTGTCTTTGCGTGTTCAAAGGATTTTAAAGATGGGCAGGACTAAGAGACTAGTGTAGTATAATCTGTAAAGCAAAACCTTCAAATTATGTTTGTGGTAGTGTTTTCATCTTGTGTGCATAATTATTTGCAAGAAGCTATTTTTATTTTTCAGTATAGATAGGCTGTAATAATCACTAGTATTAAAAAAAAAATCACACTTTTCACTATTAATAAAAGCCAGAAGTAATTTTTGCCAGAGTGCTGCTGAACAGCTCATTTTCCAAACTTAGTGACTTGAGTGTAATGTAGCTATTTCTTCTTCAGTTATGTAGAAGTTTTAATAAGAAGGCTGAATTATGCAAAGTTCTGTTTTAAAATGGTGTTTATTAATAGATTTGCTTGCTCTCTTTGGCTTAATGCAACTAATTAGACTGTTATTAGGCTGCTAACGTAGAAGACAAAACTATCCTGGAGTGCAGAATTGCTTGAGGAGATCTTCAGACAAGCAATGCATATAAAGTTAAAGGTGCCTTAGGGACTTCAGTGCTTTGCAGGATGTGGCTGTTCTGCGGTAGTGTCTTGAAAAGAAGTAACACCAGCAAAGCCAAAATACTGTTGAGCTTTGCTCTGTGCTTAAGGTCAGTAGGGGAAGGATAATCAGGACTTGGTCTGTGGGTCCTGGGCAGTCACCAAGCTCTGAATTTGAGCAATTGGGTGAGCTTAGTTTGAGTATGAGCACTTACACATCAAAAGCATAATTTTGTTTACTGTCCTCACTGCAGAAGCTCTGGGGAAATACATGCCACCATCCCGTCTGCTGAGGCAAAGTAAGATTTTGCATGGTCAGTTGTGTCAATATCAGACTGTCTTGCTGCTGAAGCTGAGGCTGGGCAGCTGGGCATGTCAAAGTGACTGCTGGGGTGGTGCTTCAGCATAAATCCTGCCCCTGTGCTGTGCCTCACAGCTGGGAGTACTAAGAGCCTCTATTTTTTTGCAGGCTGTAGCTCTGCCCACCCCAATGAGCTTTGAAGGCAGAAATAGTAGTGGGGTATCACAGTGTTGGCTTGCATGGATACGTCCCTTCTCCCCTGGCCTCTTTTTCTCCTTTGAATGGGAAAAAACCCTAAAATTCCACTCTTCTGCTGCTCTTTGTTGTAAAACCTAGTTGTACTTTCACCTCCACATGCTGCCCCCCATGTCTTCAGGCTGTTTCTTTGGTATTGACTAGCTAACCGGTGAGGAGATTCAAGTGGTGGGTGCAGTAGTCTATTTTGTGATGTGTAAGGAATAAATTTTCAATGTAAGGGAACTGTTAGCTCCTCCATGTACCTTGGGTCCATCTGCCAAAAGGAGGAGAAAAGAGGTGGGTGGTGAAGTGAGCAAAGCGATCCCAAAAATCTAAATGAAAAGAACTTGATTTTCTTGTGTGTAAGGGAAGAGGTAGTTAACTGCTTTGGCACAGGTATCAGATGGTCTGTTACATACTATTATTTGTTCTGCAGTGCTTCACAGTAGAATTTAAATGAAAATTTGTTATAGTGGTTTCAGTACTAGCATGACATAAAGCTTGTTTGTTGGTAACATTCATTCTACTAAATTATGTGTATTGTACACACAGGCAAGAAAGCTATTTAGTCAGGTCCTTTCTGGAAAGGGGAAAAAAGCTTTTAAGAGACCTACTTACTTTTGTTATTTTTGGCCTGTCTTACTACTTTCTTATCCTTTAAAATTGCTGGGACAGAAGCAAATTGATACATAGTAATGTATTGTCAGGGGTTTCTTTCCTCATACTAGTCAAAAAGAAAAAAAAAAAGGTAAAACATCCAAGTTGTTACCTCTGATTTTTTTTTTAGTTTTCTTGCAATCACTTTATCTCATTTGAAAATATTTTTTCTGCCTGCAAGCTGTGTGAAAAATCCATATACAGCAAAGTAAATAGATTAATGCTCCTCAGGGGAGTAGTTCTGGCTACAAACAAACTGTTGTCAAATGTAGAATGTAAACAAATTGAAAATTTAAGATTTCCACCTGCCTAATTGTTCTTTGGTGGTAATATAGAAATAAAACCTATGATAATGGCAATGAGAGCTTTCCTAAAAGAGGCAGGAGTTGAAAGCAGATACAGAATTGTCTCCCATCAGTGCTGTACTACCATCCTGTCTCTTATTTTCTTACTCCTCCAGCCCCCACCTTGGATATTATAAGGTTGGTAGGATGCAGCATGGCCTGTGAGAATTTACTTGGGAAACAGGGCTGCTTTCCCCTGTGAACAGCAGAGTTCAACTCTTCCTACCTGACTTAAAATTTTCTTTCTCCTAAGAAGAATGTTCCCATGTCATTACAAGGATTTGGTTGTAGTTAGCAGGCTGGGTGTAGAACAGGGATCTAAAATGTTATGTAGTCAGACTTTGGAGATTTTATTTATTTATTTATTTTTACTTTTGATGTTTTCCCTTTCCAGGATGGAAAGAGACTATTCCTCCTGCTGAAGGGAGGGAGAGATGTTTGTTCCATCCTCACAGCAATGTGAAGTTAAGGACAGGCTATCAGAGTCCTGTGCAAATGTGCTCCTCTGCCTGGTGCCAGCTCTGCCAGCTTTCTGGACTTGGTGAGAGCTTCCTGGCAGAGCAGCACACCTCCTGTGGTTTGATTTTTGGATTCTTAGTTGCAGAGGCTGAAGTATTAGTATTTAGTCTGTTTGCAGCCTGGCAGAGGGAGCATGCATATTAAAGCATGCTGGTTTAGGATTGGCTCCAAACTTGAGTGCAGTAACTATCCTTAATATTTTTTTGTGGCTCTGCTCAGGATAAGACCGTGGTTAAACCCAATCAGGTATCCATAGAAAGCATTTCCACATCTGTTTGTTCTCTTTCAGTTCTAGTTTTTCTTTTTTCCTTGAGGGCAGCAAACACAGCAAAGGTTAGTGATGAACAGTCCTTCCCCAAGACTGCTGTTGTCTTCCTTGGGTCATTTGGCAGCAAAGATGAGCTGACCAAATGGTTGATATTAGTGGAAGTACCTCGGAGCTACCAGGGCTTGGGAAGCGAGGCACTGGTGGGATCCTGGCTTCTCCTGTGCTTCTGCCTGCCTCACTGTGTGCCCCAGGCTCCATATTTGCTCTGGCACAAAGATTAACCTTTGAATGGAAAGTGTCTGGGCTGATGGCAGAAGCATCACAACCTTTGGGTGTGCAGACACGCTGCCAATGACGATGCACAGCATGGTACTGGTGTGCCCGCTGTGAACCTGTATGGTCATAGCCAAGTTGTTTACTGAAAATATCTTTTAAGGAAACTCTGGAGATAAAATCTCTTCTAAAGAAACATCTGCAGCTATTACGCATATATTCCTAAGGAACAAAGTAAACGCTGTATGCCTTATCAGGTGCTGTTTCTTTCTCCAATTTAACTTGAACTGTGAAGGACAAGGAAAGCTTTTTGCCTTTTTTTTTTTTTTCCCTTTTCATCTTGGGTAAGGGAAATTGGGCTTGTAAACATTTTTTTTGTTTCATTAAAAGCTATGGATAAGAAAGAAATAGTATGGCTCCTCTGTAGTCCTTGTGACTTCATCCCGTATGTACAAAGGACAATATTCAAACCTGTATTGCTCTATAAATTACTGCAGAGGCAGTCAGCAGGAACTGACCTGGACTGCTCTTGATGGTGAGGGAGATGAATGGGAACTGAGAATCCTTTTGTGGTTGCTTTGTTTGCTCCTCAAAGTTGGAGGGACTGTTTGAATACTGCATGCTTCCTAATGACGTCAGGTTTTTTGGTTGGTCCACCCCATGTGTCCTGTCCCACCCCTCCACTCGGCCCCAGGATTTAAAATATTTAACTTGTTTAAAGACCTTGGTTTGAAATCCTCTAAATGGGAAAGCACTGACTGTTGGCGAGTTCAAGTGTAAAATTGGTTGCAAGTACTCATGGGGGAACAGTGCAATGGAGCTGAACAGTACACTGAACATGAGCGTACTCTAAATCAAAACACGTTTGTTATTTGCTGTTCATTCCTTGTTTCTAAGAGCACAGTTAGTAAATACTGGATCCAAGCTCCATTTAAGTCAATCAGAAGGATTTTATTCAAAATCCAGCCCAAATTAATTACAGTAAAATCCTTCTTCCAAGGTACTTTACCTTAAATGTCTTTTATAAGGTGTGGATCACTTCCTTGGATGTTTCATGAACATGATTGTATAGTGGTTTTATGTGGCTGAAGTGAATCAGACTCAGATATGTATCTTAGCCACTAATTAAGCTAAGCTATGGGAATCTACAGTTAAGTAATTTTGATTCTCAGGAAGGAACAGATAAACATGGATTCTTTTCATTTACATGTATTTAAAATAACTTTCTTTGAAGCTTTTAGAAAGAGGAATTAAAAGCAATGTTTTGGGAAAGCTAAAAGTAAAGTTAATATTGCTGCTTAGGGCTTGCTTTTGCCTGGTGAAGATTACCAGATGCTCAAATTAATTTTATTTATTGCCCAAGCTTTGCCTGACCCTTATTTAGAGGTTAGGGTTAATCCACTGAAAAAATTACTCTGTTCTGTATTGTATTCCATTAAATCTTGCAGAATGGGTTTGGGTTGTTGATTATATTCCATCATTCCTGTTACACTAATTAAAGAAAAGAGGTATTTGGGCTATGTAATGAAGCTGTCTGATACTGTGCCCCTACATCATACCATATAGTATCGAGGCATTTTTCTGTTTATCTAGAGCTGTGCTGGGAGCGCTGTCCTGTGGCGCTGGACCCTCATGCCAGATCTGTTTTGCATCTTTCTTTACAGCTGTCCACACAGTGCACCCTCTCTGGCTCTTCTCCCTCCCTTGGGTTGGAAGAACATACCGAACGTTTGCTTACTGTTTCCATTTAACTTCTGGTTGCTTTGTGAGAACCAGGGAAGAAGTGCTGCTGCTTCACACATGCCGTGAGCAGGTCCATTCCTTGGCCTGGCTGGGGGGATGCTGTGCTGGGCAGGGGCCTCCAGGGCTGGTCTGCAGCTGCACAGCAAGCACAATGGTCACTCCTGCTCGCTCAGGCAGGCAGTTCTCAGCCTTGCTGGGATATGAGATGTTTTGCCATGTGCTGTGGGGTTTTTTTTGTTTTTTAAACTCTCCTAAAGAATTGAGGACAGATATATTTTCTTCTACCTCCCGTAAACATGCAGCTCACCACCCCATTGATGGTCTTTTAATGTAGGGAGAAGTCAACTCTCAGAAGGGAGAAAGTGGCAGACTTAAGATTGCCCAGCTGGCCATACTATGGCTTATCATGTGCATACATTTTAGTGTTCTCCTTTATGGTCACATTGACTACATACAGTGTTTTCTCCAAGACTCCAATTTGTCCAGAACACAGGAGGGACTCTTCACCTAATGATCAGCTCTTCAGTATTTTTTGTCATTGTGTGGGTACCCCAGGCTGTATTTACTACATGCTGTTGAAGTGATGCTTTTAGGATAGGATTATTAACTGACTCAGAGCTTTCCTTTGGTTCTCATTAGTATAATAGCTTAATGTTGCTCAGGCAATAATTACTTTGCCTTCCTCACCTGCAAACTGAGGGAGTATTTTTAATTTTAAAGACAGAATAACTGAGACGTGGAGAAAAAGGTGTCACTTGAAGCGCCTGATTTAAAAGGCTTTTATTTTGAAGAGTCCTTAGTTTTATATATCTTCAGGAATGGGTCAGAAAAAGGGTCATCACATTTTTCTGACACATGAAGACAAGGAAGAAGGACTGGGGCTTTTCCCCCCTCTAATGTCATCCTTGTAAATGTCAGACATGTCTCATTTGAAATTCAGCTGGTGAAAGACAACATGTAATTTAAACAAGGTCACATAGTGGAGAGGGTTAAGTAGCCTTAAAAGTCTCACCAACAATTAAGTTTGTTTTATCAGGAAGATGTCTGCTCTTCTTCTACAGTCTGTCTGCTCTGAGCTAGTGATTTTCTGTGTGCTGACCTGTGAAAGGAGGTGTTTGCTATCTCCTCCATACCAACCCAGGCCAGAACTACAATCCTTGCAGCAATGAAGTCAAAGGGGTTGCATCAGGATGCTTCCCACCTTTCCCTCCTCTGAACATTGTTTGCTGGAGCTCCTTGGTTTTTTTTGGATGCACGCACCAAGAAAGGCTGGCTAGCCCATGATGTGGGATTAGGTGCCCAGGGCACCTCTTGGGCAGCCAGGGAGTCCCAGCGTGTGATGCAGAATGGCACCATGGCCTGGTGTTCCTTTGAACCGTACTGGGGGAGAAATGGTATTACTGTCTTGTTGAATGTGGTCTCAGACTAACTCTTCAGTTCAGTCAACCAACTTCAGCATTTTTGCGTTGTTTTCCTGGGGCCCAAAGTAAAATGGTTATAATTATATTAGAGTGTGGGTTTTTTCCATGCAAAGATTTATTTTTTTTAAAGGGTGTAAGGATGCAGCAGGGGCATAAACTGTCTCAGTCCAGCCTTGTGGCTGTGACAGTGTGAAAACTGATGTTTGCATATGGCCATAAAGCTGTTAAATGGGGATCAGCTAGATTTACAGTTGCTTTAGTTTTTCTTTTTGCAGCTTTAGTGTAAGGAGAGCCATGACCAGAGTGATCTAGCTCGCTTCCTTATGAACACTTTCTGACTACAATATAATTACCATCCAATGCAGAAACATAAATCATAGTTTCCTCAGTGAACCATGTTGTGAAGGCCAGTGGATATGATATGACTTTACTAGCGTGTGTCCTTGTGAGTAAATTGGGAGACTTGTATTGTAGTGATACAAAGAATTTTTTTTTGTATGCATTAATACATTAATCTTTCATGTAGATTAGGCAGGTAAAGACGACTGTTTGCAGGGCAAAATAAATTAAGCATATGTGATTTGCTTAATCAATTTCCTTGCTTATATCCTTGATTTGTATCTTGTCAAGATTTCATAGCACCTGTACCTATGCAACTATGTTGGATGTATACTTAGTGTCTGCTGGTTTGCTGCCAGTTTTTGTAACATTTGTCTTTCTATTCCTTTTTAAGCAAAGACTACGGAAAAAACAAATAAATTGAAAAGACCACAAATGTCAAGAAAAAGTATAAGAATTTAAGAAAAGAGAATTTAAATCAGATCTGAGATGAAGCAATGGGAAAAGGGAGTGGTGGTTTTTTTCACTACACTATACTCTGCTGTGGTCCATCCACTGTTAGAGAAGAAATAGATTAGACCAAGTGTGAGCTCAATATATCATGCTTTATTGTCAGTGGAAGGCTGGACCTGGTGGACATCTGAAGAAGTATCTTGTTTTGGACTCAAAAGCTATTTTGCTATGGATCCCAGGACAAAAAAAGCCCTGCATGGGTAGGGGCAGAGATGCATTTCTTGGCGGAGGGATGCGTTTCTGGGCTGTTCAGTTTTGTTGGAAACAACAGCGTAGGAAGTGTGTACAATGGCAAGCACTGCTGCTGGTGAGAACTGGCTTTGCTGTTCCAATAGTTGGGAAAGCTGATGGCTTTGACTGCAGTCAGTCTCATCTCAGATTGGAAGATGGGTCTCCTGTCAGGAGCATTTAATTTTTTTTCCCAAAATGATTTAGGCAGTTCTCCAGCAGGTGAATTAAAATAGAATTTAAATAGTAAATTAAACGTATTTATTAGGTAGTCTTTTAGCACCATGAGTTTAGTTTGTTGTTCCGTTATTTTGCCCCTTCCTGCATGGATACCTCTGTGACAGCTTTGATTAGAGGATACTGAAATTGGTGTATAGAGGAAAAATTATTGGAATGCAGTCACAAGCTATTTCACATGGCAGAAAGTGAGAAAGATGACTTGCCTATGTACAGATTTTTAAGTCAACAAAACATAGTATTTGCTGCAAATGCATGGTTCTTTAGCATAAAATTTTCTTTCTCAAGTGCTGTGAGAGGGTGAGATATGGGTGCTTTTAAAGTGTGCCTTTGTCTTGTGTTTCTTCTAAACATTTTGTGCTCTGTAAGTGGCATTTCTATTCAGTGTTGCAAAAGCCATCCTGACCTTGACAAGGAAACCCAAGGAAAGTAAAACAAAATATATGAACACAAAATGTAGGTTCCTGGCCTGACAGTTACTTTGAATAACAGAATTCAGGGATTTTAAGAGATCGTGAATGAGTCAACTGTGCAGTACTAGTGGGGCTTAAAAGAAGGAAAATTTAGTTCTGGGTATTGGCAGGAGTTGTGTATGTAAGATTCGGGGGGTAGCTCTGTGTGCAATATTGATGGAACCTCACCAGAGAGCCATATTCAAGTTTTGTGCAGTACGATTTAAGAAAGAAGCAGACTGATTGAAGATGGTTGAAAAAGAGGTTCTTGAGAGGACTGGAAGACTTAATTGTGAGGGAAGTGAGGAAATCGGTGGGTTTGAGTTGAGACTCTGTCCTTAGTCTGTTTTTGGTGTGCAGTGACCTGGGAGCTGGAAGGCTGCTTCTGTGTCACTAAAGGTTGTGTTTCCCCAGCCTTTCTAAGGATGCTCGTGGGAGGTCAAACCACCTTCTATGCCCGAGGAGGAGCTGTATGAGAAGCTGAGGCACTCCTGCCTTTACACTTGGCAGACCTCTCACTGAATCACTGAATTTTTAAGGTACTGAACCTCTGGTAAGAGTGGTGCTTCTGAAGTCACAGGCGCCTCGCTGTGAAGCATTTGGGAGGCCCAGCTTGGTGCCTTTCTTTGTGGTGCTGCTCTCTGTTACTCTCTGCATGGTCTATCTTTTCTTAGCAGGCAGAATTAAAACTCTTCACTGAGCCAAGTCACTCATTTTCATGAATACATTTCCTCTTGCTGATCACAAAAGACATGATTTCAAATATAAGTACCAAAATGAAACAAACTACACTAATACACTCCTGCAGCCACTGATCTTAATAGTAATTTATGATTGTTTTTTCTTGAGTCCCTAGTGCACCCATCCAGTTCTCAGGGTTGCGGTTCCCTCATGGTCTCAGTTCAAGAAAGCAGCTAAATATTGGTCTTAAGGATTTTGTTATTGAACACAAGCCTTTTAATATTTTCCTAGTGTTAAACCCCATGAGAACATGACTTAATGCCCTGCTTGGACTGTAGCATGTACTTTTCCATTCTGAATATGGATGCTTTTTAAATTGAAGACTGAGTAACTGGGGGGGGGGGGGGT
>VZRW01013468.1:13574-121818 GCA_013398125.1 Aegotheles bennettii | reverse complement strand
GGGGGGGGGGGGGGGTATAAAGAGGAAAAAGTAACCTTTAACAAGAAAGCTGTTTTTCCCATTTCACAATTTCACCCTTCTATTCCTTATGACGTTGTTGATAATAGTACCCAGAGATCTTCACAAATGAGCATGCTTTGTCCTTCTCCCAAGAAATCCCTTCGGAGATGCCACTGGCTGGGTGGGCATGTGAGGGAGCAGGCAGCAGGAGCTGCTGCCCCGTGCCTGCCGTGCACCCCAACTGGTCCTTGCTCCCCCCGCCAAGCTCTCCAGAGCTGCCGTCCCTTTGGGGTCACTGCTGTAGGCCAAGAGCACTTCCCGCTTCCTTTACATCCCCTCTGCCCCATTAGTACTCTAGTCACTAGCTATTCTGACTGGTTTTCTAATTTAAATAGGAGCCCCCTGTGAATTAAGTGGAGGCCCTTGGCTTCCAGTGCAGCTTAAGCTAGATTTTTATTTTTTTTTTAGTTGTCCTCTATTAGTAAATGGGAAGGATGTTCTGTTGTACCAGCTGGCTCCCAAATAACTATGTGTTAATTAGGTGGGTTAATGATTGGTCCTGTTGTAAATGCCCTTTGGTCCTTCTAGCTGTTATGTTTTTTTTGTTTTTTTTTAAATGAAGATAGAAGTTTTTGCAGTAATTTTTCTTTCAGAGTTTTTGTTTATGCAGTAGAGCTGCAGTCTATTCTGTGGTTTGTTTTTGTTTGTTTGTTTTTAATAAGGAATAACATGTGTCACAGTTTCTTAATGTGTTGTGCACCCAATCAAGTGAACCAAAAGCATGTAGCTACACTGTTTGTTACCACTGGTTGCTGTTGGGGTCTGAAGATGTTGCATACAGGTACATGATTGCTGTGCGGTTGCTCACGTCTTGATTAATGTATGTATCTGCCTGGCATGATTTTGCTGCCTCATTTTTGCACTCCTTCCCTTTTAATTTAGACTCAGATACCTGAATCACAAAAGATACTGTGATGCAGTAGCCTGAGTTCCTGAGACTCCTGTGCCTTGGGTTGTATTTCTAGTGTGGGAGAGCAATGAGGATAGACGGTGTGTTTCGCTGTGCTGCTGTCACCCACCCAGGCATGCTGTGTAGGCAGAAGGAATCTGTCCTTGATGATTTTAAGCACCCTTATGCTTCATTTTTATTTCTCATTGTTTTTATTTCTGAGAAGAGGGAGCAAGAAATAGGAGGGAAGAGGTGAGAAGGTGTTGGAAAAGCATGGAAATGGGAGCTAAGTAATCATGTGGTTGTTTCGTTAATGTACCGAGAAGCCCCATCAGAGTGGCATGTGCAGCTTTTGGTGAGGGTGGAGAGCTCAAGGGTCTCACTGTAGGCATCCTGTCATCTAAAATAAAGGGGTGCTCAGCTGGCTGCTGGGAGGGGAAAACTGCTTGCAGTATGGAGTCAATGTGATAAAGGAGCTTTGGAGAGAGATCCAAGTACTAAGGTAAAAAGGTGAATATCCTGGAAAATAATTTTAGCTGCTGCTGCCCACAGAAAAGAAGTTTCTAGCAAGGAATAGCTATGCAGATACATAGCAAAGAGGATAGTCTGGAGAGATGGAACTAACAGTGGAGATAGCGCTACAGGAGTGAAGTCTCTCGGAGATTTGATATGTAGGGGGAGAAGGAAGGCACTACAAAACAAATAATATGGATTTACTGATTCACAGATTTTTACCTCGTGTCCCTTTATGTCCTACAAGTCTTGCAAAATGCAAATCCTGAGGCAAATTGTCTTGCTCTAGGGAGAAGCGTGAATGAACATGCATCAAAATGGGGGGGAAAAATGCAAGATATGTTTGGTTTATAATCTTCAGAGAAGACAGTTGTCCATGAAGACCTTGATAATGATTTCACTAGTGTAATAGGAAAACTATGTATTCATCATCCAGGGAATCTATGCCTGGAAGTCTACAATAAATGAGGCTTTTGCTCACTTAGGAGACTACTAAAGCTGTGACAAACTGGCAATTAATGTCATTAATGATTAATGTTTGATTGTGTTAGAAGATGTGTTTAATGATTAATAGCAACATCAATGTATATTTATAAAAGAAGTTAATGGCTATAGAACAATTTACTGGCTCAGGAGAAAATTGTTTGCTTCCTGTTAAATATCAAGTTAGTGCTGCTTTAGTCAGTGATGGATCTGTAAGTAGACAGCATTGTTTACTTGTAAAATCAACTTAACTTTGAGAAATTGCCATAAACACATTTCACAAAATTAAAGCTAGATAAAGAGAGCTGAAAGAGAACCTGAAGTTTTTGTATTGTTTCTCACAATAACTCTAAGTGTGAACTAAGTTTTGTATTAATGTTTTTCTCATCCTTATCATGGCTAGATGAAAATGAACATAAATAAGTTCATTGAAAGGGAAAACTGCTTTAAGTCAAGCACTCCTAACTGTAAGACAAACACTCTGATCTCTGCTTTCTTGGCCCATGCAATTGTGTGCTAGTTTCTTTCATGTAGTTTAAACTGTAGATTTAGTTCTCTTAGATTCTTAATTTTCTTTACATGAAGATTATTCATGTAAGGATTATTCTTTGATTGTGCATCACAATGAATGAAATCATCCATGTTTTAAGCTGATTTTCGAGGCTGTCATTTCAGTAATCAAAATTGTATTGTCCAGGGGACCCTGAGTTTTGTTTAAATTAAAATACCCAAGAAGCACAACCCTACACAAGAGAAGGAGGTGAAGACAATATTGTGTTTGTGTATTTTTTTAGCTTTTCAATGCACACTATTACCCCAGACAAAAGTAGTGTTGCCAGACGTGTCTGCCTGGTTTAACTTGGAAGGACAGGGTCTGTATTACAGGCATTCTGAAAACTAGGCACAGATCACCTTTTTGTTATTTAGGTTTAAGAGCTTAAGCAAGCCTTAACAATCTCTGAGACTTGAGTGTTACAATGGGTGTGAGACTGTATAGGAAGCTGTCGTGGGTACACACAGACTGCCCTTACTTGGTTGTAATTATTCTTCTGAGCTCTGTAAGGCAGCCAGGCAGTCCTTTTCTGCATTGGAAGCTGGATGTTGTGTTGTAGCTGTGCCAGTGGAAGGGAATGTTGGCTCCTTTTTCTCTAAATTTCTCAGATATTGTCTTTGCATCTGGCATATTTCTTCAGGAACTGCTTCCTAGGGAAGGTGTTTGGGCTGAGCATGGGCTAGTGCATGAGAAGCGCAACACATAGGCTTTATCTTGGGCTCTTCCAGTAAGTTCAGGTGACCTTGGGTAAATTGCTTAATATCTTCATGCTTTTGTTTTCTCTCCCACTCTGTGCTCCTTGTTTGTTTAGTTGGGATGATATCTTTTACTGAGCACAATGGAAACCGTCTTAAATTGCTCATCAAAGTATTATCTTAACGCAAATGAAAAAGAGGATTTTTTTTTCCTCTTTAGTTGTAGAACATTGACCATGAAACACACTAGCATTCTTTTGTTTTCCTCCTTACTTTTTTAACTACTAGTCTTTCTCACATTGGGCTTTTCTCTTTATTTTGGATCAGAAAGCATCTACTTTATGCAAAAGCCTGATACTTTCAGTTGTTGATCAAACTGGGGGGATGAGGGAAGAAAAAATAAAGTCAGGTTGGGCTAGTCTGATTAATATGCAAAGATGTTTTCTTGCTCAAATGAAGGGAAATGGAATTTTTAATTTTGGGTCAAACGCAGTGTTTCTGATGTGTTAAAATAGTTTGTTCTGATGTATTTGTGCTGATATTAGCAACTATGTATTGGTTTCCCTTTCCAAGGAAAAGCAAAGGTCTCAAAACAGGGCCAGGAGCTATGTTCCCCTTTGTGCAGGGGCTGACTTAGCTTGAGTGAAGAGTACTGCGCAGGGTTTTCATTCCTGTTGGAGGGGCTGTGAAGCCAGCTCCCAGTGCTTGAATGGCAGGCCACTGAGTGATCACTGTCCCTTGTCTGGTTTGGAGCAGGAATTTAAGTTGGGGTCTCCAAGGTTTCTCATGTTTGGGGTGGGCACAGTGTGAACAGAACAATGTGGTTCTTCCACAGCCAGGGAGGGACAGGGTCATTGGGTAAAAGGGCACAATGGTTTGCAAATCTGGCATTAATTTGGGGTTGAGCAGGTGTTTTATTACAAAAGCTTGAAAATTTAATGTTGTAGAAACATCGGTATAGTTAATTCTGGAACTGCTGAAGTAAACTGTTCAGTTATTTTTTGTTTGTAATGTTTTGTTGAACCTGAACCAAATAAGCACAAGAGTTTGAAAACATTTTTTCTTTTGTTGCACCCAAAGTGTTTTTAATATTTGCTTGTATATAGCTGTTATTTTGGTTACCCTGAAGTACCTGACCTGGCAAAAATGAATTGTCTAAAACAACAGCTGAAAAATAGTCTGGTTCTCATCTCATAGACAAATGCCAACTGTCTTTTCTATGAGCTATGCATTTTATAAATTAATTTGGTGGCTACATGAATTAAAAATAAGACTGTCTGTTAGCATAAAGCTTTGTGATAATATAAAAAACCTTTTTATCTCCATTGCATTTCCTTGATTGTAGTACACAGAGCACAGTAGTCATTGAACAGTAACAATATTAAACTGATTATCATTCACAAAGTAGCTGTGGCTGGAGAGTTAGAAATATGGAGTGGGGATGACATTTATAGTGTTGGCTGTGAAATACTCATGGAAATCCACTTCTTTCATAAATATTAATTTGACATTGGCTTAGCATTTAATAAGTGGAATTACTCAAGATGATAAAGATGGTTTATTACATCTGAATAGCCTTAGGAAATATTTCTGTCTGCCATTAAAAAAATGTATGAAAAAGATATATGAAAAGGTTTTAAGTTATGAAAAGTAAGAGGGTTGAACTTGACGTTAATTGGGAGTTTAGAATATATAAAGTGGGGCAAAAATATTTACATTACATAAATGGAGACAAAGCTCATTATGAATAAAAAAGGAATGCAACTTGCTTTCTTTCTAAATTTGTCAAATGTCTTCAAGGCAGTGTTGCTCTGAGTTTGAAAATGCTCATGTGGAAAGAACAAGGCTCTGTTTTACTGCAGCACACGTAAAAATGTCTTTAACTGGGGACTAAAATGACTCAGAGGTGACCTTTTGATTCCCTGACTGGTTTAAAAGCAAGTTATTTTATAGCCTGTTGCTTTTGGGCTATGTTGAATGCTGCAGTAAGCAGTCAAATCTGCTGATTATTTGTGTTGCTGTTTACAGTTCTCATTACAAGGTAGACTACATAGTGAGTGATACTATTTTGTTGTATGCTGAAGAGTGGATCAGATGGTTGCTACCAGTAATGGACTGCTGAAAGAGGACCTAAGAGTATTTAAGAAATGTTAATCTGAATTACTTGTGTGTCTTTAATCATTCTTGCGTGGAAAATAATCCCAGTACTTGAATTGTGCAAGCATAAATGTCTTGGGCCATGAGAAGATAAAAACAAGAAAGAACATTAATGGCAGAATAATAGAATTTAACTTTCTTACTGTATTTTCAATACCCCCAGTGTTCCAGAAGTGTTGATCTTTGTAATCTCCAGGAATATAGCTTGAAGTAACGCTTTCCTCATTTCAGAGGAAGGGGGATATTTTGACTCCCAGTCTGTCCTACTGATGGGTCCCTTGTTATGAGCAACAAAATGAAGTAGCTCCAGTGTGAGCTTCCTTTGGTGGCTTACCTGTGTACGTGTCTTCCCACCCTGTTCCAGCAGAAGCAGAGAAGCCCTTTCAGAGGTTTTGTTTGCACTGTTGAGAAGTGCAAGCCTGATCTGGGGTGAAATCTTGGTCTGCACTTGGAATGTCTCTATAAACATTAATGAAGTCACTTAATCTTTGTTTCCTTGTTAAGTGGACCTGCAGATTCTCTGAACTGAGTTTCCTGAAAAAGGAATATTTCCAGATTGAGGAATGCTTCCAGAATTGTTCTTCATTCTTTTTTTTCTTTTTGTTGCTTTTTCTTTCCACATTATTTTATGGTATTCTCCAGGTCATAGGTTTGTTGTCACAGTGAGGATACTAATCTTTGTAAAATAATAAAATTATCAAATTTTTTGACAGCAGGAAGAGAAACTAGATCAAGTTGTTGATATGCAATCATAAGCTTTCTTCTTGGCAGGAAACTTGTACAGATGAGAAGTCTCCTAATAAAAACCAGACTTTTATCTTCATGGGGATATTTTAATCAATTTTTAGATATTAAAGGTTAAGATTATTTAAAGGTGTTGTTTACTTGTCTATTCTGAAGCCATGCCTCCTTTTTTAAGAAGCATGGTACTACATTTCCTTTCAAAAATACCCCAACCAAACAAAAAAAACCCGAAAAGCAGGAAGTAAAAGAAGCATTCTTTGGTAACTGTTTTGGTTTGACATTTTAATTATAGCCCAAAGGCCTCAACATCACTTTACACCTGGTACCTAAATACAGTACAGAATTGTCTTTATTCCCAAGAGCTTGCTCAAAGAAAAGAGACGAAACAGGTGCTTGAAGCAAGCATGTGGACTGGGGTTACTGCAGCTGAACCTGGCAGGATGCTCAAAGCTGCTAGTACTGGCTTGTATCATAACTTCCTACTAGTGCAAGGTGCGGTTGGTCCTCTTGTTATAGATACAGTGGTTTAAACTGGTTTCCATATGAGTAATTTGTTCGCTGTACAAGGCAGGCAAAGCTGGCTCAACCAGGACATAAGTTTGTATGAAAATTCACGGCTTTCTTGTCCTTTAGTTGTATGGATTTATTTTTTCTGGACTTAAACCTCTTGAGCCCAGCAAGAAGAAATTGAACCCATATTTCAGGCCAAAGACATTTAAGAAAATTGAAAGTCACAACTAAAATAGCTCAATCTTGTAGGAATGAGCAAGAGAGGTAACAGCTGCAGATCGCTCCATGAGAAAGATCCTTCCAGCTATCCCAGGACACTTCTAGTGCGATGGGAATGCCTACAGGCGTGTTCTGCAAACAGAGTCCTTTTTAGCTTGTGAATTTATAACCCCTTTTGGATTCTGACATATAGCAGCTGGGAAAAGTTAATTTTCTTTAAAACTCCGGGGGAGGTTCCTCTAACAAGGTAAGAAATGCCATGATGGGAACCTCACTGTGAAATTCCAATTAGAGGCAAACCATTTATATCACCAGCTACTAAGTTAGTCCTGAACACTCTCCATACTTAGTTTACCTTGAAATAAAACTACTGTGACTCCTCCACATATGTTACCTTGCAGGAAAACATACTTTCGTTGTCAGTGAAGAGCAGTGGTCAGTTCCTCTTCCACCACAGAGCCCAGGGTGTGCTGTACTGCAACACCCAGGTCAGGGCAGTGACTTCTCCCTGGAAGCATTTAACCAGTGAGTTCCAGTTACCATGTTGCCCCTTTATCTCTGAGGATGGTACTTACTGTTACTAGTGTGGGAGAAGGGATTGGATGGTTTCCATTTTATTATGAAGTCTAGTTATCTTTTTTCATTTAGGGGGGAAAAAGGTTTTAGAACTAGCTGAGTTGTATTTTGAGAAAAAGAGCCTTTCGCATGTTCCTCTCAGCTGTGAAACATAGTTGGCTGATACCTGTGCATATCCTGGCTGTTAGTGCTAATCATCTCTGAAAACACTGAAGAATAACAGTTACAGCAGGATCAGAAGTCCCAGCAATGCGTGGTTTGGTCCTTGAGTAATTGTTATAAAGAGCATCTTTGTAGGAATGTGAGCAGGCTATACTCCAGAATATCCACTTGTTGTATCTCTTTATAATGTGCTTTGAATGAATGCCGAACTTCGTAGATTTTTATTTAGCATGTTGGGCTTTTTTTCTGCTTTTGCTACCCCTTCTAGCTCCACTGAAACCTGGATTCAGATATATTAGAATTTAGCGATTTAGAGAACTTATTTCTCTCAGAACATCATTTTAGCATAAAAATGAAAATAGAAGCTATTTAGAGGTAAATGTGGATAACCTGTAGTGCTAACTTTGATCATTTGGCCTTGAAAATACAAGAATTGTCAACTGCTCATTCTTTTCATAACATTGCTATTCAAATGTTAATGTGCTACCATGATTGTGAGAGTGAGAGACAATATTCATATCTCTCTCAGATTTTCTGAAAGTGGTAAATGTAACTGACTTTTGTTTTGTTGGGTCATGGACAGGAGGTGGCAACAGGTGGATAATTCCTTGTTTGGCGAGGTATAAAAATAACCACTACTGCTTGTTCTTCTGGTTTAAATACACTGTTAAATGACATTTATATTTATTGTCCTTTTCATGAGCCACTTAAGATATGCGTGACTGAATTATTTACAAGAGGAAAACCCTAGGGACAGCGTGGCTCAGAAGTGGGCCTTTTATCTCTAGGTTGAAAGTTCAAATTCAACCCAGTTTGGAAGGCTGTTTTAGCATATGGTAAACTGGATAGTTAATGCTCTCATGCAGCTAAAGCTTAGATTTCCAGCAGTGTTCCCAGGCAGCCAAGAGAGAGCTGAGGACTGGGGCACTGAACACTTTGCTTCTCTTTTTACTTGGGATATATTGCCTTGGAAGTGAGACCGGGGCAGTAGTTTGAACAATTCCCACTGCCGTAGCAGTGTGTGTTGGTTATCAGTCCAGTCAGAGCCCTGCGGATGGAGGAGAAAGTGACTTTAACTGATCACTTCTACCTGATCCTTGTTTTGATAAAGTAGCAACATGGTATTTTAACTAAAACTGAAGGTGGATTTTGCCTTCCCTGTTGTGCTTCTCTACTTTCCAGGCTGCAGATTAATTTAAAATTTAAAAAAAAGTTCTCAAGTGAAGTCTGAATATGAAACCTCCTTTTAAGAGCCTCCCTCTTTGGGTAAATTGGCTGAATACTGTGTTCATGAGTGATGCTATTAGATTTTTGCCAGATAAGGCTTCCTTTTTTTTTTTCGTGTGTGCATGGTAGTCACACTCATATTTTTTTTAAATACCTGTTTTAAATAAATCTTTGTGGAGACAATGAGTTTGTTGAGAGGTGGCAGAAAACGACTGTTTAGTATTAATCTTCTAGTTAATAATTAAAATAATGGAGAGCCAGTTGAAATAAACACTTTTCTTCCAATTATGATTTTATAAAACTTTGAGCAGTATCAAGCAGTAGAGAAGAATACAGCATTCAGACCTTCACCACTTATCAAGAAAAGGCCTTGTTATTACTCAGGCTGATTGGCTTTCTGCTAGATTTTAATCTCTAGACGTTAATGTAAAAGAGCTATCAAAAATTTGGCAATACACTTGTGATTACAGGGTTAGGTCTCTTTTTCCCCCCCCTTTTTGTTGCAAATTAGCTCCTCAAAATAAAATCTAGTTAAAGTAATGCTGGGATGCTAGTCCAATAATATCTTGTGCCACTTCACTATCAGTTTGAAACGTAGTAATGAATTAATTAATTCAGCTCTTTGAATTTTACAGTCAATGCAACACATACTGGTTTCCACTCATGCATGCATTATGAATGTGTCTTAATGGGTTCACAACATTCTAAATCTTGTTAAAATGAGGTACGCTAGGGTTTGCTGTGTTAGAAGGGCAACTGCCTTAAAATTAAGACCCCCAAAAAATCAGTAATTGAATTTCAAAAAAAGAAAATGCATTATAATTGTATTTAAAATAAACTTAATAAGTGTCAAGTGCCAGATTATGATAGGTGTTTCCTTCTCGTTCTGCTTTCATAGGAAGTAGGCAAGAAAGTGGGTTAAAACATTCATTCAGCTCGTAAAACAAAACCAAACAAACCACTCCAACTGAATAAAAAAACCCAAAACCTTTTGAAGACTTTCTGGACACTACTGCTGCTTGTGGGTGGAGACCAGAGAAGAGGAAAGCAGTTGGTAACACCTCTGAGGTGACCCATATCTTGAACATGGAATGAAAATGTTAGTCTTGATAACTTGAGCATTGTGAAAATCAGATTAGTGGAAAAAAGAAGTGGCGTGAGCCACACACACAGTTTGTAGGCTTGTCTGATTTAAAATTGCATGTACCTGTTAAAATAACCGAGAACTGAGAAGGCAGGCATTTACGCAGATCAAAAAGCCTGCTAAGTAGGAAAGCTCTATGGCTTTCTTTATTGTAGAACTGAAAAATCATAGAATCATAGAATGGTTTGGGTTGTTAGGGTCCTTAGAGCTCCTCTAGTTCCAACCCCCTGCCATGGGGGACACCTCCCACCAGATCAGGTTGCTCCAAGCCCCATCCAACCTGGCCTTGAACACTGCCAGGGAGGGGGCAGCCACAGCTTCTCTGGGCAACCTGGACCAGTGTCTCACCACCCTCACAGGAAAGAATTTCTCTGTATTATCCAATCTGAGTCTACCCTCTTTCCACTTGAAACTGTTCCTCCTTGTCCTATCACTCCATGCCCTTGTAAAAAGTCCCTCTCCCAGCTTTCCTGTAGCCCCTTCAGGTACTGGAAGGCTGCTATGAGGTCTCCCTGGAGTCTTCTCTTCTTCAGACTGAACAACCCCCACTCTCTCAGCCTGTCTTCACAGGAGAGGTGCTCCAGCCCCCTGATATCTTCATGTCCCTCTTCTGGACTTGCTCCAACATCTTCATGTCCTTCTTATGCTGGGGACTCCAGAACTGGACACAGCACTCCAGGTGGGGTCTCAGGAGAGTGGAGTAGAAGAGGAGAATCACCTCCCTTGGCCTGCTGGTCCCGCTGCTTTTGATGCAGCCCAGGGTACCGTTAGCTTTCCGGGCTGCAAGTTCACATTGCTGGCTCATGTTGAGCTTTTCATCAACCAACACCCCCAATGCTTTTGCTGTTTAAATATTTTTGCATTTCTCAATACCAGTATATTACTACTACTTTTGTTTCTTTTAGGAAGATAACTCATCAGCATCCCTTAGATAAGCCTGTCTTAGCAAAAAATTGTATTGGGAAGGTATTATTTCTAACAATTCCTTTACCCATTTGAAAGGAACCAAGAGGACACTAAAGCAGTCAAGTCAGTAGGATGACAGCCTTGCTTTTGCACCTACAGCAGTCTGGTCTCATGAGCTACTTCTTTTTTGGTGCTGGCACTGGCCCAGCACCTTTCTAGACAGGGTTTATGCTGGTTTCAGGGGGCTTTAGACAGAAATGTTGCAAGTAATCCTGCTGGTGCACTTTCTTTGCAAACCTGCCTTGTGTGGGACTGGCCCTGCGAGTTCTAGGAGAAGATAAAACTGAGAGATTTCTCAGAAATGTGTGTGCATTCGCTTGTGTATACAGAGACCTGCATCAAATGTTTTTTCCATGTTTGGTGGTGGAATTTCTGCCAGACCATTTGGCACACATTTAATCGGGGATTAGAAGAGAAAGGAAATGTCCGTGAAAGAACTTAAGCGGTTAAACACTTTGAAATTACATTGCTGTTGCTTTCTTCTTTGATCTCCAGATGTACCAGTCATTTTTATTTCCATGCATGCAACTATTAATTGCTTTTGTATTTAATGTTTTAAGGGGAGAACACTTTTAATCGGCAATCAGTTGTGATCCCATCTCTCCACTCTGGAGCAATAGAACTTACTCAGGTAGTAAGATTAATGAGCTTTAGGTTGCTCCTAGGCCATTGTGCCCCTGTAGCTGTCACCTGTAACAGTGGATTCCTCAGCTTACGTCCTGTTCCTTCTCCAAGGTTTTAACCCTAAAATTGTACATTACAGTACCTCATTGTAGAATATTATAATTTGTGTTTATTTTGTTATGGTGGGACTTTCCCACAGTAAGAGAGGAGAACCCTGGAAATATCCAGATTCCCCAAGTACGGTTAAAAAGAAGTGAGGGAGGAAGTTGTTACTCATGCCCTCTGCTACGGTGGTTTGTTTCTGGGGTCTGCTGTAAGCCACACTTGCAGTGTAATTCTGAAATATTGGCAATATGGAAGGATTTACACAGTTTAACACAAAGACCCAATTTTATAAACAGTTCTAGAAACCGGACCACCAAATCTGTGAAATGTAGTTACTGTTTCAATCTGAACGCTGCATTCTGTAGAAATCAGCCCATCTTGAGAAGATGGGGCTGCCATCCAACCCAGTAAAATTCTTGAGCGGCTATTGTTAGACTCCCCTGCTGTCACCTAGATTACTGACTTGAAGAAATACTGACAGATACAAATATACACTGTCCTTTGCTCTACTTGGAACCGCTTTCAACTGTTTGTGAACTCGGGCAAATATTGCTGTAGGGATTACACATAGGTCACACTTTCAGATTTGTCAGTTTGAGGGCTATAACATAATTTTTATAGCTAAAAAAGGGAGATTATTTTTGTTTTTTAAGTCAGCATATCACTTAATGAGCTGTGCTTCGTTTTGGTCCTCCTGCTCTCAATTTATGTTTCTTTGAAGTGATTTCTCTCCTGTTTGAAATAAAAGCAAAATGGTCTAAGAGTATTTTTGGTAATATTTTTCATACCAGCAATGCAGTTTACTTCCTATGTGGTGCTTAAAAATCAGTAGCTAGCACTGGATTTTCTTTGCGACAGCAGAATGCAGCAGTTGGGGCTGTTTGCCCCGAATTATAATGCAGACTGCAGGACTTGATAAGAGGCACTGTGTGGGAGCAAGATAAAATTGTGTCCTTGGGATTATACTAAAAATACATTTGTGAAAACAGTGTTTTCATGGCATAGTTTGATTTAACCTGTCCTTGAAGACATCACACCTCTTTTTGCCTGGTACTGCTTTATCTTGCTTTGCAGATGGCACATGGGGAAAATAAAGCACAGTGATAATGGTCAGTGTCCTGTGTATCTGAAGCTTTGCACGCAGCAGTTGCACACTGTATTTATAACTGTAGGCACTGCATGATTTTTATACTTATTCCTGCTTGTCAGACCAGGATTCCCACTGGGTATAAGGGCTTGTCTGGGCTTCTCTTTTAGGAGCAATAGAGGAAATTATATTTGTTTTTCAGAGCACCTTGCTGGAGCATTGGCTCTATATCTGTATTCTAGAAATCACAGCTGGCTCAAAGTTAAGAGAATGTTATGAAGACAAATAGGCACAGGAGCACTCAAAAATAAACATAGCATTTGTTTTGCATTAAAAAAGAGTTAATTGGGATATTTGCTGTTTGGAGCTTGTTGTATAAGAATCAGTATGAAGAAAGATTGGACTCCTTTTCCTCATAAATCAAGGTGCAAAGGTTGTTTACTTTCCTGTAATCACTATTATACTCAAGCTGTGAAGTCCTATGCATCTTATGTCCCAGGGTCTTGGGGTGTGTGTGAATTTGCTTACAAATGTTGGGCCATAACCTAGTATCCATCTAGTCTGGAAGAGGGAGGAGAAATACACGTCTCGCTCTGGCCTTACATCTCTGGAACATCTTGTATATCCAGATTACATTTGTTTTTCTTGGTTAGAAATGAATCGTCTCTTTTTTAAAAAAGTGCATGCCCAAATTCAGCTCAGTGCCTGGAACTGAATTACTCTTAGTAGAGAGAAGGATTCAGTCCCCTAAACGTGGTTTGGTGTTGCAGTCAGAACCTGGACTACCCGAAAGAAGGAAAAAAAACCGTCAAAAGTTTGTGTTTCCAAGGGTGTTCTGGAGTGACTTTCTGGTAGAAAAGATGCTACTTCTGGCTGTGCTGTTGTTGCATCGTTGCCTCTTCAGGGCTTCATGTAACCGACAACATGAGCTAAAGAATTAGAGGCACTTAATGTTTTACTGCAATACTCTTTTCTTAGGATAAAATAGGTGGATAGGGTTATGTGATGCTTCACAGACTTCAGATGGTCATGTCGGATGGACCTCATGCATTTTAACTAGTAGCACTGAACACATCATAGCCTATGCTTGGATTATGTGACCTTCTAAATGGAACTAATAAAAAATATTTCATGGATAGGATGTGATCATGTGCCACCTGCACAGGGGTTGGACTGGATGATCTCTGGAGGTCCCTTCCAACCCCTGCCATTCTGCGATTCTGTATGTGGTTCTGTAACAGCAGTATTATCTTAAGATCATTCAAAAAATTGTACTTAGTCTGCAGCATGAAATAGGTGTTAATACTAAGCCACATCTTGTACTTAGACATCTGCAATAGAAATGGACCCAGGGTCTAGCAGGAATTCGGAGGAGTTGCCATGTGGTGGTTGTGATAGTGACCAACCAGTTTGATTTTTAAGAAATACTGCTGATGGTAAGACAGACCTACAGAGTCCTATTGTATACATTGTACTTCTGTGGGGCTCTTCAGTCACCTGCCCTGTGTGTGATAAAGACATGATCTAGCACTAAATGAGTATGTAGTCTGTGTATCTCTGTCTGCAAGAAGGGAACACTGTTGGATCTGATCTGCATTAGGGAAGGCTTCCCATGGCTTCATCTGGCTTTAGCTCAAAGCAGTGAGGTTGGAGGGAGGCATCACCATTCCCTTCCTGAAAGGGTTTCTTATATTAACAATCTTATTATATTATTTCACTTTATTTTCCTGTCAGCTAATAACATTGTTTGCTTTTTCTGTAAGGGAAGCTCTGTTGCTGTTTAAATACTTCTGCAATGCTAATAGGAAAGGATTTGGTGGTGCATCCCTTTTCCAGTTTGATTTTGAGTTACTCCCACTTACTATTCATTCTGCTTCCACCTCTGCCAGTAACTATAAAATAGTCAGTTTTCTGTGAAACAAAAATTAAAGATTAGGGAGATTAATAGGGAACAATTATCCAAAGCCTTTCTATGAGATCCATAATAAAATTGAGTCTTTTATGTAATGCTCTGCATTCGCTGAAGTTATTCCTTTTAAATAAGGATGTGGGGTATTGCTGTCAGCATTTGTCCTGCATGTCCATGCTGTGAATTTGGAAGAGTCCAAATGGGTCAAGCCTGTGATGCGGTGCTCCCAGGGCTGTGTAACTCATGAGAACTATATAGAGCAGGTTCTCAATGTTGTCCCAGAGTGAGTAGAGCATATTTTCATTAGGAGATAGAAACAGATCTTTCAAACTTCTTTTTATCACTGAGCTGTGTTATTTTATTTTGCCCTAAGCAAAGGTGGTCTTACTTGCTGTAGCAAGAAGGGCTAGAGGAGGGGGTGATGGAAATCAGGAGCAAATGGCCTGAAACTGCTGTGGGGAGCTCTAGGTGAACAAGCTGTCTAGTCTGCAGACCCACAATTTCAGCTTAGGGTAGTGTGTGGACCAGACACCACCCAGTCCCTTCTAAGGGATCTGCTGAAAGCAAAAACACGTTTCCTAGTCAGACTTAAATACACTTCAGACCACTTCACACTGCCACTAGAAAGCGTATAGGAGTCTAGACATTAAAAAAAGTTTGAAAACTACTATTTATACACTGCTGTTTTGCCTGGTGCTTTCTTATCAGCATCCAAAAATGAGACATGGGAGAGGAGTGGATATGCCGCTTCTGTGTGCTCCCTGCTGCTTGTCATCTGAATAAATCTGTTCCTCTTGCCGAGGGGCTGAGTGGGCCACATGCCAAGATGTAATCAGGTTTTGCTTCACTGGAATAAGAGATCAATCTGACTCAGCATTTTTGTTTCTAATGGTGTGCTTGCTCTCTACGTCTCCCCCAGGCACCTGGTTTATGCTCTAGGCAATGTGATAGTTTGCATTTAGACTTCATTTCTGTGCTACTTAATTTAGCATTTGAGATCTTTTTTGAACACCTGTGTCAAACATCAGCTTGTTCCATAGGCTAAGAATGACTGGATTTTGGATGTGGTTGTAGCTGCTGGCGTGGCCTTTGCTTCCTTGCAGAACACGAAAGGTCATTTAAATGATACAGTAAATGTTAAGAAGAGGCCTGAACTTTAGTTCCTGATACATTTCCCCCTTCCACATTCCATGTCTTTTGGAATTCCAGTTTTGCTAGAAGTCATAATTATTTACAAACTGCCTTTATTCACACCAGGAAGCAACAGGTGAACAGAAGTCAGAACGTGGCTCCATTCAGAATTCTGCCCTGATCCTCCTGAGACAGATCCTGGCACAGCTCCTCACATCTGAGGTAGTGCCTGGCTCTTCATGCTGGCAGGTGGCTGTCACCCAGGAGTTCTGAAGTGTGCAGTGTTCATAAGAAACAGATTTTTGTTTTCTGGGATTCTAACTTAAGTTTTTGAAATACTCTCTCTTCATCCTAAATAATCTTGCTGAATCCCAGGTGAAGTTGAATTTCTCTCAGCATCTTCTCTGCACTGTAACAGAAGAGCCAAAGGCATCTGTAGGTGATTGGCAGTTTTATATCTTCCTTTTTTTTAGTGGGGAAGAAGCTGAGCCTTTCCAGAAAAGGATCAAAATTAATTTACGTGGTTAGTCTGTAGTACAGCTTGCAGCTTTTACTTTCTACTTGTTTGTCTGACTTCCCTATCATCTTGCCAGCCAGTTTGTTTGTCTTAAATTTTGCAGTTTCAAAACACAGTAAACTGGAATGATCCCATTCGGCGTTTACTTGCTTATAACAACAGTTTCTCTTTCATTCGAAAGTCCCCATCGTACCATAATATGCAACAGAGTGTCTGCAGAAGAATTAATCATGACAAAAAGGAGGCAAAACCAAAAGCCCTGGGGTACACACTAGGCCTAATCAATCCATGTTTTTTCCTGCTATTTTTTCTGGGTTTATTTTCTTTTTCCTTTATTACTTTCTCCTTGTGGTTTGACGGACGAAATTAGGATGGGAAGGATCCCATTTTGACTGAGATCTATTTAATAGCTTCCTCTGAGTTGTTGCCAAGGAAGTTCTATAGTGTGGCCTGCACTTACACAAACTCAGTAGCAACCATCTCTTTGTTAGCATAATAGCCCTTGGTTTTTGGAGGTCTGTCTCCTTTCCTGGAAGTGCTGATTTAATTTTACAGGCTGTATTAAAACCCTTTTTTGTTTTGAATATCTCAAGGGCTTAAAATATTCCTGTATTATAATTCTGATATACATCTTCTGAATAATGGATCTCTGACACAGGTTTGTCCAGATTTGTCTACGGAAGCAATCAAAAACCGACATATCTTTTTAAGAGCTGGTATAGCCTAGTTTAAATACAGTAGACAGCAATTTGGTATTTCACTGAATTATATGCAGTCATGTAGGCGAAGCTGTTCCTCTTGCGTGTATTTTCCATAACTCTCTGGATTTGTCTTCTTAGACAATCTGCCTCATTGTTCATTTGCAGTTACGAATAGCTCCACTGCAATAGCACCCAGAGGTGCTTTAATAAAACCACTAGCAACTTATTAAAAGATGAGCATAAATCAGTAGGTGTCCAGAGTAGATTTAGTGGTTTGGATATATTCCAACTGAAATTAAAATCACAGTATGGCCATTGAGTTTATTAAGAAAGTATGTTGTGAAGATGAGAAGCAAAAAAAACCACCAACAAATATAAAATGTAACCAAGATATGAGAAACTGCTGTTATTAAAACAGAAATACTTTGCTTCCTACATTGGTAAGTAATTATTCCCCCAAAAAGAAGTGCCAGAGGCTTCTACAAATGCATCAGGGACTTCCCTAGAATTGACTTTTACAAGAAGATACTCAGCTACTGCAGTAAGGAGTTGACTGTAGAAAAGAATAAAGGTAATGCAGGTTGTATTGTGTGACATACGGATTGCTGAGCATTTATGGATATAATACAAGAGGCATGGCTGCTGACAGCACTCTGTTTCAACCAAAGTCTCAAGTGCACATGCTGTTGGTCTGAACTTATAAGTTTCCTTACCAAACTATTACCATTTTGAGGGGCAGATCCTCAGCTGCTGGGTTCACTGCAGTTGTAATTGAAGCACAGAAGAGTCTGGTTGGGATTTCTGTCCCTGTGAAAAGAAATTAGGAGTAGCAATAGTGGCAGGCACAAGACAGCATTCAGCAGGAGATGCTGCAGACAGGCTGTAGAGACCTCAGAGTCCTGCAAAGGCAAGGAGCAGTTGTGGGCACTCTCCTTGAAGGTCTGAGCAAACTCATCAAAGCTCTGGTGCTGAGCAGCAGTGAAACCCAGGCATTGTATTCTCCCTGGTGCTTGCTTGTGCTGGCAGAGCTACACGGAGTGATGGGTGATGCTGATGTGGGCTGAGGTTCACAATGTTGACGAATGAGGAAGTCTGGAAAAGCACAGCAAAACGACTGTGGGGGATTTAGTGTTTTCTGGGTAATAGTGTTCTGAAGAATTCATCTGCTTGCTCTTTGGTTGAGCTCACTATAGTAAGACAAGTGTCTCATGGGGAGGGCAGGGGAATCCAAATTGTTTGAATACTACTGTCCCCTGAGGTTATATCGTACAAATATCGTTGAGGAGGTGTTATTGTTGTACAGGACTTCTGCAAAAGTCACTCAGTCTGGAGTGGAGGTGATCTGCTGGTGCGGACAGCAAGAGGAATGTTTTAAGTTGAGAATGATTGCCAGCTCCACATGTGATGCTTGTTCTCTGTTGGGAGGAAATTCAGATATGTAGAGCAGGAGGAAGCTGTTGTGTACCTTCTCTGGATCCTCAGTCTGGCTAAGGTTTCCCACAAAGTCTCAAGCAAACATGAAGACTTGTCTTCTAGGCGGGTGCATCAGAAATGAGACAACTCACAGACTATAGCATGCTGACAGGAATCACAAATGCATTTAAAGATGGAAAAAATAGCAAAATATGGCAGCTTGAAATATGAGGAACATGACTAAGAAACAGTGAGATTCAGCCTCGTGTAGGCAAGTGTATTGGATAGAAGTAAACCAAAGCAGACATTTAACTGGGGCAAGACATTTGGCAAGCAATAATGGCAAAGTGAAAGTTAAATGAGAGTCTGCCTGTAGGTTATAGACCTGCTTTGTAAAGCTGTGATGCCTGCATTTAAAATACTGTTTTATTTCTGTGCTTTTTCGGTGTCAGAATGACATAGACTAACTGGAAGGAGTTTAGATAAGAAAGCAATAAATAAAATGCTGGAGGGGAGCCTGAAGAAAGAAGCAGATACAGATTAAGTTTGCCAAAGTGCAGACTATGGAAGGCTATAAATCTACACCCCTTTGAGAGCAATAGCAAGGAGGGGAGTACAGCATTGCTGTTGGGTATGTGTGAGCAGATTCTTCTGGCTGTTGGGTATGATGAAGCTCTGCAGGCTTGGGTCAGTGGGGGTCTGCAGGGCTCTGCTTAAATAGGTCAGATTGCAGGAGCAGGGCCTCTGTGAAGCATGAGCACGGAAAATCATCAAGTCTAACAGGATGTAAAGCTCAGGGGATACCAGCTGCCAGAGAGTGAAATGAGAGTAATTCCGCTGTTTAAAAATGGTTTAGCTTAGAATTAGGCTAGAGGAAGCCTGATAAAATACTAAATATTGAGAAGAATCATGTGGAAGGGATGGGGATTAAAAAAAAATAGAAACTGGGAAATGCAGAAAAAGGACTGTAGCCTTTCTTTTTATTCTTCTGCATGGAGGTATTTGCAGATATGGTGCGTGGTACTGTAGGAAAGGTTACTTGAGGATGTTTTTGTTTTCTAGGTTTTTTTGTTTGTTTGTTTCTTTTTTCCTTTTCCTTTTTTTTTTTTTTTTACAAGCTGGAAAATGGACAGGACTAGATTGAAAGTACAACATTGCAATTTCATTACTGAAATGAGCTGTGCTCCCGCAGATTGAATGGGCTTTTCCTTAGGAAAGTAATTAAGGAAAGAAGCAGACTTGATAAAATAGCACTGTGATTTAAATCTGCTTTTAAAAACTATTATGTTGCAGTAAATCTTGATTGAAATTAGCGATGTAAGTAATCTTGATGTTCAAACTCTTTCTGCTGTGGAGACTGCGAGTCTTGAGGCAGTCCAGGAGGTTTTCTGTTTTGCATAAAGTTTGCCACTAATAAGGTTTTTACTTGTTTTCTAACAAAACAAAGAAACTAAAAATCTATCACCAGAGCAAACAGGCTTTTCTCCCAGCTCAAAGGATGTGTGTTGGCTGCACTGATGCCTATTTAGGATAGAGTCAAGAGCTCCCTGTGCCACGCCTGGGGAATCCCACAAGGTTCTGCTTGCGCCCACCCAGCTGGCAGCCAGCTGTCTCCAGGGTCTGCCTGCAGATGCTTACCTTTCATCAAACTGGCTTACAGGCACATCATATCTCCTTCCTGCAAGGCACAGGGCTGGTGTAGTCCCTAACATTGTACCCACATCACAAAGGCACCCACAGCTTCAGTAGGAGAAAGAGGAAGCAAGAGCTCCTCCATGATCATCAGATAACCTGTACTGTTTTATTGTATGCACGGTTGGTGCCACCCTGCTCTTATTTATTGTCTGATTATAAAGAGAAACTAAACCAGTGCAGTAATCTTTGGTCTGGTAATACTGTACTGTACAATACTGTGCTGGCTCACCTGTAGGCTCCTGCGATCCCTGCTCTGCTCCCCAGAAAGTTATGCAAAACCCAGAGAACTTGCCTCTTGCCTACAGTCAAGGTCAAGACAATGAGCTGCTTCTCTGATTGAAAATGTCCTTTGGGACAGCTGTGGTCTTGGGCTGGAATGGAGCTGGTGAAAGCAGGGATTTAAGTGTGTTTTCCCACCAAAGGCACTGACCTTGGGCTGAGCTACCATACAAGATAGGATTGAGTCAAAGCCTGTCCATTTTTGGAGCAAACTTCAATGCTTGTCTGTCTGTCTGCCACAGCTCCTGCACTGTTGGCATCAATAAAGAATAAAGGGAAACAGAAGAAAAACAAGAAGCATTTTTTAAAAACACGGAGAAGCAGTGTATGAATCTGAACACCCATATCAAGTACTTAGCTGCACAGCCGGAGTTTCTGTACATGCCTGCTGGCAGATATATGTAGAAATGAGACTTAATACTGTATATTTACCAGTTCAACTGAAAGTAATGCAATTCACTATTACCTGGCTTTCCTTGAGTACTTACATGATTGTGTGGAAGAAGGAGCAGAATTACTGACTTTGATCAATCATCTGCCACTTTGCTGAGACTGTGAAGGAGGTGCTGATTTTCCAGTCTTGTGAGAACCTGATCTATACAAACTGAAGCAGTATTATCACTGAAAATACGTCCTAGGATAGTGGTGCTTTTGGGATTAGTCTGGAAACAGTGTGAATGGGATCTTTAAAACTGATGGTACCTCAACATCTGCTCTCCTGGAAAGACTTCCCAGTGAACATTGTGCCCTAATGCTCCCTCTTCAGATCATAAAAATGGAGCTGCTCTGAGAGTGCTGCATTGTTTTAAATGCCATTAGCCACTGGGGACAGTTGTGTGTGTTTTGGAACTGGAGGGTGTTTGGTGGCAAACCACTTTTGGGTAACCCATAGATGTCTTCTGTGTCTGTGGTGAGTACGATGAGTGACAATAAGACTGAGGGAAAGGGGATCTTGAGGACATTGGGACATAACTGCTGTAAATTGCAAGCATCTCAGCATATTTGTGGAAAGATTGGCAAAATCTTAAGCATTTGGCATTTACTGATACCATCTAGTGATTCACACGAGAGCCAGCACTTCCCAGTTAGGTTGGATCAGGTCCGCATGGCTTATAAACCAACATGACTCTTGACTGTAACCCAACATGTAGAACCAGTAGCCTACAAAGTTCACTGGACTATTACTTGTCCTTTATGCCTAGAGGAGTACTCAGTTGGCCTTTCTTGAATGTTGCTAACACTTCTTCAGGTTTTTTTTGCTTATTTTGAAATAACAGTTGCAGTAACGATTATGTACATAGATTCAACAACAAGGAGCTCGCAGAGCTGTGTATCATTTATGCTCATAAATCATACATCATTAATGGCTTGGGTTAGAAGAGTTTATGTCGCTAGTTACCATTGTTTTGGCTTGGGTTTTTGCCCTTCCACTTTTTCACTTTTAAGAGAAGTAGCATACTTGTGCTATACAGGAGGTACTCCTGCTGTTTGTTCATGTGTTGTCTTCACATTCCTCAAAAATGGAGCAGTTACATGACCTCAGGATGTTGTTTCACCCTGAAAGATTCTGTGGAGATTTCCAAATGTGTGTTGCTACTTGGCAAACTCTAACTTGTTTAGTGGGTGTAAAAAGTTCAAACTGATGAAACTGCTGAGAATAAACGCAAGATCTTGAACATCTTTGTTTACTGTAACTTTCCACGTTAAGACCGGTTTTGTTCAATTTGGTTTGTTCCATATTGCTGAGGCAAAATCTAGGGATGATGGAGTGTGTGAAATTTGGAATTTGGAGGGTGTGTGTTCCAGAAAGGTTAGGTATTTATGAGAGATGTGTGTTTCACAGCATAAGAAAACTTGTGTGCTTTTCATTTAAATACTTTCTTCTGTGGAAGCAAAATAGCAAAGGAGGATAATATTGGCAGAGACCAGAAGTGAACAGGACTGTACCATATCAAAATTACACCAAATCTGGATTGGCTGCCTAAAGAAATATTTGCAATGAAAAATAACCACCTTGTGTATGTTGGAACAGACTGTGTTCAGCCCTTATTTGGATTTGCAAGGTGATTGAGAGGAAGGAGGAAAAAATGCCTTATGTACTCTATTTTACAGTTGCTTTTACTGTTGTTGGACAGTGCAGGAAAAAAACTTCAGTGCAAAAGCTTAGGAATTTTGCCCAGAGCAAGTTCTGCAGAAAATATTCCATCTATGTAGAAGCATAGGCATAGATACTTATGCCTTGATCCAATAACTAAGCATGTGCATAATTTAAAAACAGTTGTAGAATGTTTTAAAGTTATGTGTATGCTGAAGGAATCTGCTGGACTGGGGATTTCTGCGAACGTGGAATACTGAAGGAGGTCATATGGTATATAGCCTAACCGCTGCTCTGCGTTCATACAGAGGGAACTGCGATCCAAATCCTTTCATATGAGGATACAGACCCCCATATGTCTGAAGAAAACACTTTCTAATAAGAACAAGTTTGCCATGGCATTTGTAGGATCCAAGTATGTTGCATACTGCCAGAGCTGTTCGCTGTGGCTGAATGCCACTAAATGCTCCAGAGCTGTTGGAGGCAGCCGGAACAACTCTAGGGCTTGCTCCAGGATTAGCCCTTCCCATCCTTCAGTTAAGGCTGTTAGCATTAAAAATCACAGCAAATCTCTTGCTGGCAGTGCCAGGTTGGAAAGGATAGTTTATCAACTCTTGTTATTATTATTATTAAATAAAGAAAATTTGCTAGTTTCCATTTTGAATTTGAACATTTCAAATTATGCTTGTTGTTGAGATGTTTCTTATGGTGTATGTTTGTTTTAATTAGTGATATCAAGTCGGAGCTCAGTAGCCTGCAGGCAGCAGCAGTTACCTCATTTATTTCTTGTTTTGAAAATGTCAAGCAGAAATGATGGCTGTTTAATTTCACAAGTGATTTTTTTTTTCCTCTGCTTGAAGCAATAAAATTTTCTAGTTGTAGGAGTTCATAGGGGTGCATATGAACTCATTTGAGTTCCTTTAAAACAGCGAAGTCACCAGAATTTTTTATAGAGGCAGTTCTTCCCTTAAGATGCATGTAACTTTTTTAAAAAAACAAAACGTATAAACAGAAACCAAACAAACAAAACAAAACCAACCAACAAACAAAACCCAACAAAAATCCCCAAACAAACAAAAAAGTGTGATATTAAAGTTACTGTTACCAGGCTACTAGGAAATGAATAATGACGCATTATTAAAAGAAACTTAAGTGTTACTTTCTAGGTGAACATATAATTAGTTAACTGCAAGTCTTTGCTTCAGTTATTACTGCTGGAAAATGTAGTAGAGATGCTCATTACCATTGATGAGCCTTAAAAAGATTTAGTGACTGACGTTTGTGTCTTTGGAACAGAGATGCTCTTCTTTGGTTGAGCCTTGGAAAGGGCTGTGCAGGGGGTAGTAAAGCTGTGCCAAGCATTAGAGATTAGAACGTGGTCAGATAGCTCCTCCCACAAGATGGCTATGAAATATAAAATTATTGTTTCAAAAGGAGATGTGAGTGACTTCAATCACATAAGGGATTGGTACTAAGTAAATAGTTAGCCTGGTTGAAAACCACCCAGGAGTCTTTACTCCCTCGGCTAACTGTAACTCAGCAAACAGAAGTCCCTTTTCAGCCAAGGCAGTGCTATGGGTCCATGTTACTTTGTTAATGCCATCGTTAAAATTGAATCCTCTGTCTTGGGGAAGTCTCGGCTTTGTAGCAAGAGACTTTAATTATTCTAGCCTGGCCTGTAGCTCCAAGCAAACCAGGCCATGGCTGTTGCACAGCGATGCTTCAGAGTAGAAAAAGGTGCAGCTGAAGCTGTGTGAGAACTGTGGTTTTGTTGCTGAAGTTGTGCTGGGGAGCTGCAGTGCTTACGCCGCTGCTTGGTCCCCAGGCGCTCTGTGCTCTTCTGGGCAGAAAGAATCCAGCTGGGGCAAAGCTGACAGAGGATCTGAACTGGTTTCAGCCTAGAAGATAATGTTAGCCACCCAAAAATGTCACCCCCAAAATCAGCATTAACAGGAGAATTATGCATGACAATGAAACATTTTTTTCCTAACTGCGGAAGTTTGAGAAAGCATTTGACAGTTTCTGTTGCAATTTGCTTTGGCACATTTTAGAGTGTTAGGGTATGCCAATAAAAAAATAATTAACAACACTGAGGCTTTAAATCAGGTTGCAACTTCCACATTTAAATAAGTCACTCAAATCTATGTTTAAGATAAACACTGGTGTCAAAAAAAAAGAAGCCTCCTTTCACCCTCCTATTTAGTACTGCTCTTGACTCTATTGTAGAAAATCCTAGATAGACACAGCATGTTTGTCACATAGCTTAGAAATGGTGCTAGAAGATTTCTGTTTTGCTGATGGCTAAATTCCCTTGTGTGGCAAATCAACCAATGTGAAAACAAAGATGCACACTACCGAGACAATAGTGGGAATATAGTTTAAAGAAGTCTAAGATAGGACATGTTTGTTTCTTCTTGCAACTCTGTGATTCTCTAAGCTAAACATTGTGTCTTTCTCATCATGTGTGATACCTTTTCATAGACACCTCTTCCATGAACTTGTCTGATCACTTTTGAACCCTTTAGTGCTTGGGGATCTAAGGCACCCAGGCAGTATCACTGAAAAGCAGTGAGAGAGAGGAGCTGACTGTTACGCTTTCCAAGTGACTTATGAACACTAAGAGGTAGTTGTAGAAATAATGCCGCTGACTGGCAACTATCAATCTGTGATGCTGTTTTCATTCTAAGATATAAACGAGTGCGAAATGGCAGTCTACCAAAAGGAAGGAGGTAATGCTTAGAGATGAGACCTCAGAAATACAAGGTAATGGGTGAGTTGGCTTATGTTTTTCCTTTGGAAAGGGGAAAGTTTCTTGGATGCTTGGGCAAAAGGTGGAATGTTACCTTATTAATAGTAGTCCTTCACATTTCCAAGGGCATGTCTGTTCTTCAAAATAAAGGATACTGGATCAGATTTTAGGAAAAATAATTTTTTTTCTTTCTCTCTCTCTCTGTTCCCTTCCCCAGCAGGGCAGCCCAGCAGAGGTGGAGTATAGTAGGTACACAAAGATTTCTGCTGGAAAGTGGAGATGCTTACTTTATCTTTCTTGAACTTCTTTTCAGAAGATATATTGTAAATATGTTTTCAGAAAGCTAAAGAGTATTTAAAATCAGTGTATACTGAATTAATTTAATGCTGAAGTGCAGAGGTACTGTAATGCTGCCTGTGGTGCAAACAGCTCATTTACTGTCTTGTTCATAGACACCCATAAACTTCCAGCCGTGTAGTCCTCATTATTAACAAGTCTTTTTCTGCACGTTTTCAGATAATTTGAAACAACTAAGCAACTATGTCCAAGTAGTTCTGTTTGTGGAATTTATACAAGCTAAGCTGTTGCTGTTGTTACATGGTGAATCCTGTACAGGGCTTAAATTACACATGGGTTGAGTCCTCCTGTGGTCACTGCCCCCACAGTCCCCAGCATTGCCTCACAGTGACTGCAGGGGAGTTGTGGAGTGTTGAGTGGAGGCATCTCCTCCTCACCGTGCTGGGCCAGAGATGTTGTATGGTTGTGCTGAACACCCAAGCGTGCTGCTAGCCTGGCCCGGAGGTCGAGCCCAGGTCTCCCACAGCACCGTGTGTCCCACTGGCTGGGTTGTGTTCCCTGGATTTGGTAGGGTTAGCAAGCCTTCCTCTCTCTAATGCCCCATTCTTTTCAGTGGGCCCTCTGGGGGATGACAAGTAAAAAGAACAATTGGACTTCATTAATGACTAAGAGACCTGTTGTCAGTGCTATTGCTTGCTGGATTAAAAAGCACATTAATAAATACAATAGCGAGGCTGATGTGATCACCAAATGTTTTCTAGCCAGTTTCTCTGACAAATATAGTTTGAAGTGTTTGTCTAGTTATTCTTCCTAAGCAGTTATTTCTGGCATACTGCATAGCGCCATAATAAAGGCAAGCTTACTCTTTGTTTCTCTGCTTTATTGAAGCTACCAGACTGTGAGAGCTTATCAAAGCTGTGGGTGCAGAGGAGTGTCTGCTGGCTCCATTTAGATGAATTCTAGAACAGAAAGCCCTGAGGAACAATGTCTCCGAGAAATACTTTGGGGTCTTGTCCTTCCCCTATTTCTGTCTTACCCCGTATCGTCCCCCTGCTTCCATTTCTGACAGTTGCCTCCTCTCCCTGCAAGGAGAGGGCTCTGCCAGCATCCCAGATGTTTGTGGCTTTTTTCAGAGGCCCATCACAGAGACCTGGATGCCCTGATAATGAGCTCAACATGATAGCACGAATTTAGCACTGCACCATGTGGACTATCTGGCTTGACTTTTTCTTCGTTTGGGCATCCCCTGTAGATTTATTCTGTGAATGCCTCTAAACTAGTAACGCATTGGTTAATGCAGTAGCAATCACTGACATTTTTCCTATCAGCACAAAGTCATGGCTCTTGCTGAGGTTCTCCGGGCATGTGTAAGTACTTGGTTATTTCTACTCAAGAGCTTACTTTGTTCTCCTTTGAGGATTTATTATATGAAACACAGGGAGAAGGTGCTTACCTGAGTAGTGATTTTCTGAACAGTGTTTGAATTGAAATGCCCTGAAGGTAAAATGATAAAGTTGGAAGAAGAAAATCCGCCCAGGTCAGCATATGTGTGGTGAATGCATCACTACAGCAGATCCAGCAGTGACTTCTATGTGACTACAGTGACTACAATAGACACTGTAAGCATAGACTATTCATCCAGTGCTGTTTCTGGATTTAAAAAAAGGGAAAAAATAATGCTGTTGTAATGCCATACTAACTTGTACATCTTTTCTTGGCTTTCCATTTTGCCTTTACCCTACAAACTTTACTTGTGGTCTCCCTGAATAATTATTTATCCTCTGACGTAAGGTATTTCATCTCAGTGACATTGTTTAAAAATGTGAATTCTTGTTTATGGCACATTTAATTTTGACAGGAGTTTACAGAGTCTTCGGTAGATATTTGTCAGAAAATATTGACATATATAGGTGAAATAGCTTTTATCAGCAATTCTTTGCTCCAATGGGCATTATGTGTTGTTCTGTTTCTATTTGTTCCTTTCTTATAAATCTGCATGCTCTGCTGTACCAGAAAGCATGATGCATTTCTGGGGTCTGTTGGTTTGTGACTGTTCCCCTGACAATAGGATTTTTCCCTATCCTCGTTTTGCCACGTTCTGGCAGGCTGTGTTGAAAAGGCTGAGCTGGGGGTGAGAGGTTCTCCCCCACCCACGTGGCCCTGTCTTTTTTTCCTTACCTCCTGCAGAGATTACCCTGTCCCCTCTTGTGCACTAACAGCTAACGACAAGCCCTGATGCTGACAGAAGCAACGTGATCCCCCGATTGCAGTGCCAACTGCTTTGGAGTTGGGAAAAGATCCAATTGCTCAGAGCAGACTGTTTTGCAACAGCAGCAGTAGTATTGGATTGTTTTGGGGTCTGTATGTGATCGAAGCTCCTAGCCCTGTTACTGGTTTAATCTTAGATATCTGAGGTGAGAGGGCCATCGTGTCAATTCTGATTATCTCTCTCACTTGTCAGCAGTTGCTTGAATGTGGTAGGTGTTATAAAATGGATAAAATTAAGTTTTCCATGTTTCAGTTTATAATTAGGGGCACCCGAGAACTGCAGGTTGCTTATTCAAAATGCAGCCTTCTGCAGAGTCAGATTGGCTCTCCAGTTCCTCCCAGAAAGGCATGGAGCTGGTATCTGGAGGCATAAAACAGCATGCAAAGCGAGGGGACATCATGCTGGCATGGTGTGCTCATGTGTCAGTGAGGACTGTGGTAAGGAGTTAATAAGTTAGTGGAAAGCTAAGCAAGAATGAGCTGCGAATCAGGGGACTGTGTTCATTGAGATTGTTTGCATGATCTGAAATTTTCCCATGGTGGCACACAGGTTGGACTCCTAGATTGTGTCATATGTATCACAGGGTAACAGGCAAGTGACTCTCTTCAGTGGAGAGGCAGGGAACGGGGAGGTTACACACAAGCATTTTCCACTGTTACTGCTTATTGGTAGAATTTGGTTCGATTTTCATATTGTATAAATTGACTGGCTAGTTATCATTTGGCTGTGTGGTCTAATCTATGTCCTGCTACTGTTATTAAGAAATATTGTGTTTGTGACTTTCTTTAAAGCATTTTAAAGTTGTGGACATTGGTCTGTTTTGCAGAGAGGGGAAGTTGAGCAGAATGGAGATAACTGACTTTTTGAGGCCATATTGAAACTAGAGGCAGAGTTGTTTCCTCACAGGCTGCAGTTCAGCACACTGGCTATTTTGACTATGTGATCTCTCAGAAAGGAGGCTTGCCAAGGCGATAGGGGCAGTCTGGGAAATTGGAACTGAAAACTTCAAAATTAGAAAAGTTTGACACTTTTCTCCAGCCCCTGTCTGGCATACAGTGTGGTGGGAGATAGGGGAGAAGGAGACCCTCTGCTTGAGAAACAGCTCTTCCTGTCAGCAAAATTTCCGTGCTAGTTTTTGTTTGCTCTGGAAACTTTTGGCTCTCCAGAAGCTACTGGGCAACTTAAAGCAAGAACACACTGTGTGTCCTCTGTGAAAGACTCCTTGTATCCGGGCAGCTGGAAGATCTTAGTTAGGTCTTTATTTCTGGAGTAAAAACCTCTCAGTAGGGTTGTCAGGTAGCAAGGTGATGGCAAATTATGTTTGTTACCTTGTGGTGACTCATGTCATGCATATCTTGTCATACTGCAATAAGTGAAGAGCACGAAGGGGCATGCTGTGTGTCATTGTTTTGCCTTGCGTGCTGATCTGGATGTGAGTTCAGCTTTGGTAGTCCAAAAAAGTTCTCTGAAAATGGGGATGGTGGTGGTGGGAACAGTTCTGTAGCTCTGATGTATTTGATAACTGTGATATGATGATGTGGCTTATAGGTGAAAACCAGAGGTAACAGGTATAGAAATGGGGATTTCTGAATTCCAAGTGGCTGTGATTTTAGTGTTTGTATACCCCTGAAACTGTCACCCCCTCTGACTTCCATATTTTTCCAAGAGATAACATAATTTTATAATGCATCTTACTGCCAAGTGAAACAGTTGAGACTAATGAAATGATTGCATAATGCCATTGAGAATATGCTGCAAAATACTCAGAAGACATGCCAAAAAATGAGCAGTCCATTGTGACTAACTCTTGAAGCAAGAACATTGATTATTAAAAAAGAAAACCAAACCACAAACCACCAACCCCATAGAACTTTCCTTTGAATTATTAAAATATAAACACGAAAGAGTATGGAATCGAAATGACTAAAAGACTAAGTGGGCTTTTGATAGCTGTAAAACTCAAGCAGCCTACAGGAATATAGAGTAATTGGAAAAGTGGTGGTTGTAGCTGTGCTGAGAGGAGTATATACAAGACCAAGCTTAAATCTATTATTTATTAAAAACAAACACAATTGCCATGGGATTGGTTTTGAGGTGGAGAAAAGATTGTATCTTTCTCATCTTCAACCAGCTCAGCTGCAAACAATGCACTTGTTCAAGAGCTTCTGTTTCCTACCAGAACCCGGGTGCTTCTATGAAGATGAATTTAGATCATATGTCAGCTTGTGTTTGGCAGACTAGCAGCTCTGAGTGCTTCTGGAGCAAGACAGAAGGGCAGAATCTGTTAGTAAATGATCACTGGAGAGGAGTGGGTTTTTCTCTGCCACCTTGCAGAGCTGTGTGTTTGAGCTTGCTTTGTGAACAGACAGAAATATTGCCTCGGGCTTGCATTTGTCTGTGTGCTGTATCCTCTAGCACAGCTGTGAGAAAGTTTTAAAGGAGTTGACAAAGTGTTTACATAGATCAGGAAAGAGCAGATTATTGTTAATTGGCTTCATCCACTCTCTCTGGTAGGAGCTGGGGAGCAACTGCACTTGCAGCTCGTAATTGCAGGTGGCTTCTGTTTTGGTGCTCTGAAGGAACTTTGCTGTTGTCAGCTCTTTTGAGCCAAGGAAAAGGAAAAAGGTTGCTTATGACAAGGAGTGGCTCAGAGGTAAAAGAGTGGGGAAGGAGTCAAATCTGAAAAAAAAAAATATGGAAAAAACCCACTGACTTAATCTTCTTTGCATGTGGGTGTTGCAGGTGGCTGCACACTTATTTGGAGCCATGTTTGATGTTGGTACAGGCACTTACAACAACCATTGGATTCAAAGATATTTTGGGGGGGGCTTGCCTCAATAGTTTCATTTATCCCTTGGGACAAAGGCGTATGTGCTTGGTTTGGTTCATTCCTTTTAAAAGCTGTTTTTACTCCCTGTCTATAAGCTTGCCTGACAAGATAAGCAGATAGTAGGTGGAATGAATTTGTGGATGGTTTACTGAGCATTTGAAGAGAGTAACTAGTCATAAGATCATTAGTAATTATACTAGCTTTGCTGAAATAATTCCTTTCCAAGTAACTGCTATCAGCAGGCATAAATTGTTAGACTGAATTTTGTGGCCAGGTAAGTGTGGGATTAGAAGAAATTAATATTCCAGGGAAAAGGTGGAACAAATGTATTTATATGAAAATTGCAAAATTTCATGTGATCCACTTTATAGCCTAAGCAAACAAATGTAGTTTTCATAAATTTTTAGAAGAAAATGACCATAACAGATGCTGTGAGTTAACTCTGGGAAAGCTATGTGATCAACAGAGCTATCAGAGAGAATTAGGAGATGTTTAGGACATGATTCTTTTTAACAGTGACAACACATTTCTTCATCCTGTTTTGGTGTGATTAATCCAAAGTGAAACACACTAACCAATAAAATATATAACACAGCCAAGGTGGGCATTTTAGCTTGAGTAAAGCTGTATAGCTCCATTAGTTTTTACTGGGGACAGATATGCCAACTTTCTGCACTCAGGTATGTGGCCAGTAATCCTCTCGGAAACAAAACAGAGCTCCCTAAAGATGATTATTTTGTGAAGAGAATACATACTCTCCACTAATTCTGGTCTCAAAAGGTGCTACAAGATAACCATGGAAAATAGTCCAGCTATTTGTTGAAATATTCCAGCTGCTAGTTCAAAAAAACTTTTGTTTGAAATTACATTATCGTTTACTTAAACCAATAAATGAGGCTTGGCAAGAGGAGGCATTCCGGGCTGAGCTCAGACACATGCAAATGGTTCTTGTTTTCAGCAGAGCCACAGACAGCAAGGAAAGAACAGAGTGGTGCTCCCTTTGGTTAACACAAAGTGTTACTGGCATTGAACAGTCTTTCATTACCTTGTTAATCAGGAAAAATAAAAACGTGACATAGATATCATACTAACCTGATGCTCAGAATGAGACACACTTAATTAGTACTAAGGTCATGTGAGTATTTTGTGAAATTACTCTTGGAATTGTCCTTTGCTGTGTCTGTAATTTCTATATTGGCTTAATATACTATATACTTTTTTTTTAAAGAGCCCTTTTAACCCTCTGAACAAGGTCTCTTTTTCCTTTAAATATGAGAACAATAGCACTCCTTGTCATCAGGACAATTTACATGCACAGTGAGAACAGACTTTGTGGAGTGTAAAAGTTTACATTTTAGAGTCTTTGCCACACACAAAGGAGGTTTTAACCAACTTAAGAAAAAATAAAATAAAAATCCCCAGTGCAGTGGAGTAGTAAAAGTTATCACTGTTTCCAAATGTAGTTACACCATGAACTGATCTCAGAGAAAAACTCTAGGAAAAACTGTATCTGTACCAGAAAATTCTGTGCCCTGGACCATCTTGTCTAGACCATGCTTTTGCCAAGAAGGGTTGGATCAGATGATCCTTGAGGCCCCTTCCAACCTGGTATTCTGTGATTCTGTGAAAATCCTCTTTTGCCACCAGTGTATGAGCCATTTTTTAAACAACGTGTACTATTTAGGGAAAAGGCTCTGGGCTATTTTGCCAGCGACTCTGAGAATTTCGCCTACCTATAGACAAATGCCTAGAAAAATTGTTAGCTCTCGCGTGAGCCAGCAGCAGCTCCCAGTAGCGCCCTGCCTGGGGGAACAGGGATGTGGTGGGGATGGCAAGGCCAGGGACATTGTCTGCTTCCCAGGGGCCTGCTGGGGATGCCCTGGTATCTGCACCCTGCAGGGAGCAGGGAGGCTGCAGGCACATTTCCCGTGACCCCATTCCTACTGCTTGGCTGGGGGTGATGGGCAGTCCTGGGACTGGGGCATGGCCTGGCAATGGCTTAGCAGAGTTAGCTCAAATGTGCTTGGGGTAACTTGTACTTCCTCATTTCTTCCCACTGGCTGAGGGGCAGTTTTGTTCCTTAAATGCAGGAGCTTCAAAGCAGCTGTTAACAGGCCTTTGAACGATCTATAACCCAACTACACTAACAGACTGGAGAAGCCCTCCTTTAAAAAAATATGGAAAAAAATGCCTTATGCAGCCATATCTCAGAAATGAGTGTTAAACCACATTTGATATGCAGAGTCAGATGAGGATTGGGTGAAAAGATGGAAGAGGTGCTCAGACAGGAGGATCTCCAGCCTCAGAGTCATGAAATATGTATAGCTCTGTAGCAGTGAGGCAGTTTCTCAGCTCTGAGCTGGGAGGGGAAGTCTGTAGAAGATCAAGGAGAAATAAACAGCATCAGTTTATAAAGGACAAATTCTGCCAGGCAGATTTGATCAAAATGTTAGGTCAAATTACACAAGTAGGCCATGAAGTGCTTGCTCTATCTAGGAAAGGATGAAACTACATTGTAATGAAGCAATAGTCTTGCAGAAGCTTCTTGCCATAGCCTTCAGGTTGGTTTGTATATGGGTATGTATGACCCTGAGCTGTGGGATGAGTGGGGCTGAGTGGCAGCTCAGGGGAGGGAGTGGGGAAGAGCAAGATGTGGCACTGGTTCTGCATAAAGGCCTAGCTGAGGAAAATAGAAGCTGGTTCTGCACTGACACTGTTAGACATGTAGACTTGGGATCCTCCTTCCCAGACTGACTCTAGCCTGTGTTGTGTGCAAAGTCCTGACCTGGCCTGATGGCCATTTCAAAAAATGCCATGTAAGGTTTAATGCTGTTATTCTATGAAAGCAGAGGTGAGCTGCAGAGGTGATTAAACTTGGCAGTTGAACAAATTTGCTCACACTGCTTGGCAAGTCAAAGAAATAATGTAAATAGGAGAAAGTTTCTAGAGAGTGTAAAAACACACTTGAGAGAGAAAATGAGATTCAGAGTGGAAAAATACAAGCTGGCGTATTTGTGGGGAAATAATTCAAAGTGCAGATATTCCATGAAAGGAGAAGACCCCTGGAAAGCAGTTCTGCTAGAAAGGAGCTGGAGTTGATCATGGGAGGGAAATCAATAGAGTTTGGCGTGCAACAGGAAAGACGAGCCAGCGTCTCTGTCAGATTGCCTGCAGGACTCTGGATGACCCTGCTGTAAACCAGACACTTTTACCAAGATTAGCAAGGAAGTATAATTTTAAAACTTGGATTTTGCATATTTCAAAATATTTTTTAATGAGTGGGCTGTTGGTAAAAAAACTTCTACCAGCTCTGTTAAAAACATTTTTTTTCCATAAAGAGTTTTTCTTTTTTTGCTTGTTTGGTTTTTTGAGTGACTGCTTCTAGGTTTTAAAATCAGAACATCAGGAATGGAAGCTTTTGCCTTAAAACTAGGCTAACTGAGGCCATGGAAACTACAGAGTCTTAAGGCAACTCTTTGGTACTGTGATTGGTGCATGCCAGTCAAACCTTAGCATGCTTAAGTTGGTGTGTCTGAGGAGCTTTGTGGGGAAGGTCTTTAAAGTTCAGGTACTGATCCATTTGCAAACTAAGTAAAGAACATTTTTAAAGTTTTTACTTCTATAATAGATTTATTTCTTTTGGAGAAATATCTGGTCTACAGTGTATGACTGTCTTTGAGGAAGGGGCCTCAGCTGCGTTAAATATAGCAAAAAAAAGTGGGTTTGCATCCAAATTGTATGCTATGTAATTAGTATGAAGCAGGTATTAAAATAAAGGCATGAAGTAGTTAAAACATCAGAGGCTTCTGCTTGAAAGACTTTCGTTATTTTAAAGCTGTAGCAATTCTGATTAGCACACTTGTCCTTCACAGAGAAGAATATATCCAAAGGGCATGGCTGCAATCCAGCTGTAATTGTGCATGTTTCTTATAGTCAGCAATCACAACTGTTGCCATTCGGAAGCAGAGAATGCATTCACCGTTCAGGGAAGGATTGTTTTAGAGAAGCCAGCCCTCTAATGAACACCTTACTATGTAAGTAATTTTACTACCCAGTGTTAAGCACTTGCCGTGCACAGACATTTCCAAGGATCAGGCACTTAACAGCAGGAGGCAGGGGTGGTGCTGACCTTCTCCCGGCTCCTCGGCGCGGAAGACAGTGTTCTTCCTCAGTGGTCCCCCAGATTTTAGTTAAGTTTATGAAGCAGGCTACATCATCGTAAAGCAGCAAATCCCTGTACTTCATAATAGTATTTGGGGGGATTCACCTTGTAGTGGGTTTCCTTTTCAACATGCTGTTATGAAGTTAGTAGGTATGAGGGCTTCTGTTCATCAAACCAAAGCCAAATATTTGCACCAGTAGCTGCCTGCAGTTCTTTCTGCTGTGAGAGTGGAGGGTCTTCCACATGCAAACTGGGGAATGCCACTCACTGGATATAACCTCACAGAAAGAGCTCTTGCTAAGCATGCTCATTTGGGAATATGAAGAGATAGATAATCTGCACTTTTTTTTCCTGTTGCTTTCTCACAGGAAAGAATTTGTTTCCTGCCCATGATCTGCTTTTGAAAATAAAATGGTTCAGCCCAAGCAGGATAATCTCTTTGCAGTCTTTTGGATTGTCACTTAGAACAGTTTCATCATGTTCCGACAGCTTTTATGAGTGCGCATGCAGTTTAAGAGCATTTTTAGGGGAATGTTATGCAAACATTCAAGTCAAGATATAAAACATCTTCAAGCTGGATTTTTAGACATGGCAATAAACAAAAGCCTTTTGGTTTTGGTAAATATGACGTGAGGAGCCAGGACAGGAAAATCTTTTATCAGTATGACCAGTCATTTAAGTTTAAAAAAACAAACTGACAGCTCTGCAATACAGCAGAATGGGGTTTGCTGTGCTCTGAGGGAAGCATTTCAACTGATTTTACTTCATACTTGTTGCTGAGAGGTAAGTTGCCTTAAACTATTCGTAAAGAATAGTTTTGCCAGCCACTGTGCTGATGCTGGAAATACCTTGCAACTTTACTCGTGGTAGTGAGGTTGTAAACACATGTAACCATTTATGGTACTGGACCATACCCACAGTGGAGGTACTGTTGCAGTGTGTTTGCTAATTAACTTGAACTGTGTTAGAGAAAATGTTGTGAAAATTGTGAAGATGACTGTACAGGGCATCCAGAGCTCTCCTTTGGTACTTGTGCGTTCAGCATGTGCAGGTTTTATAGCCACATTTCTCTCATTTGAGCCTTGCAACTCCTGTTTTTACACCCACAGAGTTTAGATCTCTGGTGTCTGCCTGGAAGATAAAAGGGCTTCCCTTTGACACAGTCGTTGGACCTTATTGCCACTATATTTATGTGATTGGAAGAAAGGGATAAATACAGGCAAAGCATTTCAGATTGGTACTTGTGGTCAAGCTCAGTTCTGCAAGGCTCTTGGGCAAAAAAAATTATGATGATGGATTTGGTAAGCACTACATGGAAAATGTTTATAATATTGAGAGGGAGATCGACAATTCCTATAAGCATGGGAATAATCCGACCCATGATAACTTGAATGACTCAGATTAAACTCCTGCTAAGGCAAGGCCTGTAGGAGCTTCTCAAAATATGGAGAAAATACCTCAGATTATTCAGTTTTATACTTCTAATAATATAAAAGAGAAAATCCCATACTTCTCTTATCCTAAAACCTCAGTCTGTGTTTTCCTACTCACATTACAAGTGATTGTCTTTTTAGGCAAATGTTTTACAGCTGTTGTCTAGGGCTGATGATCTAAATGACGTGAAATGGAAAAAGAATAATTCCATCTATTGATTCTCTGCAGCATTTTATCAGACTCATTGGAACTGAATTCACCATCTGTGCCTTTTTGTCAGGGTCACTAATCGCTTTTCCTAAGCATTTATTTATTAGAGAGCTCTCTTTTCCCTGCAAGGTAAGTGACCTTCATACATGTGCCGATGTACATATTGAACAAAATTGTGAGTTGGTTGCTACACTTTTAAAAAGGCAGGTGTAAATTTTTTGTCGAGTTCTGTCTTTGCAAAGAAGTTAACCTAATTTTTGAATGGGTAACTTCAACCATCTCTTTGTTTCTGTGATGTTTGAGACAGATTATTCCCAGAGCACCTTGTGCATTGTGAGGCTTTTTTAAACCGACTTTGATAAAGCTGGTAAACCAGAAATGTCATTTATGAGTTGTACTAAGGGCTAGAGACACCTCTAAGTGGAGCACCACGTCCCATGTTTACATCAGAAATAGGATACAGCTCCTGTGTAGTGTACTAGAAAAGACAACTTCAGATTATGTTGTGCACGAATTTACTTATTCTTGAATTTGGCAGTCTTAAAAAAAGCTGCCATTGCCTTTGGTCCATACCAAAATAGCTCCCTCCAGCCTAGCAGTGGTGGCTAGCTTTTAGCCCTGGATGTTGCACTTTCTTCTTCACTGCCTTCTTTTAATCCCCTTCTTACTTTAATCTCTTTGATGTACTTCCCCCTCTTCCCAATCTTAGGACAGTTCTGGATCTCCTTGCGGTGCAGGTGCTTCTGATGAACTTCAGGAAAAATAATCTCTGCAGTTATGTCCTTTCTCTGCAGCTCCAGCCAGATCTGGCTGCTGCTTTTGCTCATTAGAGCAAGGATACAAACAGCAGCAGATGCCTGTTGGTGGTAATTAGATAAAAGAAATGAGTACTGTGAATGCTGCAGAGAGGAAAGGTGCTTCCCAGACAGGTTGGAGAGGGATCATTCCCAGTTTGAAGGGCTGTTATTAGACTTTCCATAGCCCCACTTTTCTAACTGTTTTGCTAATTAAGCAAATGCACCTCCTATCCTCTATCATTCTAGTTTCTTTGTGATCTGACTTCTACATGTCCCTCATTTTCCTTTCTTCCTATTTTCATTTCATGTGGCTGTATTAGATTATTGTTAACCTGCACCCCTCTGTAGTGACAGTCACTTGGGAAAAAAAAAAAAAGATTTCTTCCTGGTTTTCATTTTCTAGAGTGTGGCCTCAGCTGCCTGGGGACACAGAGGAGTCACAGAATCACAGAATTCTAGGGGTTGGAAGGGACCTCGAAAGATCATCTAGTCCACCCCCTCTGCCAGAGCAGGGTCACCTAGAGTACATCACACAGGAATGAATCCAGGCAGATTTTGAATGTCTCCAGCGAAGGAGACTCCACAACCTCTCTGGGCAGCCTGTTCCAGTGCTGTCACTCGCACAGTGAAAAAGTTTCTCTTTATATTCACATGGAACCTCCATGTAAGTGTAAGTAAGAGTGACCTTTCTGCAGCTTGCATTGTGACAGCTGTGTTTCAGGGTGGTTCAGCTGTGAGCTTGTGGGCTGGCTCTGGCTTTTGAGACAGGTTGTCTTCTCCTGTGGCCAGCAGAGGTGGGAGATTACCATATAGAGGAACATGGGACAGAGGCACAGAGAGGAAAAGTGGTTGATTGAGAAGCAGCAGATGAGCAGCCTTATGCTAGTTGCTGTGCTGGGCTCAGGGCAGGCAATGGGTCTGCATGTTCTCCTGCTTACAGCCTCAGCCTCAGAAAAGTCATCCTTGGATGTGGACGAGTGAGCCTTGGAAGTGTATTAGCACTCGCAGTTCTTTGAAAACTCTGAATACAGTGCAAACTCCTCTTATGTTTAGTAGGAGTGTGCAAAGTCCACTCCAGCCAGCTGGCTTTGTGTTTTGCTATTACTTTGTGAGGTTCTTAGCTGTCAAGTGGACTTTATCAGCAGTTGTGTGATTGCAATATTTCATTCCAGCTGTTGTGGCAAGTTCTCCTAGTAAACCTCTTTGCACGGTGTTCAGTTTAGGCTTTTCCTCTTGAGCTCTTGCTGTACAGGTTGGAACTGAGGCACTATGTTTTTAATGGCAACCTTGTGCAGAAGGCTTTGTCAGTAACCAGAAATCAACTGTACCTCAGAGTAGCTAGATGGAAATATAGATAATTATGAGTTTTAAAGTGGGCAACACTTACAAAGGTGTAGGCATAAACAGAAATTGAAAAGGCTGCACAATAATCCTGTTACCTACCTTTCTGTCTATTTGGATTAACTCCACAGGCTCTCATCTTCTAACAGCATGTTCAGGGCTTCCTGGTGCTCTTATGTTCCTTACTTTCACCTTGGTATTGTGCTTGCAGAAGATGGTTTAGATCTGGGGAATCTTGCCTCCCTTCTAGTCTTCCAACTCAGCTGTGGGGTTTTTTTAGATACAAAACCTTTCCTTGGGAATTTCTTAATCCTTATTTTGATTGGGAAGATATTTTAGTGTCACTCATGGTAGTTAATTGGCTGTCCTTTTTTGCTTTGGGAAATTATGAAGCCTCTTGAACATGGCTGGATGAGATAAGAAACTGCCCAGGCAGTTAAATTGAGTCCATTCAGGATTTAGCCAAACAGAAGAGCCCTTCTTAGTAAATGGAGCAGAATGACAATAACTCTTTCTTTCCAAGCTATACAGTGGCCAACTCTTGGAGCAGATAGTTTTTGAGTTATGAATCTTATGGCCCCTATAAACATTTGACTTGCTAATGACATTTTAGGCAGTTGTGTAACTGGGCTGAAGGTGAGCAGCTTGCTTTGGGCCCTTACCAGAGGGAAGAAAAGTACAAATTGGTAAGTTGTGAGCCACAGCTCTCAGAAAATCAGTTGTGTTTCTCAAGGAGACTAATTTAGAAACTGTTAGGTAATTGATTGGTCTAATGTATTTGATGTGGAGTTCAGTAAATAAAGATGCTGAGTAGGATGGTGCATTGTTTTACAGGGATGATAATAAACCAGTCCAGTGAGTTCTTTCTGCATTTCTAATGCCATACTTGATTTGCAATATCCTGCCCTCACATTGCTTTCTTACTTTTCACGATAAGCCACGAAGTGCTAGTTATCACAGAGGAGTTAGATCTTCCCACAAATTGGCTTAGGAAATGTTTTAATGCATCCATGGCTGTATCATTGACTGTCTCTCCTGATGCTAAAATTTGGAAGCAGATGACAGCTACAGATAAAGCATATGGCAAGTGTATGATTCACGTGAGAATGGAAGAAGAACCCCTGAGAAATATGCTCCCTTTTCAGAGAGAAACACTAACACATACAGTTGAGTATGTCACTTAATGAGCTTCCTTATTCTGCAGGTCAGACCTGACATTAACCAAAGTGACTTGGAATAATTTTGATCAGATAGCTGAAAAGGTCATACGTAAATTGAGTTTTGCAGTCACAGATGACTTTCTAATGGAGTACAAGCTTTATCATGAAAGCATCGGGTACAATCAGTTTATACTTACTAGGGGCTCTGACTAAGACTGATTAGGTGAAATTAAAAAATGCAGAAAGCCAGGTTGAATTTCTCTTAGGGTTCATGGAGCTTAGTTTCTTCTTAGACACTGAGACTGCTTCAGTTTGGGGATTATCTCCCAAGCAAAATAATCACATTCCATCTAGGGGCATGTGAGACTAAATTGGATGAAGTACTGGAAAAAACCTGTCAAGAACAATCCAGCACTAGTAGTAAAATGGACTGAATAACCTCAGACTGTTTGAAAAGGCCATGTTTACCACGTCAGCAGAGAGTACACTGCAAAGTCTGGCATATCATAATTATTTTGCTGATAGTATACAAAATACTGCAATGCCTCTGATGTCTCCTGATAAAAGCTGGTATGAATGTGTTTTATTTCTCTCCCTCAGACCTCATATTAATGTAGAGGGAGACCATTTTTACCTTCCAGCTACCTCAGGACTGAGATATCCTCACAAGTTGTACAGCTGATAAGCCCATGGGGGCTTGTTTTCTTTGATCAGAAAACAAGACTCTCTTTTTCATATTTGAAATCCATCTTAACTGGGGTATGCATGAGCATCTTACTTCTCGCTGCTAACAGAATTAAGGCAAAAGAAGTGTTCAGACAGTAAAGGACATGCAGTAAAATTCTATGGAAGGGTTACAGAACCTGGTTAGTAGTCATAAACATTTTACATGCGTGTTAATCCCACAGATGCTGCTGGCTGCTTAGCTTCTTACATCTTCAACTGGAGTGGAGAACTGCGTTCTTGAAAGTCAAACCTGAGTCTGGTTCCCTTTGAAGCTGTTTTGAATTCATATTTTCAGATTCCAAGGTTGACAGTCTCTGTTCTGTAGTCTTATTTGAGCCTTTAGGTACTCCTGGGTTGGCAGGCTATATAAAAGCACAGATGTTAGCTCAGTGTTTAGTCTGCAATTGCTGAAATAATTGCACCAATCTATGTATTTAACATATTCATTCAGATATGGTACTTTTATTTACTATTTACTGTTCCTGTAGTATTTAGATGGAATTAAAATTGCTTCATAATTGGTTTGCTTTACTAGGTAATGATGAGGTGTGGGAATAGCTATGTTATCATCTGGAGGACATTTGAGTAATGTTTTAAGAGCAAACAATCGCTTGTCTCTCACTTTTTGGAAAAAAAGAGCCAACTCATATTTGTTTGAAAGTGATTTTCATTTGTTATGGTAGGTCATGCGGAAAAATGTGTGACAGTATGACTCAAGTTTTTATAATTTTTATGTCCATGTGGTTGACTTGTTTTGAAAAGCCGTTTGAAAAATAGCATGGACCAAAGCATAAGGCTCTACTGCTCCTTTTTGCTTCTTACTATACAGAGGAGATGGCTTGTTTTTGGAATGCCTTAAATTAATTGTTATTCATAATAAAAAGTGTAAAAGGTTGCATGTTGTTTATACATTGTAACTCTTTCTGTTGTTTGTTTATTTCTTGTGAGTGGTACTGAGAAGTGTGAACCAGGCAGAGGAAGCAGGCTGTTTGTGGAGAGGCTGATCGCGCCTGCTGAGCCTGCGTTAAGAAACACATTCGACTTTAGAGGTTAATTATAGGGTAGTCAGTAAATGTTTCACTCTTCTCACGTGAAGTACTTGTAGCTCTGGCTAGTGGATATTTACTGAAAGAGTTTTGGATAAGAGAACCTAGTAAATGAGAAGATTAATTAGGCAGAGCATACAATGAAACTGTAAGTAGTAGATTTCCAGACATATCTAGGCATGAGCATGGACCAGCATGTATGAACCTGAGGAGTGCTTTTGCTGCTGGAGAGAGCTGCTGGGAGGAGGGACCCTTCAGCAGTGCCTGTAAGCAGCGGCCTGGGAAGTGATGCTCTCACCTCCTGGGCCTGGGCAGCACCAGCAAAGGGAGCAAAGGTCTGGACCCTTGGTGTGCTGGTACAGAGTCAGCGTCTTGATAAACTGCCTGCTTTGTACTTTATTTTAGGGTTGAAATGTAGAACTGTCTAGTACATTTCTTGCAATATGGCATGTAACCCTGAAAAACAGATTTTAAAATTTGTGGGTTTTTTTTTTTTGGTTGTTTGTTTTTTCGTAAATAGAGTGCAGCAGATAGAAAGCATACAGCACAGAAACGTTTGCCACTCTGACCTTCATTTACAGGATTCATTTATCACATTTAGTGGGAGGGCTGAATTCAGGTCACCTTGTGGGATCCTTTAGACATTCATCTTACTGTAGGTAGTGCAAGCATGTCAAATACTTCTGGAATACAGGTCCCATAATAATTGCTCATAATCTGCATATGTTATGAAACTCACAATGCCTTTCTGAGTTGACAAGCAGTGAGGGACAAAACAAAGCACAGCAGCAAACAAAGGTTGAAGGGAGTCAGCAAGCACAGCCTGCAGATCTGTTCAGGTGACTCCTCTGTTGATTCACACATCAATTTGACCTGTTTTAGGACTGGATCACAGCAGAGCATGTGGAGAACTTGTGCCTGTTATTCAGCTGTGGTGCTGCCCATCTCCTACTGTGGAAAAAAGAGACAATACAGAAATTAGCAGTTATCATACGGTTATAAAGACTGACAAGCAGACTTCCTGTTACCTTTTGTCCCCTCTCTTACATGCTCTAGCTTGTCCATCCATTACTTCATATTAGCAGGGCAAGATCCAGGGTCCGTTAGACTGTGCTGTGGAGAAATTGAAATCTGTATTTATTATGCCTCAAACAGCTGAAATAGGCCAGTAAAGCAGAAGCTAACTTCAATAAAACTTGCAACTTAATGTGATGACAACAGTGGAAAGCAATTCCACTTTAATTACAGACTAAAGAAACATCCTTTATTTCTGTCTTTGAATAATGTAAAACAATTTCCAGATTTTCTCTGGCTTTAAATACTGAATTGAAGATCTGTTCAGTGGAAGCTTTCACAAATGTGACACATTGTGGAATATTTTATGCGTATAATAAAGTTGGTTTGTTTTATATAGAAAAAAATATTCACTGCTTCTGCAGTGACAATTTATATTCCTGCAAGACTGCTCTCTGGATGAAGAATCAGTTTGACTTGCAAGTGGAAGCAAAGGCTTAAACTGCTGGATCACCTACTTTGTATTAGTCTTACATTTAATTTATTTGTAATACCACATGTAGTGTTTTAGACACAATGTAGATCTAATAAGGACTTCATTAAGAATTTAGAGTCTAATCCATTAAGAGTTTCATGTGAAGCTTCCACCATATTTGTGGTGTTTCCATATGTAACAATCAGAGACATGTGAGCAAAGTACCATCCTGGTCACTTGGCAGTTCAGTTGCATCCCCTCTGATAGGGCATCGCATCTTTGGGGAGTACTTTTGTCAGCTGAGGCTGGAGGCGTTGAGGGGAATAGGTCTTGCTCTTCCTCTGCCTAATCCCTCCTGGAAAACAGGCAAGTCGTCTTGGAGTTTGGGCTCCTTGTATGCCTCTGCCTCTCTTGTAACTGGTCCAGGGAGCTGAAGGGAGAGGGTGCTGGAGGGCTGGATAACTAGTAAAGGTGAGGGATAGATTAACGCCAGTTTTAATCCTAGAGATCTGGGTGTGGATCTAGGAGCAAAACTCTGCCTTGTGCTGGTCCTGAGATGGTGCAATCAGGCTGTTTCCTGTATTGCATTTGCTAAGAATTTAAAGGATGTTTATTTCCTTCTAAAATAGAATTATCCAGAAAAACTTACTTGAGGAAGAGGGACCCAAAAACTGCCTTTGTATAAATGACTCACTAACCATTTTAAAGCCTTATGATCTGCTGGATCTAGTATTAACAGAGAGAGAAAAGATGGTCTCTAATTTACTGAGTTTTCAGCTGAGACTGAGGAGTGATGGGGAGCGGTTTACAGTGGTGAGCTGTGAGGAGAAATCGTGTGCTCTGCAGAAGCTCTCCCCATGCAGAGAAGGCGCTGTGTGACTAGTGCTCCTTTGAGGGGGCAGCTGTAGATGGGGATCGCTTGCTGGGGTCAGCCCTACTGTGATGCAGTCCTTGAGACAATTTGTAAAAATATATGAAAAATGAACTGGTGTTTCAAATGAAACCAGGGTAAAAAAGGAAGTAATGGCTGATTAAAGTGATAGTTTTAAGAGCTGGCTTCAGGCAAAACAAAACCCCTTGAACTGGACTAAACATTGTTTTTAAGCAATTGTATTATAGTGGGGAAAAAATATTACTTAAACATTTGTCCAATTAACCTTCCTTAATTCATGATTCTCTAAGACTGGCAGACCTACTAGGGAAACCCTTCGTAAACATGCTGGCTTTTGCGTGGGTTGATACATCTTTCAAATAAGAGAAATGGGAAATTTAAGGTAGGAGAAAGAGTAGTAAATTAGCAGTGCAAATATGTTTATCAGTCTCAGTACAGATGGCATGAAAGCTATCATTGAAGTGACCCGGGTGAGTAAAAGCCTACTGTTCCAGGCTCCCAATGCATCTTTCAAAATCTGACAAGTTTATGAGCACCGAGGCTGGATTTCTCACTAGTTGCTGGTGTTTACACGTAGGTGTTGCTGCCTTTGGGTACATGAGGACTGTTGGGATACCTGCTGTTGCTGCAGGACCTGGCTGTCAGTCAAGAAGGTGCTCAGTGTATAGCTAAACTTCAGATGCCAGAACTGCCATATGGAATAGGATGGTGGTGGGGGTTTTTTGTTTGTTTGGTTGATTGGTTTGGTTTTTTTGGGTTTTTTGTATTTTTTGGGTGTGTGTGTGTTTGCCTGTGCTTAAAGTGAGCAGTAAGTGTTCAGGTTTTGCTATTAAGACCATAAAACAAAATTAAAATGCTTAAAAAGAGCTGCTTCTTTTCCACTGATAACATGGTTATGAGCAGGAAAAACAAAGATGAGACGAGTTCAAAGAATTTACTGACTTCTGAACATGGTGTGACCTCTCTATACAAGCTAATGGTCTAAACATCTGTTAGCGTGGTTAATAGCCGAATATGGTGGAAACATTTTTGGAGCTATGATACTGTGTGCTGGAAGTTTCTATGAGGATGTGGATAAAGGCAAACCTCCTCTGAAACCAGTGTTGATTTCTCATTTAATTCAGAAGTATTGTCTGCTGAAGATGCCACCACCAGCAAAATGCTCTTCTCTCAAATAACTGTTTTCCTTTAATGTTAGAGCATCTCCTTTCTGTGTGTGTGGATTTTTTTTTCTCTAGCTGTGCAGTGGGTTGCACAGATGGCCTAGCATAAGTAAGAAGGAAAATAAGGTTGATGCTTTCTGATGGATTTATCTGTATATGAGTCCCAGTGGGACCTAAGTATTAAATAGCTTCAGTTTTTTTAAGTTGTCATGACTATACAGAGGACTGGCACACATCACTAAAGCTGGATTATTTTTTTAGTAGATAAAATGAAATTTAATCTGTGGAATTTGAGGAAAACCAGGATGACCCTGTACACAAAGAATTCTTAAAGGATGACCTTGCTCTAAATCTTGTGCGACTTAGGAGGAGCAACAAGCCCACTCGTTTATCACACGATACCTCTGAGTGGGGCCGTTGCAGAGGCAGGGACCCTTGCTCTGGTGAGCTCTTTGGACAACTTAGCCCTTTGAAGGAACAGAGGTGACCTTGTCCTTATTACCTGCGAAATGCATATTAAAGTTGACATCCCTGCATATGCTCATGAAGATTATAGAGAACATGCTGTACATGTGTAACTGTAGCACTCATCTCTTCACCCAAATCGTACTACATGTCACCTGAGGGAGGGAACCTTGTCATTTATGGGATAAAGAACAGAGAAAAGGATCATGAGGGAGGGAGAGAAGAATCTGAAGAGAGAAAAACCTGAAGACAGACCAGTTGATGGGCTGTGTTCTCTTCCTCACCCCCCAGGCAGGGACACCTCTCAGAGTAAGTGCTGGGCCTTTGACCCCCTGGGTGGAAGTATCCCCGGGTTGTACCATTACTGTTATTGCTAGCAATATTAACACCAATTAGTAGTGCTTGTGTAGTAAGTGCATTTATCATCGGCAATTTGGAACTTGTTGTATCTGTTGCTTTAATAATAGTCTTCTTCCTTTATAACTTTGTGCATCTGTTTCAGCGCAAGTGCTTTGTGGGGCTCTGAAACAGGCAAACGTTGACTCTGATAGGTGGCTGCACGTGTAATCCTTTAGACATAAACTGTTGGCTGAGTCTGGGACTAGGATTGGATCCAGCTGCACTTAGACTCCTCTCTGAGAAGGAGTTTAAGAAAGCAAGGGGGTCTAGTCTGAATCTCGTGATTCAACGGGAGGGCCTTCCCACACCCACCTTGCAGAGACTTGTAGCCCTTTTTCACGCGACATAGTCTTAAATTGGATTTTTAGTAGAAGCTTGTAAATGACTGAATGTGAGCTTCTGAAAAGCATAACATATTGGGGGAGAAAAGGAAATGTTGATTAAGTAGGAAATAATATTTTAAAAGAAATCTTGAAGCTGCTATTGAGACTAGCAGATACAAACTGCTTCTGCCTATTGCTTTTTACACTCAGAAATGTTTGAGCAGGTGATACGAAGTACTATTGGCTATAAAACCTGCCTGTCTGTCTTGCGAGCAAGTGATGAAAGTTGATGTACCAGAACACTGGTGGGTCAATACCCACTGAAAAGCAGTTCTCCACTAATCCTCCATTATAAGCTTTGGCTGTCTGCTAAATGTCAGCAGGAATGAACGGATCAGAAAGAGGTTAAAGAGCTCACCTCACATCAGCATAGGTCATTATACTTTGATTTTTCACTTCTTTTTTGTTTCTATTGGTGTCAACTGCTCAGCTGTCTCAGGGAGAGGGGGAGGTATCTTCCTCTGCAGCTGCTACAGCTCCATTTAAAATGCAGTTACTGTTTATATGCTTCCTAATGCAAAGATGTCTTGGCTGAAAACTTAGCTGAAAGTGGTACGTTTGCATGCAAAACACTGGAGATGGGCTCTGAACCTGTAAATATAAAGGGCTAGTCAATATTTTGGCATTCTTATGGTCAATGTGAGTGACAGTGGCTGAGCTGCTGTAGAGTTGCAGTTACTGGGAGGAATGGCAGGTGTTAAGAAAGTGTGGCCTCCCTGGGGTTGCAATTTAAGCATTTTAACTTTCTCCTTCGGCTACTGGAGAGGAGGATGAAATGATCCCTCTTGTCTTTGTTCTTACTCATTGACCTTGGTGACTCCATCTGTAGTCATTTGTTGTTTAGTTGGGTTATTTCTAGCTCATTGTACAGGTAGGTAAATGCTTGTGCTGGAAGAGTGCAGGGGGTGGGAATACATTGTGGGAGGGCTAGGGGCAAAGCAGAGGTCCTTTCCTTCTCCTCCCTCCTGACAGCAGTGCCACCTGTGGTGGGGGTTGGTTTAGAGTCCTAGAGTTTGGGAAAAGATGCTGTTCTTCCTGCTTTTTCTTTTGCAGTTTACTGTGTCTGCCCTCACCTACCGCTCAGTGTTCCCTACCGCTCAGTGTTCNCATCCTGCCAGATCTGATTTGTAGACATCTCAATTTTACTGTATTGCCAAGGTGACAGGCGGCACTGGAGGTGCCAGAGATACCAGCAGTCTCTGGAAGAATCCCAGCACTCATTAACATTTGGAAATTGCCTGCCTTTTACCTACCAAGATTATTAACTCACATTTTGTAGAGAGAGTTTAAATTCTGCAGAAATAAACAAGAAAATGCAGACTTGCTGAAGGAAGCTTCCCAGGCATAGGTAATTGAGAACATTTTTTTTTTTTATGCTTAAGGAATGCTTCTATTCAAGGGCAACTTTCTTGAACACATCCTTCCTTTGTAGTCCACTTTGTGTACTTTGTGTATTTTTCAGTGTGAGGTATATTTACAGTTTAATCGCAAACTGATGCTTGACAGTGAAAGTTATTGTAACTGAAATCACCTATCAGTAACTTAGAGAAGACATAGTCTTGTCTTTCTGGGCATCTTCATAGTTCATAAACTAAAGCATGAAAGCATAATCTAGTGGTGTCTAAATATAGAACATAATTTCTTTATAACTGCAAATACTTGCATCCTCTAGAGGTGCGTTTGGTTATTGTCAAGTTGTTCTACGCATGTATGAGCATGTAGTCAACTCAGTTTCTGTAGCGTCTACAGCATTCTCTCATATCCTTCTAATTCAAGACGGAGGAATACACAGAGGAAACTGGAAACAGTGGTAGAGAGATTTTGGTCTTCTGGTTGCAAAAGAAGTGGTCTTGACTTTCTGAAAAATCAACAGAGCGGGTAGTCTAGTATGCTATGTGTGAGAACTTAATCAAATGCTTTGAACACAGAAGTAGTTTTACATGCCTGGTGACTCCCAGATGGAGTGGATTGGTCCTACAGGTTTGCAAGTGGGTCAGTGTCTTTGGGTATCAAGTCAAAAAAGTTGGTCAGCCCTTTTAAGAAGTGGGGAACGAGTGGTATGTTTGGGACTGAAGGTGAAGCGAGCGAGAGGTGTGTGAACAACCCCAGCTCTAGAAAAGAATTGTGTGGGTTCACTGCCTGTGAGAATGAAGGTGGCCTTTGTGGTTGTCTTAATAGTGAACTATAAAATAAACCCTGCAGGCCACTGAAGGCTGGAAAACAGTTGTAAAGGATGTGCTAGCCTCTACTTACAAACATATGCAAGAAAGTACGTTCTGTTCAAGCTTTAATTATGAGAGATGTTAATAAAAATAAATTATATATGGAAAATTTTCCTATCCATAAATGAATCTTCTTTTTATTATGTGTTTCTACATGTGTGCGTCTTGCATACTGATAAGTACTGTGTTTTTGCATGTACACTTTGTTGTTTAAAATCACAGCCATATATGATTTTAAAAAAATATTGAAGATGTGATGTCACTACACAAATAACCTTTTTGTCCCAGTAAGTACCTTTTTCAAGTTTAAAAGGATTGTTATGCTGAATCAAGATGTTCTATTACTTTGCACAGCTGAGGTGTAAGTATGCTCTAACCTTGGCTAGTAATTAGCTCTTCATATTATCAGATAGGAAACTTGCCTGGGGACCTGAGTCGCTAAACTGACATAATTGCCTTGTGATATGGAGATGGATATTTGTTTTTCCACAGACTTTCCTTTCATGTTGTTTAAAATATATTATTCATCTATTTCCAAAGAGAGAACAGTAGAATGAGCAGAGAAATCAGACTGAAATGGTACTCTACAACCAGATAATAAAAGGCTCATGTCAAAGAGTTTGAACTCTAAATACTGTTCATTTTCATTGAGTGACTACTAGGGTCACGATGTAGGATGGTGGCAGGGAAAGAGGAAGAAAGAATAAGTTACTATGTAACATTGCACTGATGTATGTTTGTATTTGGTGTAAGCAGTTGAAGTGAACAGGGCTGTACAGCTAGGGTATATGTGGCCATTATGAGAGACTGCTCTGGTGCAGACGATTGTGAAATGATTAAAATCCTCACATGGTGGTTAATATGCTTATCATCAGTATCCTTATTTGAGCTTCAGGACTGTTAATCACAGGAGGCTGCATCGTGATTAAGCCCACTGCATTGGTTGTGAATAGTGCTTCTGCTTGGAACGGGAGGGAACAAAAAGGCATGAAAGGATAACTGGCTGGAAAGCATAGCTGGCAGAGGGATGAGGTGACAACTGAAGAGTCAAACTCTTGGTTAATCTAAGCAGGCACAGAATTAGATTGTAGTCTTGGAAAAAGTCAAGCAAATTGTTAGCATGGCTGAGTGCTAGGCTGTTTCTTCTCTCCTTGCTTCGAAAACCATGGTGAAGTTGGAAACATGAGTGAAATGTGAAGACCTGTGAATACAATCTCATTTTGTCAGCCCCTGCGAAGCTGGTATTTCCCAACTGGAACTGGAATGAATGGTTATTAATATGTAATGAGATCTTATGGACACAATAGCATTGCAAGCGAAGGAAAAGAGGGATTTAGAGAGAGGAATCATTCATGTGAAAGTTAGGCTTGCCATGCTGGCACATTAGTGATAATAGGGCCAGCATGGTCCTGAAGGCTTGTGCCAGTGTTTTAATAAATGGAAATAGCAGGGTGCTTGGACCATGAAAGCAGGTGCTCTCCTGACATTATGTTGTATCAATTCTCTTGTTCCACTTCCCTGCCTCTTGCCATGTTTTCTTATTCCACTGTAAACTGCTTGGGGCAGGGGTCATGCCTTTTATTTGTCTATAAAGTGCTGCTACTTGTGAGGAACGTATTTTATTGATTGCTGGAGGAACAAGAGCGTCAGTAACAGGGCCCCGCATGCAAAATTCTTTAAGTCTCTGCAAAGATGCGTCTTTCCCAATCTATCTGGAAGCCTGTAACCCCTGGATTTCCAAAAACTGAAGGTGTATGCTAGAGAAAGGTTCAGTGTGTACTCAGACCAAGCCGTGTGCTGCCAACTGTCCATTGTCTGGGCTGGATGGGTGTTGTCTGACTCATTCATTGCCCTTGTGCTGTGCCACATAGTCAGAGCAGCCCCGTTAGAGCTCGTGTCCCTCCTGGGTGAGGGAAATGCCGGAAAAACTCCTCCTTTCATGGGACATCACTCTCTCAGTGATTGCACAGTATTCAGTGCACACTTTGTGTGGTGCACACTTATTGAACAGCTCCATGACTGGCTTGATCACCGAGGAATTTAGAGGCTGGTCATTTCTGATGGAGCTCACCCTTACTATAGCAACATGTACCTTGCACTCCAGTGCACAAATAACAATACATTGAGCCTTGCTTATTGGAAGATGGAGAATTAATATTTTTAAATACAGTTTAACACTTTTTTTTTCCTGAGCTTTTATCACCCAGAGACTGTACCATGATGGAACCTGAACCTGCTGTGCCCAGTCTTAAAATGATACTGTTTCCTATTGGCAGCTGAAGCATATCAAAATGGTCAAGCATCCATCAAAACAAATAGTAGATCAAATAAGAAAATTTAATACGTACCTCATATGAAAACAGATAGTAGGCTATCAGTGCAGGTAGTACCAGATCAGTATTTACACATAGCAGCAAAGACTGCATCTGGTCACACTGGGTTTTCCAGTCAGGGTGATAACAGGAAGTGCAGTAGCTGTAGGAGAGAAGCCACAAGACATGAAGTAATGTTCTGGGCCTGCCCTTGCTGTGAGTTTGGAGGAGTTCAAAGAAGGAGTTTTGTCACAAAACTGAAAAGTTTGAGGCCCTCTGACCACCCCCCATAAAGGCATCCATAATGAGTCATGAGTAGTGGCTCAAGGAAAACACCTGAGAGTTATTGCAGCCTCTTTGCACATGTGTTTCTCTGTCACCAGATGAATGTGATGTTCCTTGTCACTCCACAGTGTTAGCTTGGTGTACGGATGTGTTCAGGTAAAAATATGTTGTGTGAGGAAGATGCAAAGAGTAAGCAAATGAAGAAAAGGCAAATGAAATTGTTCGGTATTAACATGGGATATAAAAGGGATAGGGTTACTTCTTAGTCTGTCAGTCTTGTTCAGGTGACTTTGCTGTACCAGCTTTTCTGCTGCTGTTTCACCAGCAGCATCACACAGCATCTGCGCTATTTGCAGGTTGTGTTAAATTTGTTTCCTAAACAACCTTCGCTGATCCATTATGAACACAAATAGCCAACTAATATATACCTAGAAGAATACATTAATGGTGCTCTTAATTGCCTCTTGCAATACATTGCTGCATTACTTGTGTGATAGCTTTAATTCTTCCAGCACCTTTGTGGGTGTGTGCCCCATCCCCCGTCGGCAAGGTGGCATTTCCCTTGCATGCCTGAACCATGTGTGTGTGAGAGAGGGGCACTGGAGACTGAGCAGAGCTGCAAATAGACTGGAGCTTGAAATCCGTGCCCAAATAGAAAGGGTAGAAAACAGGTACAGATGCTCATTAAGAAATCATTCTTTTGATACGGCTCTTAGATTTCAGCTTCTCTGCCCTCCATCCCTTGATGTGTTACCTTTCAAGTTTGCATGAGCATCCAGAATCACTTCTACTTCTAAGATCAAAAGGCTTTTCACAGTTGCACAGGTGAAGCTATGGTGGATTTCAGGTATTTCAGAAAATCTTTATGGAAAGGAATTTCATAAATATAACTGAGCAGAACAGATACAAAGGTGGCTCTTCAAAGTGTTGATGTGTGTGTCTCATACCCAAACTAGCAAGTGAAACAGATTCAAGGATTAAATTACACAATGTATACTCAGAAGTGAAGAAAATACAGATGCATAACTGTGTAATGAGGACTGCTTCTTGTAAACAGTGTGGCATGAGGGCAGAGATGCTAATTAAGCATGCAAATTGAATTTGTAAGGATTTCAAAGCAGGGAAGATGTCTGAAAGAAGGCATTGATTTTTCTAAAGGACAGCATGAATGACTTGCCTTTATTAGTTATCAGGATGCCTCTAGGAATTAGATTTAGCAGAGTTCAGAGCTTTTCAGGATCAGGAGGGTTTATGCCAGGGATGAAGTGACAGGCTCTTAGTCCTTTCTGAGAGGGCAGATCTCTCCTACACACTTGGGGTTTAAAAGAACAAAAGAATTTAAAATTTTTTTTTCTGTTTAAATGAAATGCATGTAGTGATAGGATAAGGGGGAATGGTTTCAAGTGGAAAGAGGGTAGATTTAGATATTACAGAAAAATTCTTTCCTGTGAGGGTGATGAGACACTGGTCCAGGTTGCCCAGAGAAGCTGTGGCTGCCCCCTCCCTGGCAGTGTTCAAGGCCAGGTTGGATGGCGCTTGGACCAGCCTGGTCTGGTGGGAGGTGTCCCTGCCCAAGGCAGGGGGGTTGGAACTAGAGGATCTCTAAGGACCCTAACAACCCAAACCATTCTATGATTTATGACTTAGTAGGTAATTGACCTTCTGGCTCTCTCACCCTGATCAGTACTTTGCCAGACTGTTTAAGGATCTTTGCACAGTTGAGAGTTACTTGCATGAAGCTATAATTGTGGGTTCTAACTAGAGCCAGGGATGCTGACACACCTTACATGTGGGTTAAAGAAATCATAGCATTTATAACTTTCCGAAGGCAGGAGGCATCTAGGAGAGTCTCAGCCACAGTGATCTGTCACTGTCATTACCTTCCCATTTGTAGAGAGCTGTGAGAGAGGGCTATTAATCATCCTGCCTAAGCCCTGGAAGCGTGTGGAAATGTGTGGGGAATTGCTATAGCTTCTAAACAGTCAACATGGCAGGCTCTGACAGTTGCTCCCTGCTTTAGGTCTGAAGTAATGACAAATTCATCAAAGCCTCTGTTTTCTTTTTCTGGCCCCCTATTTCCTTCTAGGCTTGTGTCAGAGCTGCCACCTTTTCTCCTCTTGAGAGGAAGACAATTGATTTCTTGCTGAATTCCCTCCAGGAGTAGAGGAGTGGTTAGTGGGGAATGAGAGTTAGTTTTGGCAGGAGGGACTACGGGGTATTTGGGTTGGTTGTAGGCGTGGGCATTGAGTCAGTGCTTGTGAGGAAAGAGCAGAGACACCCTTCTGCCTGTATCTTTAAGGGACCACTGGGGTGGGCTGAGAGCTGATGCTGGGAGTGAATGTGCCGTCTTGTCTTCAACATAGTGGCTGGTGATCTGAGTGAGTACCTTAAGGGTGGAGTTAGAGTTTAGTAAGGTTAAGTTTTGAAAACACAGGACATTGTGTTTCTTGCTAAATCTTCTGTGCTCCTCAGCTTTAGGATGTGGGTTGAATTGGGAAGAAGAGTTGTGTTAAGCTTTGTTAGTGAAGTTGGCCATTATTAAGTGATTTGGTCTTTTATTATATGGGCATTATTGTTAGTGTTAGGGCTTGTTAAAAGAGGATGAGCAATTGTAAAAGTAATGGTGCTATGGTGTGGGCTGGCTTTGGCATGTTCAAATAAGCTTTTTTCATTTTTATTTTTTTCTAGCTAATAATCACTTGATTGTGTTTAATGTTAGATTTTTTTTTGGTACAATTTTGAGTGAGAGAATTGTTTTGTTCCTCTCTGAGTCTTGCGTTGTATGCTGGAGTGGGTAAGGAGATGGGTGGCAGCCAGGAATGTCACATTTATACACAAATGGCATTTGTTTTCTTATTCCAGACAAATTCGGAGTTGTGGTTGAGAAGATGAGGGCTTGTGGGGTATAAAAGGGATAAAGAGTTAAATAACATTTTGAATCCTGCAGAATTTTTTTTTGAGGATGCTGGTGACATCAAACACATTCTTTATGTATCATTTTGCGAAGGTATTGGTGATTTAGGTATAGTTAGGAGCAGGATTCATATTCAAGTAAGAGAAAAGGTGTGACAAAAGAAGCAAGGTGAAGTTTGTGGTTTTGGAGAAACTTTCATGGTTTGCAGGGCCAGGTTTGGGGGTGCTGTTGGCAGTGGTGAATTTGCTTGTGTTCAGATCTGACGCTGGATGTGAGCTGTGCAGTGTATGGAGACAGCCGGGGTTAGGTTTAGGTTTGGGATTAGGATAAATTTGTATGAACAGATGGGTTAATTGCAAGATCCTGAGGAGGTGATGGAGTTGGGAGTAAACCTGGTACAGGTCTCACTGGCATGGGGATTAAAGTTTAGGAAAAGAGAGATGTAAGAGCTCATGTTCTGTTGAATCCTATTGGCCTGCAGGATTAGGAAAAACACTTTTGTTGTCAAGAGCATGTAGTTTATGATTAATTTTGTTGTAGGTTTTGTTTTCGTCTATTTAACAGAAAGGCAACAGATTCCGTAATGCAGACCCAATTTTAAAAACACATCAACTGCATAGTGTTCCTTGCACATTATAAACAGGATTTCACCAATATTAGAAGAATTGAAAAGATATAAACTACTATGAAACAGTAGAAACTGTATTATAAATATAAGCTTTACAAACTGTAGATTAAAGGTCCCAGAAATATAAGGAATTAATATTAAACTTTAGCATATGTATGTGTTCCGAGTTGTTGTTCATATGGCTTTATATGAAGTATACAGCTTCATGAATATCAACTTTTGCTGTAAATTATGTTTTCATAAACAGTTTTCATTCCTGGCAACCAAGGATACATCAGAAGCTTTCTCATAAAAAACAAATGTATTACTTATCATACTGCTGTATTGGTTTAAGGAGATTAAAAAGTGAGTGCATGACATGATTAACAGTTTAATTGAGTGCAATAGGAAGCCTGATGCTTTCTAGTTCCCAACCTCATTGCTGGTTGCTCTTGTGCTTTACAAGGCTTTTTACTTACTATTGTAAAGATCAAATCATACTTACTGTTTCAGCAAAAGCCATTAATTTTGCTTTTGTAGAAGCTTAAAAAAAATCTTGGAGCATTAATGAGTGTGTTGAAATGAAATACTGTGGACTGCTTTTAGGCCAGTACTGAAAGTATTACTCATCCTGGTTTTTTAATATAGCAGATTTTTGCAGCATTATTGCACAAATATTTGTTTATGTAGTTACAGTTTTTGTGTGTATGTGGTGTCTTATTTCCAGCAAGTAGTATATGACCAACGTCTACTTTGAAGGCCCTGACTTACTTTAACATCTACAAATCAGAGGAAAATATCCTTCTTGTGTCAAAGGGTTTCAGAAGAAGAAAAAGCAGACTTTCCCCTATCCTTTTATGTCATTTAGAAAGTAGTCTTCAGTGCCAACTAGTCTCCTTTTCTGTTTTTTCTGAAAAATTCATGTCATTTTGCTGCGAATGAATTAACCTTCATTTGTACAAGTAGGAAATAGCTTTAATAATCCCCTGATTGGACACGTATGTTACTCAATGTATACAAGATTTAGCATGTTAGCATGCCATCAGGTAAAAAAGAATTGCAATCAAGTGTAAAAGAATGATTTTTATGCTACTCTGGCTATTTTTAATTTGAACAGGAAGACATTATTGGGAAAGATGAGCAACAGCCTTATGTAGCCTGACTATGAAAGAGGAAATAGGCTGGTGACAAAGTTATGTTCACAGTGCATGAACATACTAAGCAGTGGCCTGTCTTCCTAGTGTGTCTTTTCATTTAAAAACAACCACTAACACAAAAAACCTAGAGAAATTTACATTTTAAATGGTTCCTCTTTGCTGTTGAGGGCATGATTTAATTTTGTTTTTTAAATGGCAGTTTTTATTTGTCAGCATTGCTGCCTGGTGGGAGATAACTAGGCTGAGATATTGATTGTGGATGCTGCCGTAGCAGTATTGGTGGTAGCCCCATGCTTGGCACATTGCCATGTGAGAGTTTGCTGGTGGAAAAAGCAGGAGTAATGCAAATGTTCCTCAGATTGATAGGGAAAATGAAAGGAGGTTATTCGAGGACCCTTGGTGGCTCATGCTTAAATGTACAACCTCTTGTTTTGAAGACAGGGTTAGCTGCCAGGTCCTGTAATGGAGAACTGCACGCTGAGTAGTTTCTGAATAGTCTCCTTGGCCAGCTGCAGTTTTTCTGGCATGACACCTTATCAGGGCCTTGAGTTCATCTTGTTATAATTGTTAGATCTGTTCTATGCAGTGGAAATTCAAAAGGAAAACCAGGAACTGCAGTTGTTTTATCCCACAAACATCTGTTGTGAAGCTAAAGATCATAGAATCATAAAACATGTTGAGTTGGAAGGGACCCTCCGGGATCATAGAGTCCAACTCCTGTCCCTGTGCAGGACACCCCAAAAGTCACACCAAAGATGATTGATTTGGTTGAGTTTTCTTTGTTTGCTGGGCCAAATCTTCAGCTGTTGTTTTAGACAACCTTCTTTAAAATTTAAACCAGAACCTTTCCTTGTGTATGGGTGCTGCTAGCTATAATTCACCCCAAATGTACTTTAATATACTCCAAGATTCATTAGTACTAATTGCAGCACATTTATTGCACTGCAAGAGCTATTATAAAGCTACTGCATTGTGCAGGCCAGCGGGCTAGATAGCTTTCCAGTGCTCTTGCTTTTCCTTTGGCTTAATTTATTTCAAGTGCAGATCCTCTCTGGAAACTACCTCTGAAGAAATGACATGGTAGCATCCAGGGCTGTGTCCTTGCTGCCAGCTGGATTCAGATACAGACAGGTCACCTGCAACCTCTGCAGAAGTCTCAGTCAGACCAGTTTCATGGCATCGTCCTCCATGCTCCTTTCTTTTGTTTTCTTTTCATTCTCAGCAGTAACAGGGATTTGGCTGGCCCTTGCTGAGCTGTGTGCTCACTACGGCAGGGGGCAGAGCTTGGCTCTGGTGGGCAGTTGCTCATGTTGCAGCTGGCCTTGTCAGCCATGGATCAGGTGCTCTGAGGGGTGGTACTCGGCTTGAGCTGCTGGGACCAAAACAGCCATGGGGCTGGTCTTGTGGAGAATGCTGAACTGTTCATAGAGTTCTTCTTGCTATATTCAGCATAATTCGGTTGGCTTTCTTGGCTGTCAGTCATTGTTAGTACAAACTGTTTCTTTCTGTTACATGTAGGGGTAAAAAAAACGTGTGAAGACCTTTGTGAGTATCCTTCCAGTAACTGCATTGCTGTGTCCCCTTTTAGGACTGACAACCCAGGGAGTTGTTTACAGGAGATACTTGGCACCTTGCACTGTTAGCTTCTTTGACTTGTGCCCTATAACTGACAGGAGGTGGGAAAACATCAGGGGCTGGATACAACCTATATTTCTTTACCTTTTGCACAGCAGAAAGTGTATATTTTTGCTGTTCACCTGTAGAGACAAACTTACCACTTGTGTCGGTCCCTTTAGGTGATCAGGCAGCTTGCTTATACAGCTGGGACCATAGAGGCTAATGGATTGCATTAAAAAGGATGGCAGAGTGAAAATAGACAAATATTCCTACGGGTTAAGGTCTGATTTTCTTTGCTGAAAGAAAAGGGGCAGTTTTCTGTGTTTTGTGACACTAGGTTATTACTTGGAGTCGTGTGCTTATTCTCCCTTGCCCTGTAGGGCTCAGCAGTGACCAACTGCATTTCATTGCAGGGAGTTCTCACCTAGAAGCTGATGAAGAGCCAGGTCAGTGCCTTTTTCCCTAGGTGTCTTGTCCCCCCAGCCAGTGTCATGCCCATCATGTGACTCCTGGTAAAACTGCCAAAACTCCTGTTGATTTTCATGGGAATATAATTAGGCCCAGATGATTGAAGTCCTCATTCAAGACTCATACAGTCAAACTCCATGTATCCGGACCACTTTCCTCATCCTGAATATGACTTCTGAAATGAGGCAGATTATTGTCATGCCTATAGTTTTATAAATTGGCCTCTCAGATTTTGGTGGGGGTTGTTTGTTTTGTGGGGTTTTTGTTTTTTGTTGTGTTGTTTTTTGGGGGTTTTTTTGTGTGTGTTTTTTGGTATGTTTTCTGGTTTTGTGTGTGTGTGTTTGTTTTTCCCCCTTTTTTTTGTTGTCCAGTAAAAAATCCCAGTGAACTCAAGTGAGTGGGAATTAGTGGGTGGTGCTGAAGGAGGCTGGGGCATTGCTCCGAGGAGATGATGGAGATGAAGGTGGTCAGCTCCACAGGGTCAGGCTGCTGCAGGGCTCTCAGCAGAACCCATTGTTTGTGTCTGTAGGAGTTTCTGTTATAAATCTAGTGGAAGGGTTTTGCTTATGGGAATGAAATAGTGTTCTAAAAACATTGCTTTTTTTGCTGTCAAATACAGTATTGTAGAGCTCTGCTGGCTGGCTTAGATTTTTCTTAAAGCTGTTTTAGAAGGGTTATTGTGCACCATTAAATTCTGCAGGGTTTTTCTGTTACAAGAGAACTGTGGGTTTTGATCCAGTCTTCATTAAAAGGAAGTGTGTTACTTTGTAACTTGGAACTAGTCTTGCATTTCCATAGAAATAAAAGGATCCAAATAACATGCAATTGAAATTAAAAGCCATGGAAGGACAAATTCAACCAGCTTATTTTCCTGAACATATTTGGAAAACAGAGTGAAAGAGGTCTGTGGCTTTTTAAATTCAAAGCAACAGAAAAATAACCTTGAACTTTCAATCAAACAGGCATGTAATTAAATTTCTCCCTGCTCCATAATTTTCTATTGTACCCTTGTTACCTTTTTTGTCATATCTATTTGCATCTTCACAAATCCGAAATATCTTAATTTGAATAAAACAAAAGCCTATTCATGATTGCACTATTCATGTGGTTTAATTGGCTTACAAAATACAAATGTTCTTTGAAAGTGATTTGATGTCAAGAGGCTGGTAGCTGTCCGTCATATGTGGTCCCTCTGCTCACAAAAGATGAAGGAACAGAATTAGACATAAATGGGCTTTCTTCAACTTGCTTTGTTTCTGCTCCTGTTTTGGCTGAGCCCTCGCTGTTGCTCAGTGAATACACTTGGAAAATATTCTTAACGTTGTAGCTAATTGCACAAACAAAAATAGTTTTCCACATGTTTAAATGGAGAACTGAAAATCCTTTTGAAATGCACAGATGTCCCTCTCTAGGTAATATCAACAGGCTCTTACAGTCCGTAACGTTCACTATGCTCTTGGAACATCTGAGCAGACTGTATTACAGTGGTACAGGTAATAGTGATGCACACCAGTGTCAGTCAGGGATAGGATGAAGGTTCCAATTTGTTTTGATATTTGTGATTTGTAGGAGAGATAGTATCTGGGAAAAGGTAGCATGTTCTTACATTGCAAATTAATTACAGCTAATGAAAAGTGAATTGAATTACAAGTAAGGATTAGTTGAAGTTAATTTCTGATATTTCATATGGAATAATCTGTTAAGTAATGATTTAATGTGGACCAAGGTTTTTTACCCCATGGGTCTCAAGAGAGACCAGGTGGAACAGGTGTCACTGGCGAATGGTGGGCAGGCACCGCTGGAGAGGTACTGTGGTGTTTGAGCATGGAGTCTGTGCAGGGTGACTGCTGGAGTAGCAAAGATTTTGCAGCATTCGGCATCAAGTCAATAGGGCTAATGGAAACTGAACTTGAACGTCTGGCCAGATAAATAAACTCCTTGTCTAGGTGTGGGTTTCTGTTTTGGAAAGTAAGTCTTTCGGTGCATCTGAATATCATCACTGAAGACCTCTTCAATGATCCCATTGCAGATGCATTCCTGGTGGAAGGGAACTCTTACCCCTCAGAACACATTTCTTGACCAGCCTCAGGGCATCCTGCAGTGCAGTGGCCCTGTGAGCAGGGGCTGAGCCTCTGCATCGGTCCCCAGGCATTGTGTTCAAACACCCGGTCTCCTCTGGAAGTTGGGAAGATACTCCCCTCACTGCATCTGCCCCGGTTATCTGACACGGATCTCTGCAATATCTTTTCTGCAGCTGCACATGTGGGAGGAACAGACCTCAGTGTCTTTCTGTAACAGTTCTTCCTCAGCCAGACGGAAGCCTCAGTGTTCTCTGCTCCCAGCGGAACGGTCACTTCTTGGGGTACCTGGAAAAAGGAGGAAAGGGATGCAGCCCTGCAGGCTTCTCCATACAGGGAGTAACCTTCTAGCAGTAGCTGTATAATGGCAATACAGCACAGCTCAGCACCTCGATGTGCAGGATGTCTGGTACAATTCAAATACAAAACAAGGAGTTAATGTAGTCAACAAAACTGATCCAGGGGTTTAACTGGAGAATTTTATGTTCTTCTGCAGGAAGTGGCTGCTTGCCACTGTGGCATCCTCAGTGATGTCAGCTCCTCATCTCTGTGCCTTCATGAGGCTATACCAAACATTTACAAGCTAAACTCGGAAAGGGAGACACAAAGAACTGTCAGTCAAGTCTCTCTAGATGTCAATATAGTTTCTGTTTAAGCACAGACTGAAGGGCACAAGAAGGGGCGTTAGCGGCAAAGTAAATCAAATTGTGGTTGATAACAGATTGCAAATGCTGTAGAGAACTGGGAATGGGTGTGCCACGGAATTATAAAGCAGAGGGAAGGCTCTGAAGGATGCAGAGATCATAAAAATGGAGGATATTGGTTATTGGCAGCAATAATCTGAACTCATACTGTGTTACCTCAATGGGAAAGTACTTAAATGTCTAAAGAAGGTTTTATGCACAGCCTAATGTGGTGGCAATAGGGAAAAAAAAAGTATTTGCACTGTCAGTTGTTGCTCTGTATCTCCATGAGTTCTGAGGCTACTTTGAAGAAAATATTACATCTCCTGAACTGCAGATTAATTAGTCAAGATAGTGAATAATGAAAGTCTTGAATTTACCCAAAGCATCCCTTCTCAGTTTATATGCTTTGCTAATAGGGAAAGAGAAAACCAGCTTCTTGTTGCAATTTGAAGTTTTTCAAAGCAAAAGCTTCAGTTTATGGTTTGCTAAGATAAACTAGGTCGGGAACTCATGGTAATAGATTTAGCAACCTGCTGAATAGGCAACCATTTACCATCCAGTGCTTTTGTTGTACAAGAGACTCATTAGCTGAATGTCATTTAAGGTGTTTATCTCTAGGCTTTCACAGAAGAAAAAAGGTGTAACAACAATTATTTTTTACTTTTGTTTTTATTTGCCATGTAAAGTGGCTAACTTGACCTTTTTCTCTTTTTATACAAAGCAGAAATCAGCCTGGAATACTTGATCAGTATAGATTATAGAAGTATTTTACAGTGATGGAAGTAGGGTTGCTTACTTGATATTAACTGATGGTCGGAAGAGCTGGCCACATCTGGTCATCTGCCTGGGTGTAATAAATTTTGTGTATGCCTATGGAACAACTGGAAGGAAGCAGGTCTGTACCCAACCCAGTGGTGCTAGGAAGGTCCTGCACTGTGCAGCTGCTGTCAGCTGCTGATAATCTCAGAGTACCTTTGTGTCTGTTTTCCCTCTTACGCTGCTAACTCACATGAGCATAAGAGGCAGTGAGTCAGGGGGCGAGTGCTTGGGGGGTGAGCCATCCTGCCCATCTGCCCTTGAGGGCTGACCCTGGGACACCTCCTTCTCTTCCACACCAGTGTGCTTCAGTAGTTGGTGATGAAGGTCTCTATCTAGCAAGATTGTGGTTTTGGGTGAGGCTGTTGTGCCTTTTGGGGAGAAAAAGAAATGGGCCAGCTAGGTAGAAAAAGGTTAAACTCTGCTCAAATACTGTGACTGCTGAAAAGGAGCCAATACCACGTCTAGGACTTTGTGGAGCTGTGGAGGCTTTAACCTGAACCTCTGGGTAAAAATTACTCTCAGAGAGGTAATGAGTGTAATTAGTAATTCGTATGATTGAATAATTCTGTCCCTGGACCACTTCTGTGCTATCTCTTCTGCAGAATGAGAAACTTCAGAGCCTACTGTGTGGCTGGAGCCAGCTGCTGCACAAGCGTGTCATGCACTGATGGCATGACTTGGGTTTTAAGTATTGATCTAGAAAGGTAAATTTTACTTCTAAAATGCTGGTAACCACCCTGGATTCATTGGTAACTTGATGAGCACTGCTTTTTTGGGGGGGAGAGAGGGGACTTTGATGGTTGGAGTGGGCTGGTGAAAAGCTGTGTCTTTCTGCCACCTCTCTGAATGCAGCATGTACAGAGTAGTGCTCTGCAGAGCAGAGAAGAGCAGGCTTTGCACATCTGAATTTGATTTGACCACTGCCAGTGAAAAATGATTAATAATCCTGTCACTGCTCAGTCTTTTATAAGATCATTCAGCCAGCTTTCAGGCCTCTTCTAAAAGTCCTTTTCTGGTGCAGCAGACTTGCAGGAATGTAAGACATTCTTATTCCCTAAAGGTTTTCCTCCACCTGCTTAGATACAGCCCTCTGATGTTATACAGTTGCTATAGAAATAAATGACATCACAGTCTGGGGAACATAGCTTCATAAGAGAAATCAATAAACTAGAGCAAATGAATTGTCAGGCAGCTATGTTTCCTCCCTGTCGTACTAACATGGAAAAAAGGAAGTGGATGGATAATAAGAAAGGGATACGTATATTATTTTTTTTTCCAAGGAAGTATGTGTTTTCTGAGCCAAATATCTGTTAGTTCTTTTAGACTTCAGAAGAGCTATCAGTAATTCCCTTACAGATGTACAGAGAATTCAAGTCAGGGAGTTGGTAATTTCCCACTGGTTGCATTGTCTCTTATGTTCCAGTTACTTCCATTAAATTTTCTGGTTTTGGTACCAGTTGTACAGTACCATACCGTAAAAGGAGCTGGGAGAGATGCAGTCAACTCACTCCAAGATAATTGGGATTCCTGCAAATGCACCAGCGCCTCTGCCTCTCAGCTTGCCTCCTGTTCCCTTCCTCATTACCTTCCCCTCGTTAGGTGCCTCTGCTGTCAGGCTGCAGACATCAGGGGCAGGGCACACACAGAGGCCGCCGGCTTGCAGAAAGCCAGGGACCACCGCTGCCCCCCCTTGTCCAAGGGATGCAGTACAGGCCCCGCTGAGCCCAGGGCGTGGGAGGTATGTGACATTTGGCAGCCCCACCAAGGCCCAGCCTGGTTATTGTGATGATTTTACACATAAGGTATCCCTTCCTAGAAATGAAAGAGCCTTCCCCATTCCCGGAGTAATTATGAGTGGATTGCTGGAAACATATGAGAGTGGGTAAAATCTGTGCTCTGGTATTGTCTAGGCAGTGTCAGCACAATAGTCCTCAGAAAGAACACAAGTGAACGAAGGTGCTAAGGTAAAGCATGTGTTCTAAATAGCCGTTTCTGACACAGTCCATAAATTAAGGAAATAAAATTGCAAGTGCTTTAAGTACCAGAAAAAAAGCCTCTAGAGTAAATGTTAAATTCTCTAGCTAAAATGAAAATCCAAGCTGTTTAAAAGCCTAGATAAATTAAAGTATTTTGTACGTTATGTATATGAAAACAGCTATTATCATCAGAAGTAAAGCAACAAATGTTTTGTAGATGACAGCAGTTTTCATTGCAGCATCACTGGTCCTTACTAGCCAACACATGGTGGACAGTCTTAAGAGGATCAGCAGCAAATTCACCCCTTTGCAGGAAGGTTGAGCAGGGAGACTGTGCTGCTTTGTGGGTTTGCTGTCGCTTTCTGAGGAATTAGCCAGCTCTTGTTGTGACTGGAGCGCATTTGAATCTTTGGATAATTTCTGGATGAATCAGCCACACAAGGACAGCGCTTTAAGAGGTGGAGCATACCCATGTTGTTTGTACCCATCTGTGCAGCAATGGGCTGTTTTCCAGTATTTGCTTAAACAAAAAAAGCAGTCCTGGACTAAAATATACATAGAGAGGGAGTCTGGCTCCAACAGGATGTGCCATTACAGCTGAGTTGTCGATGTAGGAGTGCTGTGGTTTATGGCTGAATGGAGGGGTTCAGCAGTGCCTACTGTGTGGTTAATCTCTTTCTTTGCAAGTATTAGATTCAGCACTTACCAGTTGTACAAATGGAAAGGAAGCAGTAAGACTATTACCCAGGCTATTATCCATTGTGGCAGCGTGAGCTGGCAGTGAAAAGATGTTGTGTACATGTAGGTTTGAACTCAAACATTTGAAAAACTGCCAGGTGTTACTCTTGCATATTAAGTCATGCATCTGTGTGAGACACGATGGCATGAGGGCTTCTTGTAAAACCTGTTTTTTGTAAGATTCCTCAAGAGACTGCAGATCTTCTAGCTGGTGTGCTTTGGCTCACCTTACAGTTTCCCTTTTGTAGTAGCTCCCCACGCCATGTCCCAGGCCAGCACAGCAATGACTCCTGTTCACTAGCCCCAAACTGAAATTGGGAACCCCACACATGAAGGCTGAGTTTGTAGCATTCTCCGGTTTTAAGTGTTGGGAAGAAAAACAATACTGGGAGAAATTTATCTATGTAAAACAGTCACTGAAATATGATGGAAACATTTAGGTAAGAAAAAGGTCTTACACTTTATCATCTGCTAATCTCTCCTGACACTCCTTGGAGTTGCATATGATAGCAGGAACTTATTTTCTTTAGTGCCTTTCTGTTTAAACTACTGGTACTTTCAAACTTCAGTGTGTGAGATCACCAAAGTATCAAGAGTAACCTGCAGGGATATGGAACGTAGTTATTGGCAGAGGTCAAGCCCTGTCTGTTTCACAAAAATAGTTCTATTGAAGTCAATAAAACTCTTTGTGCAACCAAGGCAAGCAAGATGTGGCTCACTTGGGAGATTGTTTCTTAAGTGAACATCTACTACTAAAAGCTATGATCCTGTTGTCTATAAATGTCCTTAATAATAAAGAAGAAGGGAACAGAAGCAGAGGAAAGGTCTGAAGGAGCAGAATAGCTCCTAAAGTGTTGTTTTTAACGAAATATCAATTCTTTATGAGGGTTGTTTTGTAGCGTCCAGATGAGGACCCCTAATGCAAATATGATCAGTTCAGAGGAACTGCCTAAATAAATAAAATGGGCACAGTTTTGCTTATTAAATACAGACTGTTTTTCAGCTTCAGGGAGTTTGAGGGGAAGGAAAATAATAGATAAGGGTGGAAAGTGAGAAGTGACAGAGGGCACAGATTTAGCTAATGATAACAGTGGGTGCAGGCTGCTTGCCATCTTGGAGATGATAGATACGAATACCGCTAAGTTTGTAGGCGAGAGTGAAGATTTAGAAAGCTTGTGCTGCAACTTTTCATATTTAATTGTATAACCCTTGCTGTTTTGGAGTGTGGAAGAGAGACTGGAAGTTTTCTGGAACAAGAAAGGAGTCTTATTGCTTACATAATAAAAAAGATGGGTCTGAAATATGATACATTATTTTCTATGTTTATTCCTGTGTCTCTGTAAAACTAACAGTCTGTCGCCCCTTCTAGCTGCCTCTAAAATTTTTTTTAGACCACAAATGACCACTAAAGTCATCAGGCAACAACATCCGTGGGCATATATAGCAGTAGCTAGTGCAACCGTACCCAGGGCAGGAGGCACAATCAGCTCAAAATAGTTAAGCAGGCAACTCCCACTTATCTGAGCAAGGTCCTTTGTCCCCTGGGGGAGATGAGTCCCCAGTCCTGCGCTGGGTCACCTCTGCTTGGTGATACCTCAGCCAAGTGCCCAATGAACCAGCACAAATAGGCCTGGCAAAGGTGCAGCAATTACAGTGATTACAATGCAGTGGCTTAATGTCCTTTATCAAGTTACCTGTTAATGCATGCAAATTCCTCTGTAGGATGCGTGTGTGTACACATGCTAGGAGGTTAAAGCTGTCTTGTGTAGAGAACAGCTTTCTGATGTGATAGCAAGTGGAAATGATGTTAATTAAATGTTGCATTTTGGAAAAATTAGATGCCAGGTCATTGAGTTAAAATACTGGTGCTGTCTACAGCAGAGAACATGACTCTCACAATTATTTCTACAAGCATTGTGTTTATAATTTGTTTATATCTGGTAGTTTCTGGAAGCCCGAGTCAGGATGCAAACTGCGTTATGCTAACTATGTTTCTGAAGTACTTCAAAGCAGTCACTTATTTAACGAGCTTTGGGTTAACCTCTCCCATATCCATATGTGAGAAGCCACAATTGCCTGTTGGTGTATGCACAGGACTATATATACATTCACAGATTTATGTGCCTACACAGGAAGATAATGTGCCAGTACAGAAGTAGCTGTAGCTGTATCTGAGGTAGTTTTTATAAAAATTACATAGTGAAAACTATTTTGTCTGCTGTATATTTAAGTAAACACAAGATGTAGATGGAGATTTGTTGTAGGTGACTCAATCTCAGGGAAGACCAGGCTAAATGGCACTTTCCAGAGAGCTAATGAACATGTAAGGGAAGATGCTTGGTATAATTATAAACAATGCTCCAGAAGCAGCAGAGGTGCTCGGGGGTTATTTCTCTCAGGCACTCGAGCCGAAAGGCAGGATGTCTCCCCTCGTGCTGTGCAGTGTGTGGAAGGGGGAGGTGGACCTGCATGGGAGCAGAAGTGGCGAGGCAGCTCAGGTGTTTTGAAATCCCCTGGTGCTGAGAAGTAATGCCTAGAAGAGCTCAGGAAGCTGGCTGCAGTGCTCTCTGAAACAATAATATTGATTTCATTTATTCTATTTATTTTATTTATTGATTAATCAGTCTTCCTGGGGAGATTCCAAAGGCCCGTGGGACTCTCGGGGCTTCTGGTGTTTAAGAAGAGCCCCAAAGCGTAGCCCTGGTTAGCAGGTCAGGTTGGTTTAATGTCAGTTACAGTCTGATGGTACAGTTTGTTTGGGCCTCTGTATTAATTTAATACTTCGAAGTATTAAAGGCTGAAAAGATAATTCCTACTTAGTATGGTTTAACCACTGGTATATTTGTCAGTTTGTTTGGGTTTTTTTGACAGGGTTATATGCTTTCATGATGAAACAACCCCAGAGATTATATAATACACTTGGATTTCTCCAAGCCATTTGTACTAGTAATATGTGTCTTTTTGATTAAAAGCAAAATCCAGAAAACTTGCAATATATTGAATTAACCCTTGTGGATTTAAAACCTGGGTTTTTGGAATGAATTTGTTAACATGTACATAGGAGCAGTGAGACCCACTTCTGTCATTCTGTACCTGTTGTTGGAGTGCAGAGTTTGTGTATGGAAGTGCGAGCGAGTAGTGAGGATGTCAGGTTACAGAATGAAGTAAATCACTTTTGTTTTGATTCAGCCAAAAGTAAAGTAATATAACAAGGAACTAAAACCCTATTTACATAAATAAGTGAAGAAATTCTGTCATTGTTATACGTTAGTATTCACCAACCAGGTTTTAGGTCTAGCTTGAGCTATTATAAAAAATCTGCTCCAAGCAATCCAGCAAGTGAAGCCAGAGCGCAAACCAAAACGCTGAGGTATAAGGGAATCACATCTGTACCATATGGCAATGCAATAGTATGGAGAACTGTGCAGGTCAGTCCTCATGTGCAAGTGGTTCAATTTTACACCCTCCTCAGAGCAGCAGCTGAATTGCAGAGCCCGCAGCAGCACAGGCAGTGTGGTCTCTCGCAGTGTGCGGGAGCTGATGGTTGGCAGTGCAGTAGAGGTCAAGATTGTTTCGCTTCCCCTCCATGTCTCCAAAGGCATGCTGACCAACAGGTGTGTGTTTTCTGAATAAAATAGTTGTGAGGGGGTGCAAAATACATTGGTCTTTAGTTCAACAGACTCAGCTTCCATGGGTTGAGATGCTTTTCTGTGCACAAACTCTGGGGAAGGTGTTTAGAGAACAGTTTAAAAGGCCCTGCTAGCAGTTGTGTTCTTGGAAGGGCAGCGTCCTTTATGCCAGCTTTAATTAAACACTTCCCCTCTTCTCTCATTTCCTCTCTTGCTTATATGTGAGGGGAATTTCAGCTTGCTGCCCTGGAGCAAGACGGTCACAATTTTCTTGTTTTTATTTATATTTTTTGTGAGTCTGCTGGCCTAGCTGGCTGGGGACATCTCTGAAGAGTGTGTGTCAGCATCTGCTCCAGAACAGCTGCGTGTGCCAGTTAGCAGGGCAGTGGGGAGAAGTTGGACAGGCCCTTCCCATCCCGCCCGCCTGGTTTGGCAGCTGTATGACACACGGACGGCAATGGGGTTTCAGTCACGGGAAGCCAGTTTAACAGAGCAGAGCCCAGCATGCTGGGGAGCTGTCATGAGAAGTGACTTGTCAGCTCTCACCGTGCTTTAAAGCCTTCCAAAGCAGTGACTCACTCTGTGGCCGTGGCTGGCAATCTCCTCTCGGCCAGGTTGGACTAGTTTTAGTGGGACTGGAAGGGCACAGTGCGGAGTGACAAGAATGGTCTCGCGTATGAATTACAAACAACTACAGACTTCCAAGGTGAAGGCTCTTCATCCCAAAAAAGAGACTACAGAAAGGACATTCAGAGCTCTACAAATCATGAGCATCGTGAACAAAACAGATTGGAAACAACTGCTTAATTTTGCTCATAATAAAGCTAAGGTACCTCAAATTAAACTGTCTGGTGGCAGTTTCAGGATCAAAGTGCATACATATTTTATACAAAAAGTAAGCTTAAATACAGTGCCAAATATATTTTGATAGGAATGTCAAAAGCAGAGCTTTTTTTTTTTTTCCAAAAAAAAGCAAAATCACAATATAAAAATTGATTGGGAGCTACTAAACACAAAAATGCCATTGCTGACCCAGGAAAGTCTCTCAGTCATAGATACCTAGAAGATATCTAGAGAGCCTATACTAGGAGAGTGTCGCTAGCCACCACCTAATGCTCTCTGGTAAGTCTACCATGTTAGCAGCTCTCAAATCATAGCAGGCAAATGGATCTTTTCTTTAACCTGCTTTGGCCATTGTGTTGTGATCATGCATAGATTTCTGAGTGCTAGGGAAGCTTAGGAAGGACCTCTTTTTCTTTGGTACTGACTTTTCCCTCCTGAATGTGTACTGTCTTTAGAAAAGAACATACCCTATTTGGTCGTGTGGGCCTACATGGACATAAAAAATTAAGTTTATCCCAAGGCGTAAGCATCCTGCCCTCAGGAGAAAGGGAGCATCCTTCATTCTTGTGACACCTCCCATGGACTTCAGTGAGATGACTCTCATGACCAATGACTTAAAAGCAAACTAAGTGATGCACAGGTATTGGAGATCAAAGGGTATGCATCTGAACAAAACACATTCTGGTGTTTGCCTTACCATCTGGATTAGTACAAATGTTTTAGTCACTACGGGTGGTCTAAAAAAAGACCCTAATTCTAGAAGGTGAGCATTTAGATCATTGAAGGAAGAAACCAGAAACCGTGACACCAGAAAAACTTCATATGATGGTTCTTTTTTTAATACCAACTCTTTTTTTTTTTTTTTTTTTTTTTTTATGGCTCCATATTTTATTAGAGAGGAATATTTTCTCCCCTGTTGTGGAGCTGTATTAGTTGTTCAACAAAAGGCACAAGGGGCATGACAACGCACGGATAAAATCATACTGAGCTGTGCTTCCTGGAATGTGGCACATCAAACAGGGCTTTGTTGGGTGGTTAAAGAGCCCATTTCGTTCGGATGCTATTTTGACAGAACACATTGTTTTCAAAGACCCTGGGAATCATGCCCGTAAAATGCATTCAGCGGTTACTTTTATGAGGCTCAATTCAGCACTGGTACGGGTGTTGTCTGGGGACCTTCAGAGGCCAGACATGAAAGCAGTGCTGTAATCCTCAGTTGAATCTCGTCTGTTGTACCAAGCTGTCTCTCCTGGTGCAGCACGTCCACTGCTGTGTGAAGAGGGCTGGGGGTGGGCAGAGGTCCACGAAGCCCCCTTAGCCTCATGCTGCTGGAGGGGAGAGAGCTTGTGCTCTGCTTGGCAGGTTGGCTGGGGGCTTAGAGGTGGTGGTCTGTGCTGGACACCCATCTGGAGGTGTGACTGCAGTGGTGGGGAAAGATAAAGGTTGTGTGCCCCCGAACAGGGCAGGCTGAGGAGCGAGGCGCCAGCCAGGATTGCAGCTCCCTGTTTTGGCCGGTGTTCCAGGCACAGTGCCCGGGACCTGCGGCTAAAGACAGCAGGGCTTCCCAAATGCCACCGGGCTGGCAGGGCTCTGCACCATAGCTTCTAGGGCTTTTCTTGAGCTGGCTGTATGTTGGGCAGAGCACAGGAGACTTGACCAGGGCCAGTTCCTGGGCAGGAGAGAGAAGGAAAGATTGGTCTTAGATTTAACTCGGAGTAGACTCTCCCTTCATGGATGCTCCTTCAGGGAAGTTGCTCACTCTTATGTCCACGCGTATGTTTTAGCAGATGCTAAAGTGCCAAAGAAGAGCTTTCACCTGGATCAGTTTCCTGCTCTGGGGCTGGGGAGACAGGAGCATGAGAACACCCTGTGCAGGAGGAGTTTGGGCTTGGTTCCAGTTTAAGCCACCCATGTAATTGCACCCCCTGCCTCTGCAGTGGGACCATTCCTGTAGGGAGGGCACCACCAGCTGTTCAGAGCCTGGGGAGAACAAAGTCTTTCCCTTCTTCCTCCAACATTTCAGAGCCTCTGAAGTCTAGGGAAGCTTTGAAGAGCATTGCAGGCCTCTGAAATTAATTGGCACTCTCCTGGGTTATGAGTGAAATAGAAAACTACAGTATGTGCTGGTGGATTTCTTAGGTTTTGACTATGTGAGTCTGGTTACACCAGATGAAGATGTACAAACCCTTGCTGTGTTGAATTTGCTGTATTGCAGCTGTTGATTGCATATATGATTATTTTCTTTTTACTTTTGACATTTTTGACTGGCAAAAATGTAAAAAAAAAAAAATTTAGCCAGAATGAATGGAGCTACACTTTCAAAGAAAAAAAAAGTTGTCTTTGCTTTCTTCATTTGAACTGATGCAAGCTGCACTGCTTGTGTGCAGCTGTTACACTGTATCTCCTTCCACCACTGGTTTAATGGTGCCTCTATCCAGAAGTATTTCCCTAGTGTACATAAAATACAAGTTTTCCCTATATCCCTGTGTCTGCGTTGTCTGACCACAAGATTTCACTAAAATTTGTCTTTCTTCTTACATTTCTTATTCTTTTTTTAGGACTGCTTTTTTGTTTGTTTATTTTGTAGGCAGGTGATGTAGTATAAAACCTCAGGGTTTCAAATCTATACAGCTGATTCCTTTAGCAGTGGTGAGAATTGCAGCTGACGCTCTTGGCAGGGCGAGTGCTCTGTTGGACTCCAATGCCTGGAGATGCACAGTTTTCCTACCAGGTGTAAGTCATGAAAGGCTGCAGCCCGGAGAGTGACTGTTCTCTTATGAACACTGAGGATTTAGTGTTTGTGCTGCGGCAAAAAGAGGTTGAGAGTGCTCTGGAGCACAAGGTAGGCTTGTCGTACAGTACAGCACGCCAGGTTCTGTGCTCAGAAACATGCAGTTGAGAAGGAAACAAGTTGGTCGGGATATGAAGATGAGCACTGGATACACGTGGTGTTTAACATAGTGCACCCCCTGCTCTCCAGCGTGACCCTCGTTTCTGGCTGGCTGTTTTGAGACACAGCAGGAAGGGATCTCCTGGAGAGAGGGTGAGTGGTACTTCGTGAAAATCAGGCCCCTCCAGGGTGTGGTAGGGTGGGTATCTTAAAATAAAAACCCCAACTTGCCCATCATTTTTGAAGTTAAGGAACTTAATTAGTATATATTAATTTGGCCCCACTTCTTAAAGTGTGTAAGCATGTGCATAAATATGTTGTTATGAGAAGCCTTAAAGCTAAAACTAGGCACAATGTTTTGTAGTGCTAATTGGTGAATGGTAGCATGGAAGGGCTGTGTCTTGTCACCAGGGCACATCTTAATTCTGGTTTTACAGTAAAGTCTCCTTCCTTTTCTGCTCATTGCCTTACTTTCTTCAGATGGTGGGGGGAAAATATTTCCTTCTCCCATCTGGTGCTGCAGTCTGAGTTTGAGATCAGGCTCAAAGTATGGCTCCTTTGGGCATGACTTAAGTCCTGCAGCTGCCTGGAGCTTGCAGTGTAGCCTGGGGGTGCTAAGCACTGTTACAGCCCTTGGCCTGTCATGATGTGAGCACAGGCAGAAATACTGAAGTTCTTTTAACTCGTTCCTCATGGCACTGCTGTTAGCACCACCACACTAAATGACCTCTCTTGCATAGAAATCCTGTAAAATGACCAGCTCTAAAGTACTTTGAAACTTTGCCGTCTCTTCACTACCGGTGGCCCAACACAGGGCTTCTGTCTGTCTATTTTGAGCTGGGATGTAAAAGGCTATATAGTAAAATGGAATATTTTAAACTACAGCAAGTAGGTATTAAGGAAAATGAATGAAATCCTGAATGAAAACAGTGACAGAGTATATTTACCAGTGAAGCTGTGCTGGGTGAAACAGGTTAAAAGTCAGGTTAATAACTTGTTTTTTGGAGGACTTGGCAGATTTCTTGCTTGTCCAGGGTTTTTGTTTCATTGCTATACTCAGTGTTGCTTCAAGTTAAGTGTGCAATTTTAGATCTTCTCAGCTGTTTGTTGTGTCCTTTCAGATAATAGAAACAAAATGAATCATCTTTTTATATTTTAGCAATGCTTTCTCTATTTCAGCTACTGAGATTTCTGGGTAGGTAATTCTTGAATTAGTTAGCAGTGTTTACAAACCACAGACATCATTGGATACCTGAGGAGATAATGAGGGGAAAAGGGAAAAAAACAATGTACTGAAGGATAGATTGAACAGCTCAGTATATTTTGCAACACATGCATAAAATCGTCTGGAAAAATGTTGGAGCTGCACAGCAAAGCATTCTATGGATAAGGAGACCCTGTGTAACTATAATTCACTACTTCTGCAGTTATACGTTATGGTACATACGTTACATAATTACACTCTTCTTTTCTGTAAGGATCTTGCTTTTTCTTTTGCCTACCTCATAGTTTTATATTGATTCCTGTTGCTTTAATACTTTACTCTCTGCTATGGTAGTGCTGATGGTACAGGCAGTAATCTGATCACTGTGGGTAAACAAATTCATTTCTCTCTGGCTCAGTTGATTTATCTATAAGAGAGGTTAATCATGTTTCTCAACGATGTGATGTAGTTTATTTGAAAGAGCTCTCTTGGAGGGATCGCCACAAACATACTGTCACCTGCGAGTGCAATGTGGACATCTGGAGCAACATGAGATGCCAGCCTGTGCACAAAACCTCCCAGGTTTGTTGGGGAGAAGTGAGAGGTGGACCACAGTCTGATTTGCTTTGTTGGAGGAACTTAAATTGCATAAGGAGATGGTGACGCCTTGTGCCTGCGTGCAAGAGATTTTTTTAATTAAAAGTAGAATCTATTAACATAGGGATGCCAGGAAAAAACAAGAGTTATTTTTGAAGCTTCCTTTCATTCAGAAACTATTTTTGAAATGCTAATGGTGGTGTATTTGCCTTGCACTGTTGTATCATAAGCAAAATTTGCAAATGTTTAAATGGTATCCTATTTTGACACTTGGCAACTTCAGCTCAAATTCTGCTGACATGTTTTTACAGCTTGTTACTACATGCATTGAAGCTCCAGCCTGGATAAGTAATTAGCATTGTGAATGCACAGATGTTTTGTATATGAAGTGTCTCTTTAGAACCCAACAGAATGGTTCAGTTGTCTGTGATGCAAGATGCCCATGGTCTGCAGTTGGAGTTTTAGCAGAGGACCATTGGACTGTGACCTGTGGTGTTTGTTCCGAGAGCAATTAAAAGGCCTTATTTTGAATTTCAGCCTGGAAGAAGACTTAAAAAGACATAGCGATTATTTTAAGAGGTTTTTTGTGCTTTGCTGATTCTGAGCTGCGTACAAAAAACCACTCTGAACTAGAACAACCTAAGTCCCTGTGGATTTAGGCATGCTTTGCAGTGGGCTGTTCTGCCAGGGTGGTGACTTCTGCACCAGGGGATGAGAAGGAGCCCTCAAAAGGGAAGTTTTGTTGCCTGTTTTAGTGTCTTTATTGAAGACTCTTTCTCTGGCAAAACCAGGAAGTTTTTGGTCTCTATGGAGCTGAGCAAACAGGAGATTTGCTCCCAGTTTGCTCTGGAAGCTAGAGGCTGTTTCTGGGGAAGCACTAACTTTTAGGAGAGCAAGCAGCCCACTGATGCTGAGTGCACAAGTACTTTACTGAGTTAGGGATTAGATAGCTCTGACTTGGAAACCAAAGTACATTGACTCTCTTATCTACAGTTGCTGCATTCTCCTGATTTTGCATTTGTGCAGCTGAGGCTTCCATTTGAATGGCAAGAAAATTGTGAGAGCTTTCAGCGAACTATCAACCTCTGAACACTGGTGCAGAAATATGTCTATTCTTTTGAACTGCTCTATGCTAAGTCTCTGGTAATTTTTTATGTCATTGCCAGCATTTAAGCCTTTCTCACCAGGAAAATGTACAGACAGGTGTGTCATAAGGCACTTCATGGTCTCCAGTTCTCGTGGTATTCTCCTCTATCAGGGAGCTGAAGTCCTGGGAAGAAGATAAGCAGAAGTGTAGCTAAAAATTGTGATAACAGTAAGTCATTCTCTAGTTCAATTCAATTTTTTAGATCGGAGTTACACTGAGGAAGAATCTGGCTTAATTTATCTATTATAACAGGAAGCTTTTTCTGTCAGGGACTGTTTTTGCCATGCATATCTGTCATGAATGGTGCAGGCACTTTCAGTGAAGGGAGATACATCTGTGCTGCAGTTTTACCTTTACCTGGTGACTCAGGTATCTCCCATCTTTGGCTGTTGTTTGGCTCTGCCAGTTAATTCTATAACAGTAATACAGAAAAATTTGCCTGTGGAGCTGAGAGATGGCATGGTGATGGGGAACCCAAGTGGCTTTGAAAGAACCATCTCTGCATGGCTCAGCTGGTAGAGCACGTGCTGTAGTTACAGGGGCTTTTATTGTATAAACCAGTTGGGTTGTCTTCATAGCCTTTAAGGAGCAGCTGCTGCATGCATCCTGTATCTGCCCCAGGGATGTAGGCTGTGAGGTGTTTCTATCACATCCATGGGTCTTGCCAGATCCCCTCTCACTTGTGGTGTCAGCTTAAAACTCTTGTGAAACATTTTCCTGTGCAGTGCTTTTGCACATAAGCAATTGCTGAGCATTTTGCAGACATGAAAAACTCAAGTAGGTGAGGGGAACTGTTGGAGCATTCATGAGTTGAGGCTGAAAAGGAGATTCTGTATGGTTAGGGTTAGGGTGGAAGCCCGGGAGAGCCAGGCTGTGTAATTGTGGGCCAATGGATGTGGGAAGGGCAGAGGAGTATCGAGTCAGGTGGATAGAAGAACAAAGAGAATTTAAGTGCTTGCTGGTGAGTATTTCCTAATGTGTGTAAGATCTAAGGAAAAGGGTGATACAAACGATGTGATGGGGAAGCAAAGGAAGATACAAAAGCTTCTCAAGCCTTTGCTGAGATGGTAGTGATCTGTGGAAAGCCAAAGGCTTCTTATCTTCTTACTTAGTTCAATTATGTAATGTTCAAAATTCACACCGCCACTGGAAGGTAAGTCATAAGACAGTTGCAGTTGATCCACAGGATAGCTAACACTTTAATATAAGCAAAGGATCCTGCCATCCTTTAAAAAAATACTGCTTTCCAGTATACTGAAATGTACAATTTGTACAGTCTGGCTGGCTTTCCAGCTGTGATAAGGAACATGTACTTCTCCTAGAAACATGTAGGGACCGTTGAAAGACAGCTGTTCTTTAGCATTGCATCTTCCCAGGTGGGCTCCCTGCTGCAAATGGTGGCAGCTCTATTCCTCCAAGGAGCAAGGGACAGGGAGCAGCAAAAAAAGAGAAAAATTTCTCTAGTGTTCAATTGTGAGCTTTGCCCGCCTGCATGCTAAAATAAAAACAGCTCCCTCTTCCACTCAGCACAGTAGCAACTGCCTGCTGCAGATGCAGTGCCAGTATCTGAATTATTGTGAGCACTCCTTTGTTGGGCTGGAAGAATGATTAAAAATGTTCTTAATGTACATAATGTAAATACAGGCAAATGTTTGTGGATGATCAGGAGAGCGCAGGACTACTAGGGATGACAGTTTGAAAAATGTGGCTTTGGGGGTTTACTGAGATTCTGGAGCCAAGCTCTGTATATAATAAACTGCAAAGTGAAAAGCTCAGGAAAGGATGAATGTGAAGCATTTAACATCAGGATGCTTTGTCAGTGATTAATGGAACTTGGCTACTTTTACTGCTTGGCAGTTTTACCTCTGCGTGGTGCCTGTTACCCCGTGGACCATCTATCAATGCACCATCCGTACCCGTTTGGGCCCACAGTACAAACCAGGACCCAGCAAACAATTCTGGTGTCCTGCTGGTTGATCAACTTTTTAACCAAGTGCATATTCACTGTGACAAAGAAGCAGACATTTTTAGACTACTTTTGTATGACTTAAAAAGATGTCTTTTTGCAGGTACAGCTTCCTTTTGGACTGTTATTAATCACTGTAATTCTCTTGGATGAAATGAGTTTTGGAGTTCAGCTTCATCCACCTCAAGGACACTGTTTTTTTATTGTTATCCTGAAGCTTGCCTCCATTTTTAGCCTGGTGTCAGTCCTGATGTAAATAAGGCGAACTGCAATGACTTTGTTCAGGTTGAATGAACCTCCAGGGAAGCGTTGTGAAGATGCCTGCAGCAGGACATGTGAGCCACTGGAGTGCTTCTCGTGCCTGTGTCTGGAGGAGCAAGCTCGTTGCACGGGGAGGATGCACCTGGGTGCAGACAGAAAGTGTCAAGAAAACTTGTGGGGACTTGAAAGCTTGGCTGGGCTGTCAGGAGAATGCAGGGTCACTGTGCTGTGGGACCGTGCTGGAGTGGCCGGGAGCCTGCCGTCATCTGCCAGAAAGTGATTTTCCTGGGGAATAGGGATTCTTCAGTAATGATGGCAAGTCTGACACTTCCATGTCCTCACCTAGTTGTGGGGGCTTTCCTGAGTTTTGTGGTTTTCATTTAGGCCTTGCCAGTCATGACTGTTAGGTGCAGGTGAAGCCTGGTTTTGCCATGGTTTCTTGACAAACTTCTCCAAGTCATAAAAGAATCTCTCCTCAGTATTTCTGGCCCTGTTACCAGAAGCAATGGCAGGGTGTGGAGGACCAGTTGGATTTCACACTCCTTCCTGGAACAAAAGCAGCGTTTTTGCAGGCGTGCATGTAGGGAAACATTTGTATTTGTGCTAGGAGACAACATTTTTCCTCCTTGCCTGTTCCCTCCAGCAAAGCTCTCTGTAGCTCTGCCAGCCTTGAGCGGAAGAGGAGAGGCAGCAGCTGGCAGGCTGCCGGCCGGGGCTCCCTGTGCCACCTCCAGAGGTTGCGGAGATGCTCCTGCCGCCCCAGGGGAGCAGGGGGGCAGCTGGAAGCCAAATAAGTCACTGCCAATTGTTCCTGGTATGTGCTGGAGTAAGTCCCTCTGCACGTTTGGGGCTACATGGTTTCCGTGGTTTCAAAACTTTGCAGTTCCTCCGAACTACAGAAAGTGTGCATAAGGAAAACCAGAGGAGAAAGAAACCATCTGCCTGCTGTGCTGCTTTGCAAAACAGTTCATCAGTCATGCTTGTGTTAGGAGAGCACCTGGAATTGGAGAGGACAGACACCCACATCTGCCAACACATCTCAGTCCCAGCCGGGAGACCAAAACGATCAGCATTGCATCATCCTTGCTGTACACCAGAGGTTTGTCCAGGTGCTAGAGGTGGACAGCTGCTGTCTCATGCATTGCAGTTCTTTAGGGAAAGTTTGCGTCTTTCACACTCACCCTGTGTCTGTCTTACTTGCCTCGGAGCTACATTTTGCATTCTCCTTATTCAACGTGTATAATGACAGGGTTTAAACAGCATATCAGATAATTAGCTCGGAATGCATAATTTAACTGCACTGCTATGAGTATGGGAAAGTGCCTTGCCCTTGCTTAATTTTTAATAGGTTAAAGGCAATGTATTAAACTCGGTGTGGTGAAATAAATGTCTTTGTCTCAGTTCAGGTTCATCTGAATGTTCCTCAGAGCTCACTCTGCTGTCACCTGCCAGTTTGTACCATACTGGTTATAATGGATTTTGTTACAAAAGTTCCTGTACAAAAGGATCAGCAGATTAAAGTCCTGGTTAGGGCTCAGTGGTTCCAGTTACTGCCTGTAGTGGTCTAAATGGCAGTAATAGCAATAGATATATCAGCATGCATAAATAACAAAGAATCATCATGCAATATTGAGTGATTTGTCTAAGAGTGGGCGCTGTCATAGTGTCAAGTGCATGCGATGTGTCTGTGCCTGGGACACTGGTGAGATGAAGCCCAAAGGTGAAGCTACAAGCTCTACTGACAGATGAAGGAGCAACTCGGTGATAGTTTCCTCCCATTGCCCTGGTGACTGAATAGTTCCCTATAGCATCATTTGTTTTGGGATGAAAGTGATACTGTTTGTTCAGTGATGCAAAATGGTGAGAAAACACTCCTGTGTCTTGTTTCTAAGCTGATTGAAAACACGGGGGAGAGGCTATTCCTTTCCAGTTTTGGCAGTTCCAGGAATAACTGTGGATGAAATCTGCATGACTTTCATGTTGCCCCTTTGAGGTTTCACTGGCTCAAACAGTCGAGAGCAATAAAAATGGTGCCAGGGTATAAGCCTGACTAAATATGAATAGCCGTGCTTTCCAACCACGGTGGCACACGTCTCCTTTCTTGGAGACATGCACCTATTGTACAACGTAGAAATTCACTCATATTTTTTCAGTCCAGGTTGCTTTATTTTTACTCCTGAAGCTTTGGCCACAATAGGTCCTCTTGATTGATCCATCAGTTTAGAGGCAGCAGAGTTTAATTTGTTTCTGTTTGAGTCAAAAGCTGTCCTGATCTCAATGGGAAGAGGATCCTGTTCTGTACAGCTTTGCACTTCGGTGGGATAAATACAATGTTTAGGCACTTGCAGCCTGTGCAAATCCTATCACTTTTATTTTGTGAATGAACAACAGGCTGGCTCTTTGATTTAGGGCCAGAGTACCTGAAATAGCATTTATTACATTTACAAATAGGCTCTGCTTCCTTAATCAGCAATAACAAGTTACCATTTACTGCTCTAGGTGGCAATTTTCTCATTAGGCATTTCAATGAACACAAAGATTAAAATTGATTTTTATTTCCAGTGTTTTTGTGGTAAACACGGGTCCTTGATATACAGGAACCATGGCTCCTAGACAAGGTTTCAGTTTTGAATATAGACTGCATTAATGAGTGTAGAACTCATCAGCTGAACTAAAATACTGTGTTGACCAAATGGAAAAGGTCTTTATTTCTAAAGCTTCTTAAAAAAAAAAAAAAGTTATGTAGCTAAGAGATACTGTGGGGATTTGTGGTTAACACAGTGATTACAATATCAGAACAGACTTGGCAGCTGCTCTGCTGAAAAAATTCTGTTGCTTCATAATGCCTGTGGGAGAGATCTTTTGGGGCTGCGCTTTGGCTCATAGGGAAGACCCTCTCATATTGTTGTTTTCACAAATTAAGCTCCTTTCCATTTAAGTTAAATTTAATGAAGGTTTCTTCTGTCTCCCATATTTCTTTTTTGAAAATCTACCTTCCTTTCCATATTCAGTCTTTCCCTATCTTCCATAATGGAGTTGGAACCAAAGGAGAAATTTTTGTGAGGCGAATTAATAGAAATCCCATACATTTTGAGATTTTCTGAAGAATTGTTGTCTTCTAACCCCTTGGTGTCTTCTGTGCCTCTGAGCCAGAGGGAGTTGTCAGGCTTCCCCAGGTGATAGTCCCAGGAGGAGCTATGGGAGAGACCTCCATAGAATTGTCCCTCACCTATGGTTTATTTTTGGTAACAGGGAGATTCTTGTGTAGTTTAACCCAATTAGTGGTTGGTTGTCCTTTCCCCTTGCTCGCTCTCACTGCAGCCCTTTGGTGGCCAGCTTTGTCCTCTAGTGTCACTGCAATTCTCCTTCAACTCTTCCAGTTCTGCCTTCTCTTCTCCCAGTGCTGCTCCTTTGCCTCCCTCCCACCACTCCAGGACCTGGGTTTTGCTGGGGTGGATGTGGGAGAGCAAAGGTGTAGGGGTAGATATCAAATGCACTTGTATACTGTGTTGCAGTAGGGAATGGGATTTAAGGACCCAAGGGAACCTGTCAAGGCCCTATATTCTTAACTTCACCCGAAGTGTGGGGAGAAACGCTGAAGAAAGTGCCCTGAAGAGGAATTTCTTAGACCCATATGCAGTATCTGTTAATCTGGTAGGTTTTTTTTTTCCCCAGAAAAAGCTGAACTACATTGTGTTGACCAAAAAGTATCCCTGTGATGTTTTGTACGGGTTAGTCCTAGCACAGCCTCCATTTGTGGTCTAAAATTACAGTATTGTCATCTGCTGCACCATGCGATGGGACTAGTGATGTTTAATTACTTTGGTTCTCCCAACTGAAACACATGTGCTCATAATGCACCTCGCCCTTAGTCAGCTAGCTTCATTCAGTTACTCTTTATCCAACTCAAATGCTTTTGAACACTGCAATTTCACTTAATTTCTGCAGGAGGTAAACAGATTGCCAGCTGGGACTAAAAAGGTGGATCATGCTGACCCTCTGTGCTCCACTGAGGGCTTCCCTTGCCTTTCAGTACAGCATCAAACCTGTCCTGGTTTGTGAAAGTATATGCAATATCATTCTGTCCTACCCCTGCAGTACCTCGTCTGCTCACCTCCCTCATCTGCGTTGCTGTCTCTCTGCAGTGTTGTCATCCACTAGAGCAAGAGCCATCTCTGTGCTTTTTCTGTCGTCAAGGAGAGGATTTCTGTATCACAGAGAGCTTGATTGCAAACCATGTTGTCTTATGCTGCAATGCTTAACCCTCATGTGCCAACTTTGCTGCTGCACCAGGAACAGCCGTGAGAGCAGAGGGATGCAGTCCCCCACCCTTTGCATCCTTCTGCCCACTCCATCCCTGGGTGATGCCTGCGTGGCTGCATGGGCTGTGAGCAGCCTTTGTCCTTGTGTGCTATTCACTGCTGACACCGAGGTCAGCAGTAGTTTGGCTAAAATGAGGTTTGAAACCTGATTGCTGAACCAGTGCTGTTCCCTTGCCCGGCCAAGGCTCATTCTCAGCACAGAGCCACCGATGTCAGGGCATTGCAGGTCCTGTACTTGAATACTCAAGGTCCAATCTTTGCTTTCTGTCACCCGTTCTGCTTTTGCTGTGGTTGCAGAGGGTGACTGGAGCAGAACCGAGCTCTATAGATTCAGATAATTGCTATGTTTCCAGCTTGTTCACCTTGTTGACATAGTCTTTTTTCTTTAAGCAGAGGAAAAGAATTGTGTACCTGTCAACTGTAGAATTGCTTACTGGTGGCTATTTCTTGGCACATTTTTGTTTACCAAGTGGTGCTATAGAGTGCATCACTATAAAAAGCAAACACATTTTAAATAATTCCTGTCTATTGACATAGACTTTTGTTTCCTTCCAGCAGCAGCAGAGCAGAGGCTGGATGCTCAGCCTTGGGGGCCAGTTAGGACTGCAAATTTCAATTATCTTCGTGCCATTCAAGTAAGAGCTGGCTTTGCAGATCGCTGTTGAGGAGTGATACCAAAATAAGCCTCCTTAACATGAATAGGTGAGGTGCTCTGTTGATTTGTAGACAGATGTGTGGCTTTAATAGGTTATTAAAACTAGTTTAAAAGGCTTCCACTGAGGGAGGGAGGGAGAGGGGAAACAACATCCTGAGGTTGGAGAGGTTGCTGGAGTATGATACTTTTCTGGTCGTGTGCAGGAGGCAAAGGAAATCTACCTTAACCCTCCTCTTTTGCCTTTTGTAAGACTCCTTTAGCCAAAGGTATTAAAACTCTTATAGGTGAAGTCTCTTTGAAGCCCTGATAGGTGGAGGTTTGTGTGGGTAGCTATGCAGAGGGGCAGAGATGTTTGTTATATGGTGAGATTAAACGATGCAGTAAGCTGGGAGAACAGTGAGCAAGGAGCAAGAGGTATGTGCGTGGTGTGTCCCCACACACCAAACTGCATCTGTCTCTGTGGCCACATTTATTTCAGAGGTCTTGCTGCTCCTGACTGTGAATACAAAGCACAGTGGCCATTAATTTTCAGAGGTTTTCTATGTTAATTTCAATTTTCAGAGTCACTTATGCACTTAACATATCTGAACTAGGGCGTTTCTTGACTGTTCTCAAAGGTTTGGTTCAGTTGATTTTCTAAAGCCTCAAAATGCTTTCAAATCTCTCTAGATTTTTGCTCTATTTTAAGATATCTATGCTGTGCTTTCAACCTGGCAGAGGGAAAACAGTTTTTGGGGCTTGTACTGTGTAGCAACCAGTTTTGGTATCGGAGAGGCTTGAGGGTTGCTGTGCTGTGAGGGATGACTCCTGCTGTTTCAAAACAATGACAGGGAAAATTTAGGAATGCTGAAAGAAGCAAAGAAATATTGGCAGTCTTTCCTCCAGCAAAAAATTATAAACCAGTCCTCTCTGGCGTTTCAGAAACATCAGCTTCATGTTACAACTAGAATACTTCTTTTTTTTCCGTTTGCATATGTTGAAAATCAGATGCTTAACCTGGAATGAAATTTGAAAGAAATTCTTTACTCAAGCATCAATCACCATGCTACCTTAGATAAGGCTTATAAATTAAAGAAATGTTTTATGCCAGAGTCTAATAATTTCATGCTCCTGGACAAATTTTGAATCATTCTATAATCTTAGGTGTGTGAGTAGAGTCTGAAGTCAAATCTAATCTTACCTGAAACAGTTTTTTAAAATAAATTCTAAAATATTATGCAACTTTGGTAAACCACTTAAAAAGGGGTTTTAGAACATGAAAATCTGAAAATTCGGCCCTGTGAACAAGTGACCTGATTTCTTCGGGCTCTGAGTACTTGCTGCGCCAGCTGTAGACTGTGGTTTTAATATAATATGGTCTAAGATGCATGGCTTTGGCTTTCCAAATGTGAAAATGTCCAACTTAACTCTTTTTCTGCATTTGTGTAAAACCAAACAAAAAAACCCTCAACTAATACTAATTTTTTGGGGGGCGGTTGTTTTTTTTCTCCCTAAAGCTGCAATGTTCTATGCAACGAAACTCCTAGTTTACCTACATGCAAGTTTTCCAGAAACAAAGTTAAGCAAGTATTTGTGGCAACATTGTGATGTTCCTTCTTAACTGAAACATGGTTTTTGTTCCTTCCTATTTCTAAATGGGATGGGGTCAAGAAATTAATTTCCTGTCAGAAGGTCACATGAATGAGCATGGGAGAACAGGCTTTTTCTTTTCTTCCTTTTTTCCTGTGTGTGGGTTAATCTATTTTAAAAGAAGCCCAGTAACAGACCATTTTCCTCCACATCTGTTCCAGATACAAGTTGCAGCTGTCCAGGAGGTCCCATTCCTGGTCCCCACCAGCGAGCCTGGTGTCACCAGCAGCCTGTCTGAGAGTGTGGCTGGATACTGTTGACCCTGAAGACACTTGTTACATGTGTCAAGAGCTGCGCTTACCTTATGTTTATTCTGTGCACTGCCATGTGTTTTTGCCTGTGCCTAAGCCCTCCGTGGCAGCTGGTGCTTACAACCATTTACCTATCTTTTGCAGCAAACACTTGGCTCATTTTACACAAACTTTTCTTATGCATCCGTTAACCTCCTAGGAAGGAAGTTCCTACAGATCCAAACTAGAAAAAAAAGACCATGCAAAAAAAGCGTCATTTAGCTAATCGACACTTCTGTGCAAGATTTTACACCAAGCACATTTCCCTGAAAATAATCTGTTTGCAAGCAGTGAAATTCTTGGAAAGAAATACTAATGTATTAACCAGGGGAAGCTCTGTGTGTGTGTGCGCTTGGGAAAAGTGAGAACAGTCTGGCTCAATCTTCCTTTCCTTGGAAATGAAAAACCTTTCAATGCCTCACAACTTGAGCTGAAGCAGAATTTAAGTAGGTGAATGTGTCTCGGAGTCAGCAGTGGTGAGAAGGAATAAAAGAGCAAGAGATATGAATCTGTGAAGTGTAGTTCTGAGCAAGCGGTGACACGAGGAATGGATGCCAACCCTATTAGCGTAAAGAAGAGCTTTTCTCTCTCTTCTACAGACATGTTCTGGCACTTGTAGTGAACAAGAGAAACCTGCAGCATTAATAGCACACAGGGAGACTGCTCTGGCTCAGAGAAAAAGTTGTTGTCATTTCCTGTAAAAATAAAAATGGAGGGGGAATGTGCAATGGAAGTAGGGAGGAAAAAGCCCAAACTATGTTTAACTGAAGTGTTCCCACCAAAAAAAAAAAGTTTTCAATTTCTAAAGTTTTGGAAAATGATCCTATGAATAGATAGTTTAAGGGTAGTATTATGACATCTTGGAGTATAGATATTGGCAAGAATTAGGTAAAATAATTCTAAAAGTTTACACTACTTGGGAGGAGAAAGCCCTGATTTATTTGATATCTTTGTTGTCTGCCATATGGGTGTGGAGCAGCAGGGCATGAATGTGGTAGGAGATTCAGATATCAGAGTGACCTTTACCTTCATCCTGGTACAGCAGCAGCAGGAGAGGGAGGGGAGCAGCAGCCCCCTACCCAGGTGGAAGCCCTCAAGGCCAGGACATGGTGCTTCCCAGGTGAGAGAGTGGGAGAAGACGCCTCCTTCCAGGCAGCTGGAGGAGCAACGTGAGCGAGCTGAGCTCTGGGGAGAACTGTAGTTTCTCCTCTTTCTGGCTCCTGAGAAGGTTTCTTTGACGTGAGGGCTGGAGATATGCATAGGAGAGGAAATGTGATCCTAAACAGAAATCCCTTGTATCTTTATTATCTGTGAGATATTGAGTAAAGGTCAGAGGTTCTGGGAAGAAATGTCCAGTGTTTTGCCCAATGACTGAAATACAATTTATTTGTGGGCTTTTGTTTCATTTCCTGTTTTTGAGATTACTGGGGGATTTGGAGTTAGAAGATGCATATTCCAGCTCACTTTCTAACTTTAGACCCTTGGTGCTGGAGGTAGGCTTTGTTTACAGAATCGTAGTCGACCTTTTTTGGATAAACTGAAAGCACTGGAAATGTATTTCTGGCTTGCGAAGTTTAGGATGACCCATCATGACATACAGTCACTTGAGTAGCCTAACAGTTGTAGCAATAGCTGTTGTTTTTCAGCTTGCTGTAGACATCTTCTTTTGAGAGGGTTTTTGAGGGCAGCTGGACCTAAAGAACCAGCTGTCACAATAAAAAACCCAACAAACAATTGCTTACAAAGTTTGTCTCAAGCCATGAGTAACAGGAGCAAGGTCCTTGACAAGATGTGCTGTCCCTATGGCACTGGCCCTGCCTTATGTAGTAAAAACTGCAATTATGGATAGTAGCAGCTGTGTCTTAGTGGAGTTTGCAGACATGCCCTAGGAGTGTTTTAAGGTGCCTGTTGTGTTTTGAGCTGAGGGGACCACAGTGGTGAGGGAGGCAAGTCCTAGAGCATCTGTGTGAGAAAACAGTTTATGGTTGTGATCGCCAAAGCAGCCCCTTTGGAAGGGTGGGAAACAGCCTGTGGGAAACTGCAAGGTCACTGTTGGGGTACTGGTGGCTCCTGTTCAGGGAGAAATGCTCTGGGCAGTGCTCCTACCCTGAGCCCCTTTCACAGTCTGCCCTCAGGCCTCCCTTTGCCCAGCCACTGGTGGAGCTTGAGCTAACAGGCTCTTCTTTGATGTTGGTTCCTTGGTTTTCCTCCTTTTTCAGTGAAATCCTTCTAATTAAATTTATCAGTGATGTCCTCCTACATTGTACCGTGGTTGGTTTTTTTTAACAGCCTGTGTCAGGAAGTAGTTGTGGTAAAGAAAACTTTGTGTTTCACTTGATGTTGTCTTCCCGAGTCTTTCCATGCTGGTCAGTCAGAGAGTGGACTTTAGGGTTCTGTAACTGGTAGGAATTATCTCTTTAGCAGATTATCAAGAAATGGATGTGTAGTTCATTGAGATATTAAGTGCCCCTTCCCTTACATGTTTCCAGATGAAAAAATAGATTTGTACAAAGTTGTAAAAATATTAGTAAGTCACCTGGCAGGAATTACTCGTTACAAGAGTGTGAGTGGTGGATTTTATTTTGCTAGAAGCTGGATTTTGACTGTCATGGGCTTCCTGAGGCTGCTGCTGCCCTTATATCTTGTTGGTTTGTTTTTTTTTTTTTTTCAAAACTCACGAAAGTTAGGTGTGACGAGTAATCCTTTGAAATAAAGGACTTGAAGACATACTTTTAACTGTCTTTTTCCCACTTAGAAGTATTTTTGTTGTATGCTGGTCTGTTTAAAGATTTGCACCAGCTTAGAGACAGAACATTTTCTCAATGCATTTTTAATTGCAAACTCATATATGTACTTTATTAATGGAGAGGAACCTTTCATTTCAAGGTGTATGCAAAGACATTGTGGACAGTTAAATAATCTGGAATTTCTTTCCTAGTGACATTTTACTTAACAACTTTCCACATTTTAGCGAAAAATGATGTGTGCCTGCAGATGAACAATCTCTTTCCACTCCCATTAAATTCTGTGTGGAGGTGTGAATATATATATAATTAGAGACTTGGGGACAGGTTGTGAAACAGAAAATGAGACACGAAGTCTTCTCCCTTTCTGAAACTGTCTCGGGTGTCATCTGCTAATTGAAGCGACCTTCTTTGTACATGGGATGTTTTGCGGCTGTGGGAGCACTGCAGCAGCTCCAGATAAGCATGGGGCAGAGACAGCTTAGGGGAAAGTCTCTGCTTTTGGCTCTTACAGGAGTGGAGTGCTGAAAGATGCATGATTCAGGAGTTGCTATGACTGGTTTCAGTGAATCTGAAGTATATTTAAACATAGCTATTGTATTAATAACACTATAGCTCTTTCCAGAAGGGGCAGCTGAAGGCATGACAGAAGACGATGCTGTTAGGCAGAGGCTAGAGTAAAACAGCCTGTTATTGTGGGGTGAGGCCAAATCTATTGTCACACCTGTGCAGTTCAACAGGAGCTACTTTTTACAAAAGTGTGTTTGTCTGTGAACTGTGTTGATCTTCATTTCAAACCAGCAGCAGTATGCTGAACAGACTCGATAAAACATGAATGGCCACTTGACAGCTGAGAAAGGCTCCTCTGTTGTGTTTTTAAGGCTTCTCTGTTGTTCATATAGGCTTCTGCTGGAAACTAATGCTTTCTGTTATGCACGATCTTGAAATTAATTGTAATAATCTGACTTCAGGGCTCAGATGTTGTATTTAACTGTCATATGGTAGAAGCTTGAATCAGATTGAGAGATGAAAGTTTCCATACAGGGAACAAAGTTCAGAATTACGATCTGTAAAGAACTTATAGGAAATGCAAAACCAGGTGTAAATATGCTGAGGCACTGCACAGGGGTGTAGTAAGCAGCAGTTACAGTAGAGATGCTGTAGCTAGGAGAATGTACATTCTTTATCTTGCTGTTCTCTTGAGACTCTTGATACAGTAACAGAAACCTTTGTGCTAAAGGGAGCAGGGGTTCTTGGGGACTATACAGCAAATACTTCCAGTGCATTAGAGGTATTAACGTATCAGTTGTTCAGCTTGGAAAGACAAACTGAATGCTTTTGAAGAGAACCCTGTAACAAGCTATTTTTCATGATTACATTGTATTTCCCTAGAAATGTCACCCACAATATTTTGATTAATTAAGTAGTTAGTTAACTGGGTATTGGTGTTTCTGGCCTGCTGTTACCTAGTATGAAGTGCAACACGGATGTTAGGCACATGGATGTGAGAGTAGGTGTGTATGTTTCTTTGCAGACCTCCATCTTTTAAAAATGTTTGTGCAGATCCATACCTGAGGCTTGGTTAGTGGAATCCCAGGTTCACGTTGGGTGGTGCTCTGCAAATTTTAGGCAAAAGCATAGCCAATGTGGACTTTATGTACAATCAGTAATTGCAAGGCTGATATACAATGTTGCTCTATCTCCTTTTTTTTCTCTTTTATCCCTTCTGATGAAGAGGTTTAAGGGATATTGAGCTTTGGGAAGCTAGTTTTGGGGGAAGATAGGAATACTGACATGATTGATAACCATCCCTGGAGCTTGGGTAGGTCATGTCTGTCCTTTGAGGAAAGCAGCATGATCTGGCCAAATCTCCATCTATTGTTCTCACATTTCGGCTGTGACTTCTGGCTTCCTTGTTGCAGTATTGACAGAGTTTAACAAGGTACATCGCTGATACTCATCTCATGCTCCCTCGTCAGTCACAGCCACATTTGCAAGGAGCAGAGAAAATCTCCCAGTCTGATGGACCCACACAGTCAGTGTGGATGGAGTCTCTAAACACCATTGGAAATGATTTTTTAGCTGTATAACAACTAAATGCTGTTTTACTTATTTTTATAATCACTCATTTACATTTACATTGCAGCCTATGAGTCTGTGTTCCTGCTGCAGCAGGAAGCACGCTCATCCTACAGGAATGGTCTGGTGCCAGGAGGATGAGTGCAGAGGGGGGATGTGGGGCCTCCCTCCCTGTGCCTCTCTCCATTCTGGCTATAGATTTCCCATGCCCACCCTTTGGCACCCTGGTGCTTCCTCCACTGAGTGGAGGAAGGCAGAAATTAATCCGGAGGGGAGATTGTTCTGCCTGAGTGGGCAAATAGAAGGAAATTGTCTCATTGACTGTGTTGCTGTAATCTCTTTTTATGAGCTACCTGGAGCGTGGATCTTTTTATCTGACCCACCATCAGAGCTGGCAGGGGCCCAGCACAATCTTTCCTAGCTTGCGCTGAAGGGTTTACTGTCTTTTGCCAGCTGCCTTCCCTTTGGCAAATCTCCTCCCGAGCAGAACCAAGAGCAAGGTGCCTTGGTGTGTGCAGCTGGGTGCAGCCCCGGGAAGCCCGGCCGCAGCTGTTACCTGAGTGCTGCACCATGGCAGGGCCGGGCTCCTGCTTCTCCTTGTCTTTGAAGGCCTTGTGTGCTCCATGACAGATGGGTGGGAGAAATGCCCATGTTTCCCAAAGGTGCAATCTTGTGGGCCAGGCTCTGCCTTCTCCTCGCTGTGCCCTGGCAAAGTGCCTGGTGAAGCTCTGCTTTGCTGTGTTTAATCCCCTGGGGGAGAGGTGGGAGAAGGGAAATGGTGCATCCTTGTCTACCTTTCCCCTCCCTCAGTCCTCATGCAGTTGTCCCTCATTGCTGTAGACCTGCAGCCCTTGGGCTCGTACTTGCCATCGCTCTGGCAGGCGTGTTCCTGCTGCAGCATGACCAGCTAGTGGGGCCCTCCCCTTCCTTAGGCTTGCTGGATTGATAGGCTTTCTGCTCCTTCCCTCATCTCTTCAAGGCATGGGAAGAGGCTTGGATGTCCTTTCTTAAAATACTCGCTTCATCGTTTTTGACTGTAACCACTTATTTATAGCATGTGCCTAAGCTATGCTGTTTGACTTCATGTGTGGCTGGGTGAAGACTTTGCCTGCCTGAAAGATTGACCGTGGGCACGCTCGGCTTGCTGAAGGGACTGAGTTTTAGTCTGTAATATAACAGGTGCACGAAAAGATTGAAATGACTTAGTGGGTAATCAGTTATAAGTTAATGATCATAGCCAAATTCATGGTTTAAAACCTTTTTTTTTTTATATCTTGCAAATGAATATAGAAATTTGCATGTATTGATGGGTTTAAAAGGAGACCTTGAATTATCTAGTACAAATGTTAGATTTTGCCTGAACAGTGTGTAGGGGACTGCTGCAAATGGCTGTGTTAAACACACCCCTCCCCAGCTGTGCTGCCTGCAGGGAGTGGGTCCTGGCCGCACAGCTCCGGCCTGGATGGGTGAGACAGGGCACCTCGCTCCCACAGCCCCAGCGCCGAGACCGGAGCGGGGTTCATGGGAAAACAGAGAACATGCATCCTTCGTGAAGTCCTGGTGGGTTTGTTACTCTTCCTGCAGAAACCTTGAACCTTTTGTTTAGAGTATATCAGTGGGAAGCTTAAAGACGCTTGACACTGCTTTCCATTTTTGTTGCTGGTGAGAATTACAGATGAATGGAGCCTGGTAAGATTAGTTGATTTAATGCACGTCTCAAGTTCATTTTGCAATTAAATATACTTTAATTTTTCATGAACTCTTCTCCAGTTTGATTTAAAAATGACTCATGGCTAACCTGGGAATGTCTTAAACCCTCTGCCCCATTCAACAAACAGCGCATGTAGTCCTACGGATAAGAAAACCACTGCTATTATTGTCTCAAACAGTAAAATTTACTGTCACTACTCTTGAGTAATTTGTATTTATTTTTAACACAATATTTATTTTTATTATTAAAACAGTTATTCTGTGTTAATAGCCTAACTGATGAGACCATATATATTCTGAGTGCCCTTAAAAATTTCCTTCTGCATAAGAGGTTTTTTTCTTGTTTGTTTGTTTTCAGAAATGGATATAATGCAAGCAATATTAACTGTCAACCCTTTAGGCCAACTGTTGCCTCTTTTTGTTCATATGGTACCTACCCAGCACTGTCCAACTCCCTGTTGCAACATCTGGATGCTGCCACCCCACAAATACTACCCACCAATTACAGCAGTAAGCAATAGAAAAGACAGTTTTAAGCATACTGTGTTGGTTTTTAAGTGTAACTATCTGTTCTTGTTTCCTACTACTCCTGTAGTTTCATGCTAGCAAACTTGCACCCCAGTGTGTTCTGACAAATATTATTTTTCTCCCGTGCTGCTGTCTTGTTGCTTTGTGGTTAATACTATGGTTCTGAAGACAGGGCTATAAATTCATTTGGAATTGGTCAGCTATAGGAGACAAAACCCCATATGTAAATAGTGGTCCACAGATGGATGAAGATTTTGGTTTGAACACCAACCATTATTTGTTTGCGATTTTGATTTTAATTTAATAAAAACAAAACAGGATTGAGCCTCATGCTTCTCAAAAGGAGCCACATTTCAGCACAGGCGAGTTACTTGGGGCACTGAAATCTGATGTGTTTTCTGCCACGCTTCCCCTTCCCGCTCTGCATAGAGCAATGGACTGGCACATTGAAAGCAATGAAAGTTTAGTAGTTAACTTTTGTTACTTTAAATTTTTGTACAAGCCAAGGGCTCGGGTAAAACAGACTATTCCTTCCCCATAGATCACTCCCCTAAAGCCCCTGGAGAGCTCAGTAAACAAAAGATGGGATTTGCATGTGACTATTCAACATCCCCTGGAGTTTTACAATACAAAGAGGATGTTTGTGTGCTGGGACAGCTGATTTGGGAGTTGATTTGATAGGTGGGTTTTCCTTATTGCCATATGTAAGCAATCAAGATAATGTGTATCATGAAAGTCTCAGAAGAGTTCTGCAGCTGCCTGTGCAAGCTCAGGTGTGAGCACAGGCCTTTTTTGCTGTTGGTTGCCGTCACACTATTCACCACACGAACACTCGCTGCGGTTAAAGGTGGCTGTGAGACGAGCAGTCCGGCTGTGATCCCCAGAGGGTTAACAGATCAACCGTGGTTTGTAGCAGTGGCCGTTACAAGAGTGCTATGCTATGGTGGTTTGCCCAACCCTGTTCCTGTAGACCTGGAGTAAATCTTCTTGTGGAAGTTGAATGGCACAGGCCTGTGCCCAAGTCCTGTGCTGCAATGCCTCTTTCTTCCATCTTTCTTCTTAATATTTTTATAGGAGAGAAGGACTTTCCAGAAACATCTTTCCTACAAAGAAGACTTATGAGAAACATTATGTGCTCTCAAATAAGGCATAAAATGTACTCTCTGATCAATTTTCTGTCCTCATTATGTCTCTCAGAGGTGAGTTCAAGGGAAAAAATAAAGATAGGAAGAGCTTAGAAATGAAGTCTCTTTATATAAATGAAAAAAAAAGATAATTAAAGAATACTGAAAAAGGCTGAAACTCAGTGAGAGGTGGAGGATGGACTCAATTATCATAATGTTGTGCAGCTGCACTACCACATATATTATTTTCACTTTATTATCAGATATTTAATGTATATGGGTATCCAGTATTCTCTTTTTATTTGTTCTAAATATTTCATATGTGTAATGCAGTATAAGATGTAGTTCACAGTTGTTGCATTGGAACAGAGATGAATAGAGCAAAATTCACCCATCAGGGTTTGCACACACTACAAATTTAATTACAGGTAGAGACTAATAATAGAAAGTTTATTAGCTTCGTAATAAAGGAAAGGGAAGAAAAAGCAACCAAACTCATGCTTTAAATCTAGAATTACAGTTTAAGAAAAAGAAGTCTTATAATAGTGATCCCTTTCAGGTAATAAGTTGTCTGGACTTTTAGACCAAATTTGCATAAAATGTGCAAGGTGAATTATTTTCTCTTGTTCCTCGATACATGTGATGCTATTTCTGTATTGTGCTCCTGGAAATTACAGGGGTGCACAGAAGAGCACCCTTCTAGCTTCTAGCATGCAGGAAGGTGTCTTTAGCCATCAAGATCCTGGTTTCTTGTGTGTCCTGGAGGTTCAGAGCCAAAGGTCTGAAACTCAGTTTTTCACCACACAGGTTACTCTGATGTAGGGTCCAAGGTGTTGCGTGAGTTTTGGGTCTTGAAGGGAGGTTAAGCTACATTGCTCCCTATTTAAGGCAAGGCTTTTTTTAGGGTTGAGCTCTGCCATGGTGAGACAGGCAGAAATCAGGTTAATGCACAGCTGTATGTGATTGGCCTGCATTTCCCATTTACCTGACAGATGAAGCTACGCTGATGAAATTTAATGAACAAATTAATGAATCATGCATTATTCTATGATGTAGTCCTTGTGAGAAAGAGAAGTACATAAATCTACAAACTTCATAAAAGAGGGAAGGTGGGAGAACGCAGTCAGATAATTCTGCTGGTTTTCCACACTGGTACACTATTTGCTATTGTATTCTTCCATAGTAATGTTAAATTTGAAGTTATAACCTTTGTTAAAACAATTCTTCCATCAGCAGTTTCTCATATTTGATGGTGTTTCAGAAAACATGTAAGATAACAATAATTCTTGAGTTTAGGGAAGAACAATCTATTAAGTAGGATTCAGTATAAAAGGCCCCGATTAGGTATGCAGTATTGCATGGGTGATTTAATTTTAGTTGATTATTTTCACCAGCAGGTACCTTCAGTGTAAGGAGACTTCACGGGTTTTGCAGGGAAAAGGCAGCAACCACGTACCAATCCCCAGGGCCTGGGAAGCAGGACGTGAGGAGTGTGCTCTGCTTTCCACCCATTCTGCTGAATGTGCGCAGACATTTGGAGATGAGTTTAGGTTGCTGGTATTCCTGAGGTTTTCTCAACCATGGCAGGGATAAGAACAAGCCGTGGCCACCTCCAAGACCCAGAAGAACATTTAAGATGATGCATGGTCATCTTTGCTAACTTCCTTACACTTTACCAATCTCGGGTCTTCCTAACATTGATAATGGCACATTGAAATACAGGGTGAAGTTTAGGCCTGTTCAGTGGTTGATATTTTTCCTTGTCAGCCATCATTGGGGGGGTAAGAAGCAATCAGATCGATCCTTGAGCTCTGTGTGCCGTGAAAGGTCTACATCTTTCCTTTTCTTTTTCCTCTCAGCAGGCCTTTGGGGGGAGATCAGTGCCTCTATCGGGAGCTGGGACTTTTTGTGAGGGAAGGGTGATGGTGTTGTGGCACTGGGAAGGTGAATGCCACCTTATTCCTAGCTCTGCTCATGATCTTCATTTGGAGTTAGCAGTTTGGTCTGTGGGATGTTTGTGTGCAACTAGTAGATTGAAAGGTGCACACTGGAAGCCATTTGCATTGAGAAGATAATTACAGGTTGAACACATTCAATTTTCTGTACGCTTCATTGTGAATATACTCAGAATAACACTTACTAGTTTCATATAGGCTGCTTTTTGATTAAAATAGGTGTCTCAATGTTTTTTGGAGCTCAAGAACTCTATTATTTCAAACAGTGGTTAAAATCACAGATAGCTGAAGCAATTAAATGTGTGGATCATGATGTGGCTCTCCATGGTCTTTGTTTCCTTGCTCAGTTTTACTCATTGCAGTGAGGCCAATAAAGGGCTGGTGTCGTGCACTTGTGTGCTCTTTGTATCGTCCCTGAAGATGCTGGCTTCCTTCCTTCTGTTTCAGGAGGTCATTAGTGCCGATGAGATTAGAGGTTTATATCTTTAGGTCCAAGTAATTATTCCTAATTTAATCAATGCATTTGAAAATGTTTCCTCTAATAAAATTGTAATGACTTTGTCATTTGTCATGCTTATCAAAAACATGGTTTTAATGTTTTCATATTTAGAGGCACTGAGCTTCTGAGGAGTATACATTAGTACATCATTGCTGGGCCAATTTCCTGCCTCTCCGTGTCTCTCACCAGTAAATCAGAATAACCCAGTCAGTGTAATCACAGTGATGTACAACCGGTGTGGCACTGGAGTCAGGCCTTCACAAACAGCTTAAAACCCTCAGAGAGGTCCCTTGCTCAAGCAGAATTGCTTCTCTGCCGCTGCCTTCATCATTCAGCAGTGTGCTTTGCCTACATGTGAAATAGACTATTAGCAGGCTTGTGATAAAGGAGAAAATAACCATCTATAATGTGGAGGTTTGAGTGGAGAAATGGCTTTTATGTTGCAAGGGGAATGAGAATCGCCCCCCACAGTGGGAACTGAATTACTAAGGCGAGGTGAGAGCAGCAGTGCTTCAGCGGAGCTGGGTGTTTGTTCAGAGGCTTTTGAATAAAATTAATCCAAATGCTTGGTTTTCAGAAAGGTTCCTGGAATGTATTATGACTACTACTTAAATAAAATTACCTCTGTTTTTAAACAGTTTGCTGTATACATTTGGGTTCAGGCAGGTGAGGAAGGAGCAGGGGACGTGAACTTACTACATGCTGAGGCGGATTAGCTTTGTTTGAACACAGAGCCCCTGTTTGAACACACAGCCCCTGTTTGAACACACAGCTGCAGCTGTTTCATGTGCTGCTCCCCCAGCTCAGTCTTTGTGGGGTGAGGCAGGGATGGAAATTGTATGAGTGATTTTGACCTTGCAGGTGACAAGCTGATGCAAGAAAGGAGAATGTGACTGTATCTAAGGTCAGATGAGGGGTCTGTGGGAGAGCTGACATTTTTATTAGGTCTCAGGGACCTTGTTTATTGTCCAAGCAATGCAGAGGAGGTACAGTGGTGGATGCAGTTGTAATGGAGGGGCCTGTGCTTGGGCGGTGTCTGCAGTGCCAGCGGAGGGGTGTCAATTGGTGCTCCTTCCTTCTCCTGGAGAAGAAAAGCCTGCCTGTAACCCTAAGGCACTTGCTTCTCCTCAGGCAGCAGTCCAAAAGCAGCATGTGGGTGAAAACACCGAGAGGTTTTTGTCTGAGTTATAGTGGCACAGCAGCAGCAGTACGGTGGCTGGTGATACGGTAGCGTAACTGGTAAATCGCAGTAGGCAGATGGCGGGTCTCACACTAAAAGAGGATGTGTAAATGACCAAGATTGGTTTTAACAGTCTTTTTCAAAGCCAGAAGTTTGTCACTGTATGAGCTCTCAGTCTAAACAGCCCTGTGAAATTTCAAGCCTGAAGTCTACTAGTGGTTTATTAAATAGTTTTGGTAACTGTGAAATGGATGCTGTGAGTCACCGTGTGCATGCCTGAGTGCAGGGTGTCTTTGGATGTCTCAGGCATTCACTGTTCTGTGCAGGCCAGCCAGGCTGTGCCTGCTGCCTCTGCACTGGCTGCTGGGCTCCAGTGGGCCAGCCACACTTTGCATTGGGTCTGCAAAGGATGAGCAGTAGGAGAACCATTCCTGGGAAACAGTCATGCATAGAATGCTTGGGTTTGTTGCCAGTTTAGGGCAGAGCTGTTGCTGGTGAAGCAGTGGCATGATGGATGCTGGTTTGCTGCCTGGCCACCCCCAGCAGGTCTCTGCTTTTGGGGGTCTGCTGGGGGCACGTGCCTCTGCTGCCATCAGTTTGGCCTTTGGTCTCAAGGGTGAGAACTGCTGATCGCTTTCTGCATCCCCCATCTTTGCCACACAGGGCTGCTTGGTGTGTACCGCAGTGCCCTGACTGGAGGGACTAACGGGGACAGGCCTGTGCTCTGTAGACAGCTGAAAACATCAGGCTGGCTTTTCTTCCATTCCGATCTCTATTCTCTGTCTTTTTTCTGGCCTGTCTGTTTTAACAGTGTGACTCAGTTAAGGAGAAGAATATTTCCTGTACAGTGCAAATTGCCATGTGCAAATATAATCCAGCTCTGTGGAGCTTCTGTATCCAGTGTGAGCAGCAGTGCTGGAGCTGCCCACTAGTAATGCCCATTTTCTTTTTTCAGCCTTTTTAATACTGCAGAGAAATAATTTTCCTTTCTCAGTACCTCACAGGTACAGTGACCTTAAATACCTCAGGAATGAGGAAAGGGCGATAAATGCAGTTACTGAGAAACAAATTATCAGAAAATTAGGCTGAAACCATTAGCAGCTTGAGCAGCAGAACCTCATCACATCAGGAGCAACCCGAAACTAGCTCTAGTGATTAAACTACCCTCCTTTTGTCAACGTTAATAGTGCAACTTCTGGTAGCTTTCATTGAGAAGTAAGTGTGCTCCCCGGAGAAAGATGTTTCCTTTGTCAGGTGCTCTTTTAATGAGGAGGGAAAGTTGGACTGAGTGAGGTGTCAAAAGCTCTGTAGATTGTCCACTTCTGCAGTGTGCTGCCCGTGACTGACAGCCGTTTCTACATGGGCCTCTGTTTGTGGCTTTTGTCTTGTGTCTATAATTTCTTCTTTTTCTTTGAATTGGTTTCTATGACTTGTTCTCTGACTCATGCCTTAATTTTGTTTATGTTCCCACTCTGCTTAAGGGGTCTTCATTCATTGTAAGAGCACATCGCTATACACAACGTTTTATTGTCTCTCTTATTTAACTTGTAGCCAGAAAATGAAGTTAAGCCATGGAATGGGCTTTATTTGTGGAATCGGAGAAGGTGTTTCTGCAAATGGCCAGCAGCTTCAGTAGGGCCTTGTTGCATATGATGGACCCAGCCAAACCATGTGTGAACATAGAAATTCAGGTTGAAGTTGGTGGCTAGTTTGAGGTGGACAAACAAAATTTATAACTGACTCCTTTGAACCAAATAGAAGAACCTCTGGAAACATCAGAAACAGCAGCTTTGGAGAAAAGAGCTGCAGATCTCACTTCATGCGAGTGATCCTGTGGACCTTGGGTGTAGATCAAACAGTCTGTTGATTAAAATAGTTGCGAGTTAGCTGGTAGTAGCATGGCCAAAAGGGCCCTTGGAGAATGCCCCTTGGAAGCTGTAGGTAAATGAGTGCTGATGTGTCAGACCAGGTTAGCTCGTTTGAAGCAATTAGGAGACGGAAGAAGTGGAGTTAGGCTTCATTAGAGCAGCAGCTCTGGAAAACGGATGTCACACTGCATGGCTCCTCCATCATCACTTCTAGTGAAACTCACTGATGAATGTTTTTGCAGAGGTGGAAGGTATTTTTCAACCATTGCATTTGAGTCCCACCCAAATGTGGGGCTGGAGGGCCTTGCCTGGAGGCAGAGGAGCCTTGCCTGTGTGTGCCTGTGTGGGTGATGTACTGGTAGTGGAGTTCAAGGCTCTGATTTTGCTAAGGGGCCATATTTTGTCTGAGGAGTGAAAAAGCTGCTCGGAGTTTCCCGAGTCATGCATTAGACATGCACTGTACTGCACACACTGTACTGGTATACTGCATTTAGGAGCTATTTGCTTTGACATTCTCCTGCTATTTGAATAATAAAGTTTAGCTGGGTAGTCCCTGATCCTGCAAGCATGTAGCTGGCAGCAGGAGGTATGTTGACAAAGAAGATACAACCCTGGGACTTAATTCAGTGGTGCTCAGCCCCTGATGCTGGCTGAGCAGAGTATCACTTGAAACGCTTGCTATTAGGTATTTCCTTTTCTTTTTTATTTGCATGAGGGAGAAGATAAATCTGTTAAGCAGCATCTGTGCCTCACCACTGACATTTTAATTTCCAGTGAAAAGATTTTAATTAAAATCTGACATAATTTGGTGTGAAAAATGAGAGTGAATTGGAATTATACATGCAGACTGAACTGATGTCAATTTATGTATCTGTTTCAGGAACAGCTCTATCTGATTAATCCAAGCAGTAGCAATGTATTCTGGAAGGGGATCTGGTTGCTCCTTTTATATAATTCTGCCATTATTCTACCAAGGTAATTACAAGGAGAGAGTTTTGTGCTGGTTTTCCCAGTTTCTCTCTGCTGGAGTTCTTCCTTTCTCATTCTGCCTCTTTCCCCTTCCGGATGCTGGGTAAACATCCCAGCAAGACATGATTGCTCTCTGGGCTTCAAGGAGAGATTTGAGTAGGAGAAAATGTTTCCTCTTGAAATGGCTCAGAATATACCAAGTTTTTTATAATCTTACAGGTTGCCCTTGGAAAAGAGGTGGTGAAATCCCTTTGTGGCTCCATCTTAGGTGTGTGTTGGTGCATGGTGTGTGCTCACACAGCTGCATGCCTGTGCTCATGCCTGTGTGCTCATACCCACGTATCCTGCCTGAAGCCACAGGACTCAATGCAGAGATTAACATAGAGAATTCTCAATTCTCTGTTAAATGGAGTGAAAACACGTCCAGGATGTGTGTTTAAAATACATTTATTTGCCAAACATTGTCTGTTTCTCTGCACAGGCTTAAACAGGAAAACAAGAAAGATTTTCCAGGCTCTTTAGCCCCATTTGTCCCTGTAGCACAAACACTTGCATCTCTTAGACTTGAGACCTTTTCTGTCTCTGAAAATTCTAATTAAACTATGGGCAGCATGTAATTTTTTAGTGAGGTTGTGCATATGGACTACTTGTGAACCTGGTTTTGGTTTTGCATTGGACCAGCTCTGCACAAAACTCTGCTGAAATAAACATTTTTTGTGTCATCACCGTTTAAACACGTAAAAAAGGAGATGGCAGAGGTGAGGCACTGAGGCAGTTCTGTGTATCTCTTCCGGTATTGCATGAACCAGAACACTTAAATACGAAAAGGAAAAGCAATTACACTGAAAAAAAAATTAAGCAAGAAACCAACATTTGATATTATCCAAACTGAACAGCTTATTGCATCTTGCTTAATTATTGGGGAATTCTTGGTCCAAGGGATATGGTTTAGTTTAAGAGGTTTCACGTCCATTTCTCCTACCTGCACTCAGATCATGTTTATGGTCAGAAATGAAAAGGATTATCTTTCAGATATGTAATCTGTTTTTTCTGAAGAAATCCCAAGCAGTCTAGCTGAAAAAACTTTCAGGAATGGTGTGCAGTGTCTTTTCTGCACTTGTAAAGAGACTCCTTATTTTACTAAACTTATTTTTACATGGTAGGATATATTCCTACCATGAAGATGTGATTCACAAGACATGTGGGTTTGATACCGAGTTAGAGCAGTCTCTGAAAACAGAGGGGTGGTTTTGTGGCTCAATATAACAGCATGTTATCAGCATTCACGGCTCCTCTGCCTTCTACTTCCTGCACAACTGTGGGTGAGTCTCTGAGATCAGTAAAGCACTAAAATATCTTTCAAATTTTATTGAATACAGTAGATCTGTGTTTAAACATTTCATTGACTCAGCAAGAGCTGGAGATGTATCATCAGCTTTATGCTCCATGCAAAGCAATATAACTGAACTTCTGCTCAAGTGAACGTTACTCTGGATCTGTTGCTTCAGTGGTTGATGTGTAAGTACCTCTAACTCTATATACAATGATATGTGACATCTGTACTTGAGCTTTTCAGAAACAGGATGCAAAAAACCCACTGCTTCATACCTGTATATGTCTAGTGTGTTCTCCTACTTGGATTTCAGAATTTTATTTCAAGTCCTATGTTTTCAGACAGCAGAGAAAGAGAACACTCTACAAATTTAGCCATAAGGTATCCAGAATGAGTGTGCCACCAAAAGTAAGCTATAAACCCTGGAAGGTAACAATTAAACTCAGTTAATTCTCTAAAAATGTTCTGCCCTTCAGTTTTTCACAGGTTTAGTTACTTCCCTTCTACCACTTCTAATAGCCATGTTGACCCTGAAATCAAAGGATGCATTTAGACCCCTTTCAAACTTATCCTTTGTAATTTAGTATTTTGGCTAATTTCTGGATGGTGTGGTTTTCATGTTTTCATAACTTTTCTAATGTTGCATGTGAGTTTATTCTGGACCATGTTGCTATTGATAGGAGAAAATTGTTTTCTGTCAGGGTTTAGGAGGGAACCCGTGGCGGAGGTTGGGCTGTGCCAGCCTTTTATCACAGAAATGGCACAACTGAAATCTCTCCATTTCGGTGTGGTGGAGCACAGCGCTCGCTGAATGACCGCGGTTCACTTGGAACACTTAGACTGGTCTTTGTGTTTTCAGATGCTGGCAAATGGTTGCAGGATGAAGCATTCATTTTTCATGAAGGCAATAATGTCATTCCAGTTTGCTGAGCTTACAGCAGTGTGCTCTGATCAATAGAGAACATTCAGCAATTACAGAGTATCTAACATGCCTCCATTTACATAGTAGCTGGAGAACTCATGAACAGATAATTTAATTGGCTTTGAAAAATGAGTTAGAAATGTTTTATTTTCCAAAGTACATAGTTAAGACATGTTTGCCACATTACTGCATACAGAGAGTTGATTATTTTTCTTCTCTCAGTTAATAATAGTCCCAGCTGAAAACACTGTCTGGAAATAAAACTTCATTTTCTTCATGTATAGGCAGAAGGAGGAGAATACTTTTCATAAGCTTCAATATTCAAAAATATTCAAAATCGGGAAACCGCAGAGACAAGATCCACTGAAATGAATGAGCTATAGAGTTTACTGTCTATGTAGTTCTAATAGATAATATTTTATTTTTTTTATCTACATGTAAATTATCTGGTACACTACAGTGTTTTGTACTGTTCTCCTGGGTCCAAATGTACCTTGAAAGAATGGAGTCAGAAAATACAGTATAATTAAGAATAGGATTTCCATGAACCTTGTTCATTGCTCCTGTGGGGTAGATTCTGCTTTTGTTACATCCAGGTAAGTAAAGAACAATTGCTTTGTGTGAACTGAAATAATTTAATCTGATTCAGGTTAATAATAGCATTAGGGCATTCTCATTTTACTACTGCCCGCCTTGCTGACCTACAAGACTGAAATATGTGCGTGCCATTCAGTATATACAAAGACATCGTCCAGCCTGTTTTCTAGATTTTCTATATTTTTGCTTTAAAAAGCATGATGATAGTATTAGAAACTGCACTGAAAAACAATGTATGCTGTATGCAGTAAGTAGAGCTGATGTGCAACTACATAAGGTAGTTCAGATGGAAGAGTCACTCTGTTCTGTGTCTGAGAGAGGAAGCTTAATTAAGACAGACAAATTCCTCTGGGTACAACAAAGCAGTTCTCTGGATACAGCCCTGATTATACTGTAGTTCTTTTAAATGTGTTACTAAAGTCTTCATTATTATAATTAAACAGATATAAAATATGTTTGCCCTTCATTGCATAAAGCTTTGCTTTAGGGTTAAGACTAGAAATTTCATTAAGAGCTTTGCAATAGAAAGCTGACAAGCAGAGCAAATTAATTCTGTAATTTTCTGAAAACTACGTAATTATATTTTTTAATTATTGCCCTTTTTAGTCTTCCATTAAAAGACAAATATATTAAAAAATAGCAAAATGGCATATTTAGAGCAATATGATTTTCCTGCAGCCACCAGCTAGGTAAAAAAAGGTAGTGTCATCTGTAAAGATGGAACTCAAAAGTTGGCTTCTTCCACGTAGGCTGGGTTTGGAGCAGTCCAGCCTGAGAATGTGTGTGTCCCCTGTTCCCTGGGGTATGGGGCATTCACTGCTGCCAGCTCCCTGCCAGGGCCCCTCCTGGCCTGCCTCTGCTCTCCTTTTCCAGGAGTTAGTGAGTCCTACAGCTAAATGGAGGTGTATTCTTTTACCGTTGATTTACCTTGGAGCAACATGTTTGAGAGTGTTCATTGCTTGTACACCTATCTATCAGAACTGATGAAAAATAGTGAGAGAGAAGAAAAGAGGGAGCTAATTATTTTAGGGCAAGAACAAGGTTTTTCCATAAAATCTGTCTTTTCAACATATCTGCTTATGTACAAACCACACTGGCAAACTCTGAATCTGTGCTTCCCTGGTGGGAGAGATTAGCTCTAAAAGTCTTGATAAGCCAGAGCACTGATGTTTAAAAAGGACTTGAGGAGATGCTGGATGAAAAAATGCACAGGCACACCTCTTTTATGCCAAATAGGTTATTAACAAATTAACAGTGTGACCGTGGGGACTGAATGTGTGTATAAGTGTTCGTAAGATTAAAGCTTAAAATGAGCAACATAGATGTTGCAAATCATAATCTATTTCAAAGGTCCCATTGAATGGGTTTTCAGTTCTGAGCTGATTTTTGTCCATAGAAAAGTGGTTCCTGGTGGTTAATAGTGTTTTCCTGTGAATACCTTTCCTTCAGGTTTTCTATGCTTTTTGTAACATCCTTGTTGTGACTCCAAAGTAATGTAGAAATTGTCATGTTTGCTTGACAGGCGTGGCTTTGGCTTAATTCTCTCCAGCATAATTATGTCACACATTTTTGTCCCAGCTTTTGAGCCATAGCTCACTTACGCCACGCTCCTGCCATCGTTTGTGCACACTTGCAAAATTAAACATTCCCAGTATTTAACAGATGTCTTTTAGCCCTTCTAAATAGCTTTGGGGAGCCGTGACTGTTGGTGTTAATGGCAACTGTGTGAGGTGATAAGGGAAGCAATAGGGCCTGTGGCTTTGTATCCTCAAAAAGGCAGATACAAAACTTGAACCTCCCAAAACAAAAAGCTTCCAAAAAAGAAGCTCCTGCCCAACACCTCTGCTTTTGTGGTTCTCTCTCTAATGCATCCAGCTCCTCCCCAGGCACTGCAGGGAGGGATCAGCCATCTGGCATGAATGCGAGTCCTTCCAGCAGATGGGGAGATGCTGCAATGCTTGGGGATAAAACCTGACTCACCTTTATGTGTCTCACCACAACAGGTGACCTCCTGTTTAATAAAATCCATATAACAACAGCAATGCTGAGCTGGGTCGTTAAGCACAGTAATGCGATTGTTCTGTGATCATGCTGTTTGGCTGAAAGCCTTGAAGCGTTTATATGTGAAACCAGAAACAACAAACTGGTGCTTGCCAGCAGCAGCAGCTCAGCTGGTACTTGAGGAAAGAGGCGATGTGTCCCCTCACAGGTCATCACGGTGCAGTGCTGGGAAGGATGGGGACTCTGGCAAAGACACCCAACTCTCTGAACGTATCAAGTTTTGGACTTCAGAAACATTTTTGAGTCTTATGCATCATGAGTCCAAATCTGGAGCAGACAGTGTTTACTAAGGGGTCTTCCTCAGGTTGTGAGCAGAACTAGAAGCCAGGGAGATTCCCACTTTTCTGGGCAGATCCAACGTTTTTCTTTTTGCTCAACGTTTTCTAAATGTTGCAAGTGTACAGGACTGTTGGAGATTTGAGATGTTATTTTGTCCTCACGAAGTGCTAAGTTGTGTTGCAATTACAGTATAATTGTACTTTGGTTAGATTTTTTTTTTTTAATACCCCTACTGCCACTAATTCATAATGTTTAAATATTAGCTGGATGGAAGCAATTATGCCAGGTTGGTGATAAACTGTAAAAATGCATGTGCTGTGTGAAACCCATGGGACCAATATTCAGGCATGCAGCTAGTTTGCTTGTGAGAAAAAGGAATTATAATTATTTAGCAAAATATATGACCAGGATAAAATTACATTATATTTGCAGTCCTGTATTTATTTAAAAAGAATTTTTTTTTCTCTCCCTAAGACTTGTGCCCTGGAAGTAGGAGAGCTCTGCCCTTGAAGGTGGATAGTTTTGAAGAAATGTGATAAAAATTATAATGCATCACCATAGCAAATCAGTTTTTCTTTAAATAAATTGGATGTTTATAATGCTGCAGTTTGCTGTGAAAGGCTTATCAAAGTGCTTGTAACCTGCATCATTTACTTCTGATTTTGATGAGTAATGTGAACGTTCAGTGTCTGCATTGGCAAAAATTTGGAATACGCCTACTTATTAGATTCACATGATATGATTTAATGAGGCTATCACTGCCTGTCTCTTGAGTACTTAATTCCTGTGCATTTTGGGGGCTATCTGTGTTTTGCTTTTAAGGGAGACGTTTCATTTCTTACACTAAATAGCTAAGTAGACCATTGAAATAAAAGTTTCCCTTGGATGTTGGTTTTAGCCCTGTTAACTCTTCTATCAATGTAGCAATATGTTTCATGCCTTCATGCAGTCTGCTCCTATATCAGTAGGCGTAATTTATACCTACAACCTAGCTTTTTAGCCTAAGGATGTTGAAGGCGAATATATTGTATGCATCGTGCACATAGGTGAAGAGCTAAAAAGCTGTAGATGGGGGTAAAATACTTCAGAAGTTTTTGTGTGTGTATATGTACAGGCACACCTCGATACCCATGCATACGCTTTGTAGAGGAGCAATGAGAAAGTTTTCCATATTCCTGGTTTTGGGATGAAGGTTGTTGACAAGGAATGGTAAAGCACACATAGGACAACCCAAGTCCTGGGCATGGGGAGGTGGACTGCACACCCACCCATGCGGGGTGAGCTGGGGAGCACCGAGGCTGCTGCAGCAATTTGTCCTGTGGGTTCCCGTGCGGGTGGTGCTTGTACTCCCACAGAGAGTCTGCACACCAGCTGTACAAACTCCTACACCTCAAGGACGCTTTCCTAAACTGATAAATAACTTCCTTGGAGGAGCTAATGCATTTGTTGGGTATGCTGAAAGTAGCTTTTCTCTCTTACAGAAAGCTGGGACCTTTAGACAGCATGCTTGAGGCAAGATTTCACCCCCAACTGCATTGTAGACTGACTAGAACAATGCTGCTGGCTTGCCCACATAGTTCATCTTTGGCTTTATGTATTCTGTCTCCACCTGTTTAATAATTCAATTATGAATGACAATCAATTTTAAAAAATACTCCCATTAAAAGCATTTGATTACCTTATTCTATCGATTTATTTTTTTTTTGTAACTTCATTGCAAAATTTAAGGGTTGAGGTTGATCTGAATCAGCATAAATGTGATTAATGAAGAAATAATTTAAGTTGATTAAAAAGGGCTTAAAATAATGTGATTAGACTGTGGAGCTTTGAATGCCTTATTGGATTACACATTTTATTCCTGGAGGATTGTTGTAAGATTCAGAATGAAATTAAATTGGTCATCCTATTTTGGACCCCCAGTGCATGGTAATCTCCAGTGCCATGATACCAGACCAGAAAACATAGTCACGTTCAGCGTTTTTCTCTGCAAAAATAAGGGATTGAATTTTTATGCTAAAGCCTAAAATAATCAGGCTAGAGGATACCACTGAAATCTGGCCTCCTCTTCAGTATATAAGGCTTAAATGAAATTGCGTTTGATCTCATGGGACATCCTTTTGGAAGGAATTAGGTTCTGATGAATGCATTTTCTGGTGATAGAGACTCTCCTGTTATCCTTGGGAGGCTGTGACTATCGTCAGCTGTCCTCACTGTGGATCCTTTTTGCTTTGATTCGGGGTGTGTGTGTGTGTGTGTAGAGTTGTGGGTTTTGATGTGTTTTTGGTTTGTTTTTTTTTTGTTTGGGGCTTTTTTTTTGGTTGGTTGGTTTGGTTTGGTGGGGTTTTTCTTAATTTTATGTAAGTCTTAGCTTTACTTTGACTGTGTTGACTTCCAGGTATTGAAAGTACCTGACAGTACTGATCTTTATATAATGATCTATAATCTATGACAATGCAAATATACATCTTGCATTCCTATGGAGTCAATAAGGAAACTTAATTTGACAGACTTCTTAAAATACAATGATTCACTATTTAATTAAACTACTGAGTCGAAACCATTACGTTCTGAGTAAAAGTACCCAGCTAAGCCATTATTAGGGCATAAGAAGTGTCCTTTAAAGTAATTCCTTATATCAATCTGGACTTTTACAATTGCTTGTGACCAGACAATATGAGTATTGAACTAGAAGAATCTGGACACTCTTATTTGAATGTATTTTCTAAAATCTTCCTCATTCTTTTGGTGTATATGAACTCTCTCCAGTTTTCAACATAATTTCTAAACTCATGGTATCACATGATGGACAAATACAATGATATTAGGTCTTCTGTCCTTAGCAGATACTATGTTTGTACAGCCAAGTATACTGTTTGCAATCTTTTTGTTACATTCTGTGCTGGTTGGCTCTAATGAAATTAGATTTTTTTTTTCCCCAAATTATCATTTCCTGGATCAAGGTCGTGTAAATAAAGCCTCCCTCTTGTGTTTCTAGATTTATGATCTCATATTTTGGTTCTTATTGGAACATGTTTGGGTTTTTTTAATACATTGCTTGTCAAACAGTCTTCTGAATTTTGATCACTGAGCCATATTCTTTTTATTCATTGCTGTTCAGATTGTGGGTTTGTATTATCTCCAGACTCCATGTATATTGATTTTATGCTTCCTTCCAGATCACTCTCAAAATGCTAAATAGTACTGGGCTAAGAACGGGTCCCTACAGGATCCCATTTGAAGCACATCTACATGATGAGTGTTTCACATTTGAAGTTGCATTTGAGACAGATCATTTACCTTGTGTTTGATCCATTTAATGTCTTCTGAGTTTATTTTTATTGCTGTATCTTAATCAAAATAGAGTTCAGTACCAAGTCAAATGCGTTGCAGAAACCGTAATATATTACAGAGTCTGAGTATATTGCAGTGACTTTATTACATGTATCAAACTTTTAATCTCATAAAAGAGATACAAGGTTAGTCTGACAAGCTCTGTTTTCCATAATGTTGGAAATAGTTAATGTTAATCATACTTTTATTCTTTCTTAATCAAATCTTTTATCAGCTCTTCCATTATTTTGACAATGAAAAATATCCACTCAGATATGTTGCAAATCCATCATTCAAAGTTGTAATGAAGCAGAGTACCAGTGGGACAAATTTTTCCTTAGCCAGGTCTTTTTAAACTCGTTTGACTTTCTTCCTGAGTTACTCTGGGGATTACCTTACTGTCATTTAGTGAATAAATGCTCTTTTGTACTATTAACAATACCAGTGTTCCTGCTGGTGGGATTCTGCCTCTTCCTAATATTTTTCAAATTAACTGTCCGGACCTTCTCCACTGTAGTTGCCACATGCCACCAAACCCTTTTCCTGCTTGTATCTATTCCTCTGGCTGCTATCTTCCTTTCTTTTACTGATTTCCTAGTTTTCCTATATAACTTTAATTTATAACATGCACCAACAACTTATTTTCAATTTGGAATCTGTTGCTTCTTCGTAGGTGGCTTGCTTTCTTGTTTAAGAGACAGCATAACCTTCTTTCTCACTTGTCTGACTCAGGTAGTGTTTCCATGAATTGATTGATGAATGATTAGGTGATTTACCCACAAAGCATCCTCTTCTGTCAGATTTTAAGGAGGACTTCCCACAGATGTAGTGGAGGTATCTTTAAAATAAAAAATAAATCTTTAAAGTTCAGGTAGGTCAGATTCTTGCAATTCCCTCTCAGTGAAAGTCCTTAATTTTAGTGGTTTGGGGCTTTTTGTTCCTCTGAAGAAGGGATGTGGAGAAGGTCTTGCTCTGATTTAATGTCTGTGTCGGAATAACTAATTTCTTCAAAATACTTCAAGCATATGTTATCACAGAATTCTAGGGTTGGAAGGGACCTCGAAGGATCATCTAGTCCAACCCCCCTGCCGGAGCAGGTTCACCTACAGTACATCACACAGGAACGCATCCAGGCGGGTTTTGAATGTCTCCAGTGAAGGAGACTCCACAACCTCTCTGGGCAGCCTGTTCCAGTGCTCCGTCACTCACACAGTGAAAAAGTTTCTCCTGATATTCACATGGAACCTCCTATGCTCCAGTTTGAATCCATTGCCCCTTGTCCTATCATTGGACATCACTGTAAAAAGCTTGGCTCCCTCATCCTGACCTTCACCCTTTCCATATTTGTAAACATGGATGAGGTCACCCCTCAGTCTCCTTTTCTCCAAGCTAAAGAGACCCAGCTCCCTCAGCCTTTCCTCATAAGGGAGATGTTCCACTCCCTTAATCATCTTGGTGGCTCTGCGCTGGACTCTCTCAAGCAGTTCC